>CM053583.1:421151196-421166907 GCA_028627135.1 Pseudochirops cupreus | reverse complement strand
CACACACACACACACTCACACACAAACACACACTCACACACTCACACACACAAACACACACTCACACACACTCACACTAGCCATGGCACCTCAGATTCTGACTTCCCCATTCTCCCACATCTCTTAAAGAGGAGAACATTTCTCTTGCGTTTCCCATCTACATTTCCCGACTTTATTTTGTATCTGTGAAGCTCATAAACAAGTGGCTGCTTTTCTGTCTTAATACTCACAACAACAACATCCTCTAAGTGTGCAGCACCTACTGTGTGTGAGGCCGCTGGAGCTTATTGGGGTGAGGGGCGGCATGGGCAAACATGCTTTAGGGAAGGTGCCTTGGAGGCTGAATGGAGGATGGACTCCAGTGGGGAGAGGCTGGGAGCATAACGTCTGCCTGCCCACTGGTGGCTTGGGGGTGGGGGGTGGGGGTCCCTCATCCTCCTGCACCCCCCAGGGCATGGTTATACCTCAGTTTACTAGCTGATGGGGAGAAGCCGGAATGAACTGTTTATGTCTGTCCTACTTTCTGGAAGCTCCCGCATCTCCCCGAAGCCAAGCCTGGGCAATGCGGGCCGCCTGTGGAATCCTTCCTTCCCAGACCCCATCTGCCAGGCCGTGGTCAGCCTCCAATAGCATGGAATCAAAGTTCCAGGCTTCTGAGTCAGCCTGGTGGCCTTGGGGCAGCCTGGCTCCAAATCAGGCCCAGCAGGGGTGGGAGTGGGGGGGGGGGGCGGTTTGCATCATGAAGTCATTATGGGATCCTTCAAGGCCCCTCTGGAGCCATAACAGCAAGTGCTATAAACAACCATCCTCTCTCCACCCCAAGCATGAATCAGACATCCCGCTCTGTCTCTACAGAGAGCTGGCCAGTGACCCGCCAGGCTGGAGATGGGAATGAAAGTGATGAAAGTGGATGAAAGTGAAGGCTGGAGTTGGGGTGCCATGTGAGGGACACAGGCCTGCCTGGGGGGGCTCCAAAGTCACTCGGATGATAGCACTTTTCAGGAGCAGATTAGGAGGGAGAGAGAGGAGCCACAGAGGCTTGGCACAACCTGGAATAAAGGAAGGATTGCCCGGGGGAGGGGCTGTGCTGGAGGCCCCTCCCGCCCCCCCACTCAGCCCCTACATTGGCACTGACCCACAGAGGGTTAGATAGGGCTTAGGCACAACTTGTCCAGTCTCAGAAATGAAAGCGACGACCAGAGCCTGAGGACAGAGAGGGGCTAAGCAAAGCCAGGTACAGGCATAGGCTGGGATATTACTGTGAGCTAAGAAATGACAATTAGGAGGAATTCAGACAGACACAGAGAAAGAGAGCATCACAGGATCCAGGCTGGAAGGGACCTTGGAGGCTGGGAGGTCCAACCATGCCATTTCACAGATGGCCAGACTGAGGCCGGAGGTCACACCATTAAGAGCGGGCAGAGCCTGGGGTTTGGGTTCTGAGCCCCAGAACCAAACTGAGTCTTGTGGGAGCTGCTGTGGGTGTGACACGTTACAATGTGAGGGCACCATGTAAGAGTGAACACAGGAGAAGAGAGAAGGAGGCTTAGGGAAGGTGGGGGGCTAAGGGGGAGGAGTGGGGCATATGCCGCCTGCAGAGCTATCTGACTCAGCTGTTCACCCCTTGTTACAAGGGTAAGTTCATGAGGGGCATGGAGGCAGGAGGAGGGAGGGGAATTCCTGGAAATGACTTATCCAGTGAACACAGAAGGCAACAAAAACCCCTCTGCCCCCCAACAAAAAAGAGCACCCCCTCCCCCTCTGTCCCGGCCGGCTGACCTTCAGCAAATTCATCTCTAACCAAGAAAACAGAACAAGACGCCCCCAGATCTATCCCGAGGTTTGCTTTCCTGTTGAGTGACCTCCTGCTTCCATCCCAGATCTGAGCAGAATTCTCCACGTGGAAAGTTCTGCCAGTAAAAGCCCCATTTGTCGCCAGCTGCCCTGGTGACTGGAAGTTCTGTGTCACCCTGGTGTGGACAGCACCCTGCCCCCCACCCCGTGGTCCAGCTGCTCCCCTCAGGGGACGTCCTTGAGTGCTGACCCACATTGTTCCTTGTGGAAACCTTGACTCCGGCCAGTGAGGCTGGGAAGTCTCCAGGCTCCCCCAGACCCCTGCTGACAGGGACAATGGAAGGCACGGAACGCCAACCAGCTGGGTGACGGCGTGAGCAAGATCAGCTCCTCCAAAGGAGAGACCACGCACCTGCTGGAGGCAGCTGTCTCCCTCCCTCCCTGAAGGGAAGGGAATAAGCTTCAACCAAGTGCCTACCGTGTGCCAGGCATCCAAATATTATCTCATTATTGTCATGACAGCTCCGAGGTTAGAGGGGCAGGCTCTTTGACTATTCCCATGCTATAGTAGAGGAAACTAAGGCAGATACAAGTTAAGTGACTTGTCTAGGGTCACCCAGTTACTGAGTGTCTAAGGCTGGATTTGAACTCAGCTCTTCCAGCATTCTATCCACTGCACTGCTGAGCTGCCTCTGAGAGCTCACAGTTAGGACAGTGACTCTGATTAAAGGACTCATAGCACCCCCATCATGATTCTGCCACCAGCTCTCTGGGGACCCCTTAGAGGCCACTTGGTCCCTGAGATAACTGACTTACCGAGGTCAGATCCATAGGACCCAGGCACCATTTGAGCCCAGGTCCTCAGACTTGAAGGCCAGAGATCTCTGCACTCCACGAAGGAAGGAAGGAGAGAAGGAGGGAGGTAAGAAAGAAGGGAGGTGCTATGGTGATCTTCAGTTTACAGCTGGGGTAACTGAGGCAGATAAAGGTAAAGGGACTTGCTCAAGGCCACTCAGATATCACTTGGGCAGAATTTGAACCCATGAATTACGGGAGCAGAACAAAGCCTCCCCACAGACTTGGAGCCTCAGGAAAGCTGCCAGATATTTTGTTGGGCTTAATTACTAATTATTTACCTAATTACTTAGCCCAGAGTCTGGCACTTAGCAGTTAACTGGTCAATATTTAATTGACTGTAAGTGTCCATCTCCACATACAAGTTGATGGGATTTCAGGACGACAAAGGGTCTCCCATCTCTTCCCAAAGTCTCCCTTCTGCAGCATTCTTCCACCCTGCCCCAGCCCCCAGTGATCCATCTGTCTGTCCTGGAAGGACTCCAGTGATGGAGACCCTTCCCACCACCCCCACCTCCCAAGGCAGCCTGTCTGCCTCAGAACACCTCCAACTGTTAAGATATTTTTCCTTACTTTCAATTGAAAACCACCCTTTCCTCAGCACCCACCAATTGCCCCTCACTGTTAAGAATCATGTTTTTTTCTAACATTGAAAAAGAATCTATCTTCCCGCAAGCCACACAAATGGAAGTTATGAGTTAACACAAGCCATCACGGGTTCTAACTGCGCCCTCCATGGTAGATGGTATTTGAAGGCCGTAAGCACATTCTTAACCTTTTCTTCTCCTGTTTAAAGCTCTCCTGCTCCTCCAAATCGCCCTTCATGCCCAGGCTTTGAGACCCCCCAGCATCCTGGCTCACTTCCTCTGGACCTCCCCCACCTTGCCAGCATCCCTTCTGAATATGGCCCTGGAACTCAGCACAATAACCCTGGTGTAGCCTGGCCAGAGCAGCCTGCACAGGGAGGGTCCTCAGCTCCCTAGTCCTAGGAACGGAGCCTGTTGTGCATTAGCTTTGGGGCTGCTGCATCAGGAAGACTCGGGTTATTCTTTATGTCCCCCCAGCCCTCTTGGTTGTCTTTAAATGAACCAGTTAAGAAACAGGAACTTGGATAGGAAGCTTACATCACTCCACTTCTCACAAAACAAGCGTAACCAGACATCTCCAACCTCGCCTTCAGAGCGGAAGATCTGAAACCAAGAAGTGGTTCCTCCACCATCAAACCCACTGCTGTGCATCAGTCTGCTGGCATAGGCTGTCGGGAGCTTCAGGGATCTTGAATGTGCCACCCTCCCTGTTACCTGTCCAGAGGAGCTCTGAGAAGCTGTCTGTATACTGCTGCCACTCAACACTTTAGTAGGGACTGAAAGGAAGGCTGAGATGGAACCTTCTCCAAAATGATGGTGACGAGAGGTAGAGGGCGTCGTCAATAACTAGCTAGATTATACTCCTCTCAATGCAACCTAGCCAGCATTCATTGAGCACCTGCTGCATGCCAGGCATTGTGCCAAGTACCAGGATGACAAAATTAAACAACCCCCGCCCCCATGGAGTTCACATTCAATCAGAGGAAGAAGCAGGTATACACAGGAGTACATACAGCTTATGCCAAAGCACATGGCAAAGTGATTGGGCTGAGAGAGAGGAGGAGACAGTAGCAGGTGGACAGATGGACGAGGCTTCATACCAGAGTGGACACTGAGCTTAGCTCTAAATGGAGCAAGGGATTCCACAAGGCAAAATAAGGAAGGAGGGCACAGCAGGCTTGGGGAAACGACCCGTGAGCAAAGGCATGAAAGGTGGGTGTAGGTCAGGGCTAGAAAGAGGAATGTCATAGTGGGGCTAGCAGTGATGCTGGTGGTAGTGGTGGTGGTGATGGTGGTGATTGAGGTGATGGCAGTGGTGATGGTAATGGTGGTGATGGTGGTGATTGAGGTGATGATGGTGGTGACGGTGGTGGTGAGTAAGGTGATGGTGGTGATAGTGGTGGTAGTGACTGAGGTGATGGTGGTGGTGGTGATGGTGATTGAGGTAATGGTGGTGACGGTGGTGATGGTTGTGGTGGTGGTGGTGATTGAGGTAATGGTGGTGACTGAGGTGATGATGGTGGTGGTGGTGGTGGTAAAGTGGATCACCAACACTCTCCTTGTCTTCTCACCACCACCCTGGGTGGAAGGTAGAGGAACGCCATGTACATTTGGCATAGGGCCCAGTCAGAAGGGGAAGAACAGACTGAGGAGATGGGAGGCCCAGGCAGATGATGACATTTCCCGTTGACGAGTGTCCTGGGGAAGGAATCAGAGTGCGTTTCTATGCATGCCCTACACCTAGGAGTGGCAAGGCTCCAGCCAGAGAGAGTGGGCTCCTGAGAAGGCTGATAGAGGGGAATACTGAAATGTCCAGTATGGGTTTTTTGGAATTTATTTGCTTGTGACCAGGGTTTTGCTTCTCCTGGCTTTCTTGATTGGTAAGTGGAAGGGAGAGAAGGCCTATCTGAAAATAAAGCAAAATCTAATTTTTTGAAGAGAAGATATTAACTTACAGGCCTTTAAAAGGGTGAGGGGGCATGCACTGCCTGGGTCTGCCCACCCAGGAAGGTGCTGTGGACAGAGGCTATGTGGAGGGAGAAGAGCAGGGTCTTTGGAGAAATGGCATGGGGACAACAAGCAGAGGAAGTTAAAATGTGTCAGAGAAGACTGTGAGATGCGGGCTTCTGACTGGGTAGAGCAGGGAGAGGAAGTCAGAGGAGCTGATGGGGAACCGGCGGAGAACCGATGGCGAAGACCGAAGCCAACAAATAAGAATCCAGCCCAGGCCTGCCGTGCATCGATTTTCTCTTTGCAGTGGGCTTGCTGTCTTGATTGGTTTCATTCGGGGTGATGAAATTCATTCAGTGAGCATTGATGAGTAGTTATCTATGTTCAGAGGGCAGACTTGGAGGCCTGGAGAGGCCCTCCCAGCATCCACCCGAGCCCCCACAGAAGGAGAGAATCTCTTCCCACCAGCCCATCCTCAGCAAGGAGTCACCGAACCTGCCAGGGGTCAAACAGGGCTTCAGAGTTTGGGGCTGAGATGCCAGCTGCCACGCTGAAGGATCTGAGGGCTGGTTCTTATCTGTTACTCAGACGAGAAGTTCAGAAGGAAAGGGTTTGATGACCTGTAAATCCTGGGACTCTGAGCCCCAGTGGGCAGGCAGGAAGTCACAAAAAGAAGGCAAACATGATTTCAGCAGCTGCAGAGGGGAGGGCATCTGGCTAGTGACTTGCAGGGTCAGTCATTCACCTTCTAGTATAAAGTGTGATGCCTTCCTAGGGCCTTCATCCAGGATGTGCTGGGGAGAGTCATGTTTTCTTCATTCAAAGAATGAATAGAAAGGTATTCATGAAGAGCCCCTCCTCTTCTGGGCCTGGGGCTTATGCTCTAATTAGGGAGGCTGGAGGTCAAGGCCAGGGGGCTGGGGAACGGGGGAACACATCAGGGTAGACAGTAGGGCTTGCTGGTCCTCCGTCTTCCTAGAAGGCTTGTAGTTGGTGACCCCCACATCACCCAAGGGATGTGAGCCTCCATATACCTCTTCCTACCTAGTGCCCCTGTGGGACTGAGCAGCCTGGGGGGAAGGGAGTGTCATGGGGAAGGGGCAAAGGGGAAGACCCTGGTTGGGCTCTGGGGGGCCCAGGGGAACAAGATGGGATCTAGGACGCCAAAGGTTAAGTGAATAAGAAAGCAACGTCCCTGGTGTTGCCAACTCAGCCTACACTGGGATAGACCCCGTTGGAGAGACCCCAGACATTGGTCCTTCTGGGTTCTGTCCACCTCAGACCCCACCTAGAAGTCTGGGTCCACTTCTAAGCACTACAGTCTAGGAAGGACAGGGATAAACTGGGAAGTTCCTAGGAGAGCCCAGCCAGGATGACTCGGGGCCACTGGACACTGTGACTGTCTCCTGAAGGACTGCCCTGTGCAGGAGGGATTAGGCTTGTTCTGGTCAGTACCAGACAACAGCCTAGGGAGCAATGCAGAGAAGGGGCAAAGAGGCAGACTGGGTTCATGAAGGAAAACCCAGATGCCATGAGAGCCATTCCAAGCTAATGCTTGTCAAGGGCATGAAGAAATGACTCGCCTGGCCCCGGCCCTGCAACCTGAGGTGTCCATCCGGTTTTAGGTGCCTCTCACTCCTCACGTTTCCCCCCTACCTAAAAGTCTAGGAGGGGCCTGAGAATCATGGCAGCAGCCAGGCACAATTCAGGATGTGCCACTTACAAACAGGGTTTATATCAGTAAAACCTGAATTTGACTGATGGAAGCAGACGTGGTTTGAAAGAGCCCTCCCAGAGTTTCCACATGGCCCCATTCTTATTCCTGGTACACTGGTGGGGGCTCTCGCTGATGCTCCACTAATCTAAGGAGAGGGAGAGAAGAGAGGCCCAGAGGACAGGCTTCCCAACCTGGTCAAGTCTGAGTCAGGATAAAGGTTCATTTCAAGCCCAGCAATGCTGGAGTGAATAGAAGCTTCTGGGGCCCAGTCCAAGAAGAGACCCCTCTGGAGGAGTCCAGAGCAACCAGTCTGGGTCTATTCAAGCCAGGGGAGTATCACAGGGGCAGATTTTAGCTTCAGAAAAGAAAAGCTTGCTAACAGTTGTCCCAAGGCCACACAACATGCTTTCCTTGGATGAGATGGGTGACTATTGTGCTAAGTGATCAGCTCAGTTTATCTGATTTGGTATGAGAGACCCACCAGAAATAGTCAGAGGACCTGGGTTGAGATCCTGGGTACCTATAACCCAAGTGACTCTGGGCACGTCACAGGGTCATCGTTGTAAAGCTAGAGGAGATTTCAGAGGTGGTCTGGTCCAAAACCACACAGATAAGGAAACAGGCCCACCAAAGCCCCATGGCTTGTGTAGGGTCATAGGAGCACCGACTTAAAGCTGTAAGGTCAGCTGTTTCATTTTACAGATGATGAAACTGAGGACCAAACAGGAAGAGTGACTAACCCAAGGTAATGGAGCTGGGACACACCAAGATCTGAAGCCAGGCTTCTGTGGGCCCATTTCCTTCTCTGTGATGGGCAGAGGCTGGACTCCAGACCTCATCTCTGATCCTTTTCCCTAATTTTCCATTTGACCCAAACTGGAATGATGTGGCAGTGCACAACCACGCGGGGGGTCAGCATTTTCAAAGGGCAGGGCGAGCCGGGGAGAGCCAGGCACCCTGGGGCTCCAGGAGCTCCAGTCCACCCTTGGATGAGGGCCCCAGGCTGGTGAATGGAGGCCCAGTCATGGGGAGGGGACGCAGCGTGCTGGAAGGAGTCTTCGTGGGAGCCAGAGGGCCGGGTTCAGAGCTTGGCTGTCACATCTCTGTCGGGCAATCCCTCCCCCCACTGGAGGCTCAGGCTCCTTGATGATAAAATAAGTCAGCCTGGAAGTCTCCAAAGGTCTCGTCCAGGTGGGTAACCTCTTCTTTTTTCTCCAGACTAATTAAAACAGTCATTGAGTCGGCCATCCAAACTAAGGGAAGTGCAGAAGTGCCTGTGACCCCCGCCCACCTTCAGGGAGCCCCCCAGCCTCTGGCTTCTTCCCAGTCCAGACTGTCACAGAGACAGCCCAAGTACTGTTTGGGGCTGCCGTGTTTTTAGCAACACAAAAAATGAGCACAGTTCTGATGGGACAGAGGAAATCCCGGACTGCTCATGGTGAAGGTGAAGCTAGGCCATGGGCTTCTCCCACTCAGCTCCAGCCCCTTTGGCCAGGAACCAGACGCCATCTGTAGAACCCATGCTTTGGAGCTGAGGGAAGCCCCCCGCCTCAGGCCCCATCCTCTGTGAAGTCTTTTCCTTCATCTCTCGCCTAAAACAGACCCCTCCTCGGGGGGAGGTCAGAGACACTCACAGAAGTTCATTCTTAGCAGGCAGAGAGCTCCTGCGATTTGTCGTCTTTCCACCCCAGCGCCCAGAAGTGACAGGAGACAGGAGCTTCATAGCGCTCGGTAAGTACTTAACAAGACAAGTACTTAACTGAGGCTGGCCGAATGATCAGACGATCCCAATGCCCCTCATTAGCAGCCAGGGCGGGAGCCCGGAGTCCTGCCCCATCACCAGCCAAGTCTGTCCCCACTCCAGTTCGTCCTTCACAGACTTCCAAATGAATCCTCCTGATGCACAGAAACCACCATCCCTTTAGACTTTAAAAGGAGCTTTCCTCCCAAGAACATCACGCACCACAGAACGCCAACGTCTCCTCACTCAGAGATCCATCTGTGGCTGCCTACTGCCCAATGAGCAGAATCCGAATCCTTCCCCTGACGTCACAGCCCTCACAACCCAGGGTCATCCAGTCCAGCCTGACCGCTCACCCTTCCCACCACAGTGTTCATTCCAGCCAAGGCAGAAGATGTGCCTTTCATTCATGGACCTCACCACTGGCCACCCCTTCCCACTCCCACCTCAAATGTCTCCCATTGACTTTGGGCCCTTGTTAGATGAATACGCTGCCTCCATCAACAGAACTGAAGCTTCCCTAGGGCAGAGACCAAACCAAACCGTCTGGCGCACAGTAGGTGCTCAGAAAACACTTAACACATCCCACAGCCTTCTTCACATCACCCTTGATCACCCTCTGATCCTCAAGATGGTGATTCACTCCCCTTCCAAAGCCTCGCACAAACCCTCATGGGTCCCCCTCAGAAGCCCAGCCAGGTCTCTGGCCCCACTGGTACTATGGGCATGCCTGGCTTATCTCCAACTAGTCTCTCCGAGGGCAGGGACTAAGCTGTTGGTTGTTCCAATGCCTAGGCAGAGCTGAATAAACATCTCCTAAAGGGAGGGACTCTGTCCTCCTGACCTGAAGCAAACAGGGAGCCAAGATTCCTATTCCCCAGGCCGTCCAGACAGTCTGGCAATGAGGACTTTGCTCTCCCCCTGTGCTCTCCCCCTGTGCTTCCAGGCTCTGCCTCTTCCAAGTGGTGGAGGAGGAGCCTAGACATTGGGGAAATGAAGAAAAGGCAGAGTCACTGATGCCAAGTATGGCAGGTGATGCCAGGAACCCATCACTCAAGGGCATGATTTGGCCACATTGACAACCAGCCTCTTCCTTTATAAAAGAACATTTGTTGGATTCTACCAGTCAGGGAGCATGGTGGCCCCAGTGAAGATCACCAGAAGGCACCAGAAAGCATGCTGCAGGGGGAGGGCTCCAGCCCACTGCCAACAAGAATCCACAGACGAGGACCAGGGCTGCAGGTACAGGTACAAAGATGGGCTGACGCTATGGCTGAAGACCAGGGTAGCAGAGGGCCAGCCCCGGTGCCCCACATTATCCTCTCAACATTGAGACCCCAAGAAAGGCCCTTGACATGTTGGGCAGATGCCCTATGGGGAGCTTGGGGGGGTCATGCACAGAGTCAGCCAGGAATGGGTCTCGATCTGCATCAGTGGGGGGAATGTCCCCATGGCCATGGAGCCAGGGGAGTATTTGAGGGGCTACTTGGAAAGAGGAATTTGCACGAAGGGAAGGGCCCCCAAGTGGATGACCCGGATGGTGAGAGAGCTTGAACTCAAGTCATAAAACGGCCAATGGAAGGGACTGGGCTCTTTAGCCCTGAGAGAAGCTATAAAAATGGAGCAGGGCCAGGAGATTGGGGATGGCTGTTTTCAAACAGTCTGTGGCTCTGTGGAAGAGAGATCAGCTCACTCTGTGCATCTCCAGGGGCTCCTCCAATTGGAACCGAGGACACATTACAGAGAAATGCATTTCAGTTCAGTGGAAAGGGAGCACTTTACTCCCCTCAGAGCAGGCAGAAAAAGTAACAAACCACCTTTTTGTATGGGGAGCATTCAGCTACTGTGGGATATTCAGGGGCCACAGATCTAGAGCTGGAAGGAGCTTCAGAGGTCATCTACCCCAGTATCTCCACCTTATTAATGGGGAAACTCAGGGACTCATCCAAAGTCACCCAGGGTAGGTGCAGAGGAGATCCCTCTGCCAGGGAAGTGGCTGGCCCAGAGGGCTTTTCAGCACCTTCCAACTCTCAGGTTACATAATGTACTAATAACACTGGAAGCAGGAGGGTTTTGAGGGGAGCTGAGGGAAGCCTGATTTGGGGTTATAAGCTACTCTTGGTGAAGCTGTAAGTGGTCCAGGAAACATCTCTACAGTGCAGGCCCTGGACAGGCCAGGTCAGCTCAACAACTCTGAGGACTTGGCCTCTGCCCTAACTTTGGGGTAAGAATTGGCCTGACCAGCAAGTCATAAGGTCCACATCACAGTCTGAACTCAGCTTGGAAATGGTTGTTTTCCAAAGGCTCAGTGCTAAAAGCAAGTATCCTTCCCAGTGACCAGATCTGACAAACACCCTGAGCTTCCATTCACTGCCCATCCCAGCACTACCCATCCCTCTCTGCATGCCAGTGCCCCGTACCTTCTCTGTGATATAGAAATTGGAACTGTCCGCGTGCTGCAAGGCAAAGCACTCATGGTTGGTCAGCGTCCACCTTCAAGAGAACACAGGGAAGGCATCGGTCAGTGAGCCCACAGGGCACCAGGGTCATGGGATGCTCTGGGGATTGGAGCCTGACCAGGTCATTCTCAGTGACCCAGGCAGCTCTCTAGACTCTCAGAGGAAGATTGAGGGGATCCCTTACATCTGGGCATTCCCTACAACCCGGAAATCTAGATTTCCAGAGTCCAGATTCTTTTTTGAAAATGCCTTTGCCAAGCATCAATTGTAGGGTGGTGCTTTTCAGCAGACTATCAGCCATGCCCAAGAAAAACAGAAAAGTGAAAACAAGTTGGAGGAGACTCCTCCCAAAGCCTAGTTCTGGCTGCCCTCAGCTGGGCATGGGAGCTTAAAGGGCAGAAAACAGAAGGGCCAGCACAGGCCCCAGCAGCCCTCACAAACACCCCCCCTCTCAGACTATAAAAGGCATTCCCCAGGAGAAGGATGGGGATAAGTCATTACCTGCCCCCCACTTATGGGCCAGGGTGGGCCTCTGGGGTGCCAGTGTGGCACTTACCCGTCACAAACTTCCTTTATTACTGCAGACAGTGGCTTCTTCTACAAGGCAACATAAGAAAAAAGAAAACACTGGTTAGAAAGACTTCTGCCATCATTGTGAACACAGAACTTAGGAAAACTAATGCAATACCATCCAGTTAGACAAATAAGGCTTTTAATTTTTGTCAGTTCTTATTTATCGATGGGTCCATTTTCCAAGTACACAAGTGGTACCCCTTCCCCCCTCCCCAGATGGCACCAAACCCCAGCCCCACAAATCCAGTGTCTGCCATTTGCTGCCTTTTGTCACAAAGGCACAGTGCCATAGACTTGGAGTTGGGGGAACTCGAGTGTGAATCCTGCCTCAGTCACTTCTAGCTGTGTGACCTTGAGCAAGTCCATTAACCTCTCTCAGCCTCAGGCTCCTCATCTGTAAATGGGGACAATGGCCTGTACCTCCCAGAGCTGTTGCAAAAGTCAACAACATACATAAAGTGGGAACCTCAAGTGCACAGAGGTGGGAATGATGGTGGTGGTGTTGGGACTGCGGGTCAGTGACTTTGGTGTGATGGAAAGAATTCTGCCTCTGGACCAGTAGAGCTGGCTTTACAGCTCTGCCCTCACCATTTACTACTACCTATGTGACTGGGGGAAGCCCCCACGCTCTCTGGGCCTCAAAGGGTTGGACTGGATGTTCAGAGGGCCCTCCCTGCCCCCCAGTCTAGGTTCTGAGGGCCATCCAAACACATGTGCAATGTCCACAGCTGGCAGCGTCAGCATCAGGACAGACATGTGGGCTTCCTTCACAGTCATGAGGGCGGAGAAATACTGGACTTCCCTAGCAGCCTTGCCAAGTCACGCAGGTCACATCAGCCATGGAGTAAACAGTTTCTTCTTGGTTGAAAACAAGCTCAAAATCAAGGTGTTTTGAACTCAAATATGTTCTCAATAAAGCATGTCCTGCCATGAGCTCAGCTGGACAGAGTGGCTGGACCCTGCACACCAGGCTCCCCAAATAAACACAGGCCACAGACCATTGCACTGTAAATCTGGAGCTGGGACTGGGAGGTTGCCGTCCTGATTCCTTCATCTCACAAGTGAGAAGACTGAGGCTTGGAGACACTTTAGGGGTCGGCCAGCGTGAGAGGCAGGATCTGAACCCAGGCCCTCCATCCAGAGCCAGGGCTTCCTGGGGTCTCAGCAAGCCTCCGTGGTTCCCCCTCATGGGGCAATGCAGGGCACACACATGGGGAATCTGAGAGTTATTCGTCTCATCTTCCAGCTGAGGAAACTGAGGCTCCATGAGAATGTCACCCGACCAAATCACACAGCTGAGGAGAGTCAGCCAAGGCCAGGATTGAGGCCTGGACTCCTCCCTTGGGGGTCAGGACCCGCCACCCCGGCTCTCCAGGGATGGATCTCCTGCTTTCGGATCTCTCTCTCTCTTGACTTACAAGCCTACATCACCATCCCAGAATAACGGCCTCTCCGTCTTGCTCCAAAGTTCAGACACTTAGCCTTCACCTCCCCAGCAGGACTCCCCGTCCCCCATCCACCAAATCCTTCCAGGGACACTTTGTGTGGGTGGTAACCAACCTTCAGGGGACTCCTCGGGCAGCATCCCTAACACCTCCTTTTCAGAACAAACAAAAAGCAAACGAACAAACAGGACATTCTGGATATAACTTTCCCAAACAAATCCCTTGCAGATATGCACAGCTGTGAGTAAGCCGTCAGACGCCAGCAAGCAGGACGTCTGAATCACCAGGCAACCCCAGGTCTCAGGGAGCATTTAGCCTGGACGCCTGGACCTGTCAGGGCCCTCGTCCTTGGAAGCCCCTTCTCCCTGCCCTCCCACAGAAGTGGGCAGGACTGATGAAAAGGAGGAGCTGGGTAAGGAGCCCTGGCCTGGGAAAGAAATCCCCTGCCTCTGCCTCCCTCTCCATGTTTCTTTTTAAAGCCCCGACGCTCAAGGCCTAAGGGTATTTATTGTGAGTGCAACAGACAAACCCCCTTCTTATTGCTGACTTTGAGATAGGTTGATTGATTTAAAGGTTCAAACACGGCAGAAACATCCAGAAAGATTTCCTGACTCCCCTCAAGGATCCTACACACAGATTCCCACAGACCATTGTAGATGGAAAAGCCATTAGAACCTCCAATCCGCAGCTTCCCTGACACGTGCTCCTATTGCCCTTACTCAAAGCCTTATGTACCAGGGAGCTCCCTCCCTCCCAAAGCTGCCCAATCCACCTTGGGATAACTCTACTTTCTAAGACAGTTTTCCTTACCCAGAAAGCCGGCTTCTGCTTTTCAGCACTGGCCCTCATTGTTCATGGTTCTGCCCAATGGGGAGAAGCAGAACAAGCCTCATCCCTCCATACCTCAAAACAATGATCTTGCCCATCAGGCTTCTCTTGTCCAAACTAAACATCCTTGGTTATTTTAATCTCTCCTTGTAGGACATGATTGGTTGGCACCCAGTCTCCCTCCACTGGGCATGTTCCAGTGTGCCTATGCCTTCCTAAAGTATGATGCCTGGGGGAGCCCAGGGCTCTGGCAGGGCACTGTCTCAGAACCCTTCAGTCTATTACAGACTCAGTTACAAACCCATGTATCTAAAAGTCTGTCCAGGGAGTAGGTTCCAACTGTCCATCAGCTCCTGGGGGGTAGAGGAGTAGGGAGGTGGGTTCTTGACCCTTTTTCTCTTTTCAGAACAAAATCCTGGCAGCCACAGGTCAGTATATGTTGCCTGAGGCCTTCCTCAGTCAAGTGCTTGCAGAGGCTCCCACTCAGCCATCCCCAGAAGGCTTCCTTTGCCCCCAAGCCCTAAGAAGGCTCAGCCGCAGTGGGCTTGTAGTCCCTGCTCTGCTCTCGTCAAAGCCTTCTCCTCAGACCTACATCAGGCTCCAGTAAACTCCAGGGAGCTGAGAAGTCATGGGCCTGGAGATTCTCAAGAAGAGGGACATCAGAGAGACAGGACTCAGGGAAGCTCTCTTGGTAAATGCCTACTGTGCACTGGCCCCTGTACTACGCAGGGCAATCACAAACACAGGATGCGTTCCTGCCTGAGGAGCTTCCAGGCCAGCCAGGGGAGGCAGCACCCACACACTGTGGCACTTGGTGGATCTGGACCATCGAGGGCACCAGGGGGATATGAAGCCATGAGGGCCATCGAGGCACAATCTGTTCCAAACATACTTTTTAACTAGAAGCAAAGGCCCTGAGAAAGAAAAATGATTTTTTTTTGTTTTATTTCAAGTTCCTTTCAATAGCATGTTTTTTTTTAAATGGCTTATGAATAATTTTTCAAGGATGGATAACATTGATCATAGATTGTAAAGAATTAAACGGACTTTAGGAACCATTGAGGACCTCGGCCTCCCGATTTCATACGTACAGTGAGGCCCAGAGCAGGGAAGGGCCAAGCCCAAAGTCACCCAAATGCCACTTGTTCCAAGAAGCCTGCCAGGCTAGAGATGTTCTCTCCAGTCTCTGAGAGCTTGGTGCCTCCAATTCCTCTGAGCCCCTTTTGGATCCTGATTTTGATCAGTTACCCATGTGTGTGTCTGGGTCCAAATCTGGCGTCCAGAACTCACTACCTGTGTGACCATGGGCAAGGGCCACTACCTGGGTGATGGAGGCAGTGCTGGTCCACCCCTCAGTGCCATACAATGATGCTGGTAGATGTCTACAGTGAAGTCACCGGCCCTTATCTCCATGCACACAAAAGAGCTTTGGAATTTCCCCAAGGAAGCCAGGTGGTTCTTCTCCTGCGGCTCAGCTCAGGAATCAGCCCATGGTTCACCTGCCATGTTTTTCTTCCATGTACATAGAGTTGGACAAGTTCATCCAGATGCATGCTGAAGCCAGGGCAGTGAACATTCTCCACCCACTTGGTCTTTCCTGGGTGGAAGGGCAGGACAGACTCATCCCATCCAGTCGGTCTCTCTGTCTCTGGCTGTCTCTCTCTGTCTTTTTCTCTCTGAATTAAGCACCTCTGTTTACATACCTCAACACATCCAAAGCAGAAGCCACACTCTTCCCCATAAGCCCACCCTTCCACCACAC
>CM053583.1:421134080-421150696 GCA_028627135.1 Pseudochirops cupreus | reverse complement strand
GTTCCTGTGGGTGCCCCAGAGCTCCTCGCTGGGCCCTCTTTATCACCCCCAAACTACTTCGCTTGGTGATCTCAGTTAGCTCCCATGAATCCCAGAGATCCAATTACCTCTATGCAGATGATTCTCGGACCTCTCCATCCAGCCTAACCTTTCTCCTGACCGCCATTCTCCTATCTCCCACTGCCTGTTGGATATCTTGAACTGGTTGTCCCATAGACACCTCAAACCCAACATGTCTGAGACTGCACTGGTTATCTCTCCCCTGAAAGCCCCTCCCCCTCCCAGCTTCCCTATTACTGTGGAGGCCAGCCCCTCCTCCCAGTCACGCAGGCGTCATCCTCACCTTCTCATTCTCTCTCTTATCACCGTCCCTTCCCCAGTACAATCTGCTGTTCAAGCTTGTCTTTTCTCCTTCAGAACATCTCCCTTGCCCTGCGCTTCTCTCCCCGGCCCTCCCACCCCTCTAGTGCAAGCTCTCAACGTTCCATGCCGTAGCTGCTGGGGGGTCTGCCTGTCTCGAGTCTCTCCTCACTCCAATCCGTCCCCCATTCAGCCACTGCAGTGACTTCACTAAAGCACAGGCATGATCATATCAGACTCTTATTCAGTGAACTCCAATGGTTCCCTGTTATCTACAAGATTAACAGAAAACCCTGCCTTTGGCTCTTCAAGCCCTTTCCACCCAACTCCTGCCCACCTTTGCAGGCTTCTCCCTTCCCCAACCCGAGCCATGACCCCAGGACAGTGGCCTTTTGGCTGATTCTCCCTCACAGATGCCCCATCTCTCTGCCCCAGGTGTGCCCTCCGCCTGGACCAATCTCTCCTCATTTCTACCTCCTAGATGCCTGGCTTCCTTCAGGACCGTCCTCTACTGACCCCTGCTTGTAAGTGCCTGCCTTCTAGTGCCTTCTCATTCTTTGGCACACAAGTGCTTAACCAATGTTTCTTCACTTGTCTAGAGACACAGGCTCAAAGAGAGTCAAATAACAGAAAGCAAATCCACCCAAACCGTCCACATTTCAATACAGCAACAACAAAATCTAGGAAGAAATGACAGAGAAATTACATTCAAAATAACTACAGAAAAAATAATATTTTTTCAAGGAAACCAACCAAGGCACACTTCAGATTTCTATAAATAGAACAGCAAGACACCCTCTCCAGAAACAAAGGAAGACAAAATAGTTAGGGGGATAGTCCCAGGGACACGGGCAGACTTGCAGGGAACTGATGTGGAGGGAAAGAGTCTGAACCAGGCAAGCACTCTGTAACACGAAGGCTGAGGCTGGAAGGAACCAGAACAAAAATGAAGCCCTACTTGGGTTCTCGCACTTGCCAATGGAGAGGAGCCAATGCCCCTCCTTCCTTCCTTCCTTCCTTCCTTCCTTCCTTGGAGAGGCGGGGCCTAGGGGTGCAGAATGCTGCATGCGCTCTCCAGCATGGCAGCTGGATTCAGTGGTCTTTGTGGCTGGTTTGGGAAGGGTTAGCTCTGAAAATGGCTCTGATGGAAAGACAAAAGGCATCAATAAAAGAACGGAACAGAGTGTGCCTCTCCTCTTTCCCTGGCCATTAGCTTGTTCACTCTCTCGGCAGATACGTATGCAAAGCCACCACACGGCTTTCATCCTCAACACTCTGCTTTCCCTCCTCTCAGCTGGAAGAAATGGTGCTCAGTAAACATCCAGATCCAAAGCAAAGAGAACACTGGGACATCAAAAAGCCTGGTACTTCCACTACACAAAGGGGCTCCCCAAAGTTGAACTGGAACGGATAAGGATAGACAAAAACATCTGTCAGCAGCATGGGGGAAGAATGACCTGAAAGCTGGAAACCACCAGCAAACCTCTTTTAAAGGGGCCTTTCGCTCTTGGATGGACAAAATCCTGCTTCCCAAACACTTCGAGGGAAACAAAAAAGGGCCAGATAACCCGTGGGGCTGAGGGCTTATCTCTAAACTCAATGGTAAGGCTTCTCCAGGCGCGGTCTGCCCAGCACAAGGCAGTTTTTGATGGACTGCTGATGGCAGAGAGCCGAAGTGTCCACTCATATCGGTCCTAACAACATCCATAGGGTGGCCCCATCATTTGTTTCCAAGAACTGCTTCCAGCACAAATTAACAGCCACTCCCAGTGGATGGAGCAGAGGATCTGGGGTCAGGAAGACTCAGCGTCATGGCTTCAAATCTGACCTCGGACACTGGGTAGCTGTGTGACCTTAGGCAAGTCACTTCACCCTGTTTGTCTCAGTTTCTTAATCTATAAAATGAATTGGAGAAGGAAATGGCAAAACACTCTGATGTCTCTACCATGTAAACTCCAAATGGGGTCACAAAAAGTCAGACCTGACTGAAATCATTAAAAAACAACACCCTGATGACAAACTTCTGTTTTTGCTGAGCAGCTTCCCAGGCACACCCTCATGAGGCAGTGTTGGGTTTGCTGTGGTTTTGACCAAAGGTTTGAAATCAAGTTTCCTTGCAGAAACACATCTGAGTGACCCTGGGCAAGTCAAACTCAACCAGCCTGGACTTCACTTCCCTCATCTGTGAGAGGGAGGTAACAGTGTCTTCAGTAGCCTCTCCATAGGAGTGCCCCAGGGTCACAAAGGAGGATGTAAAGATGTTTTTCAAATTTAAACTCCTCTACCAGAGACTGGTGAGCTTCCCAGGAGACCCACTTCCACCTCTTCCCTTCTCTCTACATTGCTGTCTTCCACCGTCAGAACGTAAGCGCCTTGAGGGCAGGCCCGTGCTAAATTAAACTGACTGTATAGAACAGAGCCATGGGGCTGGGACAAGATGAGATACTGACATATTGGGTCAGTTCACCCTCCAAATCTGACATTTGTCAGGCTGCACCCTGGCACAGAGCCATGATCGCACCATTAGTGCCTCACCTTCAAGTCCATTTCTGAAAGACTAACTCTGCTGGAGGAAGACCAAGCCCACTAGATAGGAGCCACTCTGGGCAAAGACCCCAAGACACGAGAAGAGGCAGGTGGGCAGGAAGAGCTCCCCTGGTGGGTGGGAGCTGGGCGAGAGAGTGTGCCATGCAGCAGCCTCCTATTTAAACCAATTATACTAAAAAACAGAGCTGGTAAGCTCCCTCATTCCCATGCTAGTGAAGGAATGAAGCGCCCTCATGAGCTTAGTCACCTGGGGCAAGGCCCTTGTAGCCCCTTCCTAGGTCCACCTCGGTTGGGTGGCTATCATTCTGATCGCTGTAATTCTGGGACTTCCGTAATTAAAGCCCATGCTCACTCGGCCATAATTAAATTCCTGCAGACACAGAGTTCTCCGTGCACACCATCTGTTAAAATGATCCTGCAGCCTGCACACTCTGGCTTCCTAAATACTGTCAACCATGAAACATCTCTTCCAGCTTCGTGCACTCCTTTCTCAAGCACAGGTAGCACCAGGATTTCCCCCAAACCCCAAACATCTGAGAGGCCAGCTTTGTCCTTTTTCCAGGGAATAGAAGATAACACAGTCAATCCCTCTACCTGGCCAGTCTCAGCTCAGACAAGCCTTGACCCCCTCCTCAGGGGGCTCAGGCCAGTGGATGTCTCTGGTCTCCTCACAACCACTGCCCCAGGAGCTCATCGCCATCTGGAGATTTTGAGCCAAATGGCCTTCTCCATGATCTCCTGGCCTGTCCTGTACCCATGGGAAAAGGCCAGAAGTCTCTTGGGGTCACTTTGGCAAGCATCCCCTCCAAAAAAATGCCAGACAAGGAAAGTTACATACCAGATGCTTGTTAATTGAAAAAAAATTTAGAGAAATAAAGTCACATAGTGCCTTGTCTGCTATGGGCCCACACCTACAGAATGCCAGTGTCTATGGGGCGAAGAAGAGTAGCCAAGGTTCTTTTCAAGATGAACCTTGGCCGGGTTTCCTCCCCTTTCTCCCCAGGCCCCAGACCAGCCAGATCATAGCTTTAGGCCAGAAGACATAAAGCCTGACTTGGAAAGAGATTCAACAAAACACTGCTCTGAGCAGAGTATGTGGCAGCACTCGGCCTGGATGCTGGGGTTGCTATGGCACTATCAGGATGTTGCTGAGTGGGGAATGGTGCCCTGCCTTGAAAAAGAGAAAGCCCCTGAGGCAGGGCTCTCCCCTCAGGAGCCCTGGGAAGGGAGCTGAGGGAGGAGGAGTCTCTCCCCTGGGGAGGCTGCTCTGAGTTAGAAAACCGGAGCACCTCTCACTCTGAGGCAAAGTTGCTGTGGTCTAACAAGAAACTAGGAAAGTCCCTAGGGCTCAGTGCCACCTTACTAAGCATTTAGATGTGTGTCAGAGCACTGGAGCAGACTTAGGGAGGAAGGGGCCTTAGGCCCACTCCCCAATTTTACAAAAAATAAAACCCAGGCCCAGAAAGGTCACATGAATTAATGGCCGAGATGGGATCTGAACCCAGGTTCTGTGACTTCAGAGAGAGCTTTCTGTGTGGCTGGCCTCCCAATGGCTCAGGAAACATCTGCCCCACACTGCCCCGGGGACCTCCTGCCCCATCCCTGATGCCCGAAGGTTCTCTGAGGCTCCCAGCTCTGAAGCCACTTGGATGGAGGAAGGTTCCCTTATCAATGAGGTCACAGAAGAGATCTGGATGAGGTCAGGGATGAGGCCCCAGGAGTCCCCCTGCTGTTCCCCCAGTCTCTGCTGTTTAATGGCCTTAGAAATGTCCTGCCCCACCCCATCCTCTTCCCTTCCCCCCTGGTCCTAGAGCTCAACAGACTACAAGGTTCCCAAGTCCTCCTCCCAGATTTGGAGAGAAAAGAGGCCAGAGTACATGGCGGTCCACATGCAGAAAGGAAAGGAGCCGCAGCCAGGCTGGGGGTCCCCTGGTGAGGCTGGGCTGACTTACTTGGTCAATCTCCATGAGTTTGGGGAAGGCCCCTGGGCACTCGATAGCCACCTTCACGATGTCAGCGGGGGGTGGCATGGTCCCTGCCCCGGCTTGTGATGGCAGCAAGAACAGGGCTGGATGCTACCCCGATCCAAATGCGTCTAGGGAAGAACGGAAGACAGAGAACATGAGCGGGGACGGTCCTCTTCCATCACTTCCTGTTTTCAATGGGGGTTGAGGTGCTTGAAATGTCTCTGCCTGTGCACAGCCCCCACCCCCTTGCCCCGTACCAGGCTCCCGGAGGCACCCACCGAGGCCAGAGGCCGCCGGCCCCTCCAGGAGCTCCTAGGGCCGCAGTGGTCTGTGCAGAGAGGGTAGCCTCCTTCTGCTGGGCTGCCTCCGGAAGGCCAGATTGCCCAGGAAGTCAGGCATGGCCAGGAAGCAGTGTTTGTCTAACCGTTGGCTGGTTGTGTGAGAGAGAACACAGACACATCAGCCTGCTATAGCAGCCAGGATGTGAAGAGGAAGCAGAGGGCTTCGGGGCTCTGGACTTCCCATCTTCCTCTCTCTCCCACCCCTCCCCATTGCCTGGCCTGAGATCGAATCCCATGGACATGCACTCTGAGGGGGCTCTCAGACTCATCACCCAGCAGAGCTGGGCGTCTTGATTCGCAGAGACCAACAAATTGTGTCTCGGCCAAAGAGGGCACTGCTCAGGGCCAGTGTGATACATAATAAGAACACAGCTGACATGTGCGTAGTGCCAACTTTGTGCCATTCACGGTGCTAAGCACTTTAAAATGATTAGAAATGGTCCCAAGTTGATTCCTGTTCATTTGGGGGCAGACGTATGTCAGCTGAGGTGGGACACAGGGAGTTAACCAAGCAAAGCAGTTGCGTTCTTGGAGGTTTTCACAAAATCCCAGAATGTCAAGGTTGAAAGAGTGTTTGGAGATCTCCTAGTACCATCCCCTCATTTGGAGACAAGGAAATGGTTCCACTTCACCATTCTCCTTAGACTGAGAATACCTGCTGGGTCCTATGCCCTCCCCCACCCCAAAGAAACAGCATGCTTGCCCCCCTCCCCCATGAAAACATGATGCCTGGATTTGGCTAATCCCAGCAAGGCTGGGCACTCCGACCTGACACAGCTGCCTCTCAGCTGGTGCCCTCAGTATGACCATGGCGTACCCCCCCATTTGGAGGGCACTTTATGGGTACAAAGCATCTGATCTCCCTGGATTCCAGCAGTCAGACAGGTGCACGAATGACCCAATAAACCCCAACCTCTCCCCACCCCATTTCTCTCCAGGCTTTGAATCTGACAAAGAGCCTTCCTCCTCCCACAGCCCTGTGAAGGACACAATCTTATCTGCTCTGTTACAGATGAGAAGGCTCCTCACATCACACAAATGCACAGAACAGGTGAGATCATGCTAGACTGTGGAGAGCCTGGAATGCCAGGCTAACAGGATTGTTAGGTTTCTGTCTTTGTATTCCCAGGTCCAGGGCCAGGCACAGAGTAGGCTCTTCACAAATGTCTGGTGAAGGGTCTACTCATGACTGCGTTCATTCCATTGACCCCCGAGGGCTGAGTTGTCAAGCGTGAGAGCTGAGGACTGGCCAGCTCCTGGACTTTGCTTGTCTCTGGGACCCTGAGGCAGGCCTGGTGGCCTTGCTGGCTTCATTTCTCAGTACTCTGGGCAGTAGGCTGAGCCCATGGGAAAGGTGTTCCCAGGTGGAGAAGGCAGGCTCTCGCCAGCCCTAAGGCTAGGCTGAGAATAGAAAGGATGTTCAGCTCATTTCCTGGGCTAAATCGGGAAGTGAGCACATTTCTCACCTCTCTTTTCCCCTTCCCCCAGCAGTGAGTTGGCAGGCCCCACTTTCTAGTCACTGAAGGGGGTTGGGGGTGTGGATGAATCAACTGTTGAAAACACACGCCCACTTGGGAGTACTGAGGGCCTACGATGGAAATCCGGCTCCCAGAGTCGAAGCAGCTACATTTACACCTGGGCCGAGCTCCCACTCCAGAGGGGAACTGGCTTTTTCCCGGCCATTTTCAGGGAACGCACAGGGAGAAGCAGCTGGATGAGGGAGAACTCCATCACACTGCTCTTTGTCCCTGTATCTCACAAAGGAGAAGATAGGAAATCTAGTCCAAGCCGGCTACATACAAAGCAACCCTTCAGAAAGCAAAAGCAAAGAGAAGGAACCAGCTTCCTCCGGGGATCTTACATAAGCATCCCTCAGCCTCTTCCAGCTAAGGAAGCCTGGGGACCCGCCGGGGCCAACACAGCCAAGAGACAGGGAGTCAGGCTCTCTCTGGGCTTTGGAGAGGATAACCAAGCCCCGGATTCACGTGCCCAAAGCCCCTCCCCCGCTACCCAGGCTGCTGAAGTTTCCAGGCCTGAGCAATCAGCCCTGGGAACAACCTCCCTGCCCCAGGTGCCTCCAATAGAAGGTAAAAGGCTCTGGAGGCAGGCTTTGCAGGGTGGCGTCACACCTGGCTGGCTGTCCTCTGTGCCTGCTCTCTTCACGATCAAAGGGGTTGTCTCTGGCCTTGACATTAGGCAAATGGTCCCCAAGGACCTGCTGAGTCAGATACAAAGTAGGAAGCCTTCCCCCAGGCCCCAGTCCCGGACTCGCCATTTCCCCAGTCATCACTGATCAACACTGACGTTTACAACCTTCATTTTCCCTTCTTTCCTGACTTTCCCCAAAAAGGTGGAGAGGGAGGGAGGCATTAGGGACCAGGGCACTGTAATGAGCCTTCCCCCATGAGGCTGAGGGGCTCAGATCTAAGGCCAGAGTCTTCAGTCCAGTCAACAAGCATCCATCCACCATGTGACCGGCAGTGCTCAGAGAAGAAGCCAAAGACGACCTGAGCTTGAGGCTCTCTCCTTCTGCTGGGGGAGACAGCCGCCAGTACGGAGGGCCAAGTTAGACACAGACAAGACCAATGGGAGAGCTTCGCGGAGGGGCAGTACGGAGAGGAGGGACCCGGCAGAAGGTGGCCTCTCCTCTGGGACTCGGAGAGGGCCTTCTGGGCAGGGGGTTGGTCAAGGCACGGAGCTGTGAGCGAAAGCTGAGTGAGCAACGTCTGCAGCCAGCCGCGGCTGTCCCACGGGGGCCTCGGCTCTCCCCCCTGCCTGGAGAGGCCCCTCCCATGGCCTTTCTGGATCCCCTGAACTGCTGACGCCCCCCTCCCTGCCTCAGAGCCATTTAAAAACCTGTCTGTATTTACCTCTCCCAGCTAGGGGCTGGGAGGCGAGCAGAGACTGTTTTCACTAATAGTGGTCAGGTCACAAAGACGGAGTTTTAGGGTTTGCAAAGTGCCGAACAAACGCCCGCTCACTTGATCCTCACGACAGCCTGAAGAGGGAGCTGTCGCTATTATCCCCATTTCACAGGTGAAGAGACTTTGTCAGAGGAAGGCAAAGCCACGTGCCATGAATCATGCAGCCCACCGCCTCTGAGTCTGGGTTCGAATTTGGATCTTCCCGAATCCAGGCTCAGCTGGGCCTCTACCCACCGCACCATCCAGCTCCCCAGTACAGCTCCTGGCACACAGTAGGTACTCGGTAAATCAATGCTCGCTGATAAAATGACCCGTAATTTTTCAGCTCCTACCCAGTGTTTCATCCAATCCAATCTAGTCCCCAAAGCATTTTTTCAGCGTTGTTTAGCGGTATAAGACACTGTGCCAGGCACAAAGGGTGCAAAAAACTTAACCAGCCTTGTGGTCACTAGGGATCCAACATAGAGACAGACAAATTTAGGTAGAGTAACTTGAGAAGGGAGGGAGTGGGAGCCAGTCACAGCATCAGGAAAAGCTCCCAGGAGAAGCTGGTACCTACACGGAGCCTTGGAGGGAGCCAAGGATGCCAAGAATCAGAGGTGAAGCAGCTCCTTACAAGCATGGCAGCCTCCTCTGCAAAGGCCTGGCGGTGGGAAATCGATCATCCCGTATGGAACAGCAAATAGGCCAGTGTGGCTGAAACACCGAGTGGGAAGGAGAGTAATAATACAGATAAGCTCCTGATAGCTACAGGCAGGAGACAAAATTTGGCAGCTGCGTAAAAAGGGAATGACTGGCTGTCACCGGTAGGCACCTAATAGACACCCACTTCCCTCTAAAAATAGTGGTCGTTTCTTACTCTGTGCAGGCCCATTCAGAGTCTGAAAGATGAAGGCGTCCTGGGAATCCCAGCCCTTCCTGCTTCATACTGTGCCCTGAACCCCAGCCTCCCCCGTGTCCGTGGCTGTAAGCTCTTAAGAGAAGGTAACTCAGCTCAGGGGGCATGGAGCTACTTCCTCCAGAGGAGGAAGGAGTGTGGGTTGGAGCAAAGGCTTTCACCAGCTGTTTGCTGATTTCATTTCATTTCATTTCATTTCATTTTTAGCAAATATTTGTCTGTCTGTCTTCTCCCCCTCCTCCTCTCCCAATCCCCGGCCAGGTAAAGCCTTGTGCTTGGATGACTGTAACATAATCTAGCCAGGAAAATGCATTTCAATGACAGCCCATTTCAATTTAAGAGGGTGAGTCAGGGTTTGGGTTTTTTGGTTTGTCTTTGGGGGCTTTTCCCCAGTTCTTTCCAGGGTTGGAAGGATCAAAGAATATGTGTGCCCCACAAAACACTGGCAAGTGGGCAGAAGCAGGAGGGGCAAGGGGAAGCTGGGTGGCACAGTGAATAGAGCACTGGCCCTGGAGTCAGGAGGACCTGAGTTCAAATGCGACCTCAGACACTGAACACTTACTAGCTGTGTGACTTTGGGCAAGTCACTTAACCCCAAATGCACTCCAAAAAGCAAAATAAGTAAATAAATACATTTAAAAAAAAGCAGGCGGGGCTGCTCAGGACCAGAAGGCAGCGCCGAGGAAAGAAATGGAAGATGCCCCTGATAGTCAAGGGAAAGAGGGACAGACCTTTCTGTGGGCTCTGAGCAAGCTAAAGGTTTAAGGGAGGCCGTGAAAGGAGGGCCTGAAGACAGCCTTCTGGGGAGCAGAGAAATAAGTGGAGGGGACCTTGACCAGGCACATGTGTGTGTGCGTGTGCGTGTCTCTCTGTGTGTGCACACACACATGTATGGTGGGTGTACATGTGTGGGCTGCATGTGTGCACACATGTCTGCATGTGGGGGGGAGCTATGGGCAGATGACTCAATGTGAATTCATTAATTCATTCAACAAGCATTTATTAAGTGCCTAGCGTATGCATGCCTACGATGATGCAAAACCAGACCCAATCAATCCCTGGCCTCCAGGAGCTGACATTCTCCTGGGGCTTAGGGAGGGTCGTGGAGCCCGCAGAAACCAGAGTCATTGCTAGAGGGCTGACATGTCAGGGCTTGGAAACAAGACCCAAGCCAAGGCTGCTTTCAGCGCAGAACAGATAAAGGGAAATGAGATGCATGCAGAAAAATTCAGGATTGAAAAGGAACCAAGAGAAAAAGTAGGAGAGGAGGAGGTGCAGAGCCCACAAGCAACTCTGCATTCTGGGAGGGAGACCTCGGCCCTCTGGGATTCTACAACAGAACTCCCAGGACACTGCCATCCTTGGGCACTTCTTCAGACAGGAAAGCCAATGGAAGATCAGGGTTCAAATCCTACTTGGAACGGTCACTGCCTGAGGGACCTTGACCGAATCCCCGCATGCCCTGGGCTGCAGAATTGGGGCCACACAGTCCCTACCATCAAGCAGCTGTTCCACTGGAGTCCCTGCCATGTTCTTTCCTCTCCCTGCTGCTCAGCACATATCACAGGAATACAGTGAGTCTCCGCTGACGGCATGAACCCCTTCCCAAGCCAACTGTATGGCTAACTCCCCCGCTGGCAGTCACTGTGTCTTTGCCACTGCATCGCAGTTCTATCCACGGCTTCCCCTGGGAGAGAATCTCCACCCAAGGCAGGCAGCTGGCACACCAGTCAATGAACATCCATTAAGCCCCATGTGCCAGCCCCACGTGCCCTCAAACTCGTGCCCCTTTTCCCTTTAATAATAAAAACCCTGGCCCGGCCTGGTAATAGCGACAAGGAGTGTTTAAAGGTGACTGTCTCAGCTCTCCCCAGACTTGCTTCCCAAGGAGGGGGAAAGCTGTGGGAAGAACGCTAAAATGGGAGTCAAATGAATCTCTGAGCCTCAGGCTTCTCACCTGCAAAATGGAGCTAAGAGGTAATCAAATAAAATCCTGCCCACCTCGGAAGGACATGACACAGCTCCAAGCTGTCCTGTGTGCTCGAAGGCAGCCACCAGGCAGCTTTCCCGGCCTCCCGTGGATCCCACCAAGATGTCCACAGCGAGCAGCAGCCTACCTCAGCTTCGGAGTCATCCCAAGCCTGCCTGCGGGGACCGAGGCTTACCTCTGCCGCTCTTCAGGGCTGGATCAAAGGAGTGGGCCAGCATCTTGTCTCCGTGGCGACAAGAGGGGGCTGAGAGCTTGGGAGGGGACGGGGGAAGCCTGCCCCATCTGCGGCTGGCCCCGGAGCTCAGCCTCTCTGCTGATGAAGCCTCCTGGCAGTGACAGCTCCAAAGGCGAGCCGGCTCCATCGTGTTTGTGACTGAGCGAATCAGGACAGGGATGTGCGTACATGCGACAGGGTAACCTGGGGCTTGCGCTAAGGTTTCTCCATGGTAACCCACTTTCCTCTGTCTTAAAAAAAAACCTCCTAGCCAACGGTACCTGAGCCGAAGCAACACACAGCCCCCGAACCGAACTAGGGAGCTGCCCCCTCCTCCCTAAACACCGAGGATCCTGAGCCCAGGTGAGGGGAGTGGGTGCCCCGGGCTGCTGAGCTCCCAAACCACCCAGAAAGACTCCCGAGGTTCACCCAGCTTTCTCCCTTTTTTAAAAAGACAGAGAACAGAATAGCTGAAGGGGGAAGGGAATACAGCCCTGAGCAGCTCGGAAGCAAAGACCGGAGCTTCCCAAAGGGAGGACGGAAGAGGCCAGGGGGAAGGTCAGGGAAGAGCAGCAGAGGGGGCTGTCAGCCCAACCCAGGAACGGGAAGCAAATCCAGGCACCAGAAGTGTTTGGGGGTGACAACTGCACCTCCTGACAGCGAAATTCCTCCTTCAACCTCAGCCCTGGCTGGTAGTTGGTCACTAGACCCTGTCCCCAAGCCTACACGCACTAAGTAAGAAATCACTGTGTGCCAAGCAATTGTTCAGGTGCTGAGACAGAGAGCCAAAGCCAGGACAGTCCCTGCTTTCAGGGAGCTTCCTTGGGGGGAGAGGGGAGAATGAGAGTCTACAGGTGCTCACACAGGCCAAGACATTTTAGGAAGGTGACAATTGGGGGAAGGGCCCCAGAGCGGCTTCCTGGAGGTGGGGACAGAGTTCTTAAGAGGATCCATAAATGAAACTCGGGATTCCAGGAGGTGTGGGCGAGAAGGGAGGTCACCCTAGGTGGGAGATCCAGCCTGTGCAAAGCCCAGAGACCGAATGCTGAGTTTCAGAAACAACAAAACAACAGGCTATTTTGGCCAGAATGAATCTCATTCCTTCAAGAAACGACCACAAGGACAAAGTTTCTGACTAGGAGCGAGCTCTAAGACTTTTCGCAAGTCTTTGGAGTAACGTGAACCAGGGGAGGAAAATGAGCTCTTATTTTCATTTTGAAAAACAATCCAACAAAATGAGTTTCAAGCTGCTGGTAGGATCCTATTTACGACAGCGAGCTCTGTGTCCTGCACTGCTTGCCCATAAAAACAAACGTTTTGCTTATCTGATTATACCCAATAACGCCACACAGGATTGCTTTGTGGTTGTAAGAGACTGGGAACAAAGTGGCGGCTCAGCAGCTGAGGGATGGCAGAGAAAACTGGCGGCTGCACGAAATCAAATCTGACGATGCCGTGAGCAAGGAGGAATCTGGAGAAACCAGAGGACGGTGCTTTGGATGGTGCTGCGTGAAATGGGCAGAATGCAGAGCTGTCACAGGATGACCCAATTTACAATGAGCAAAGAAGCCCTCCCCTCCCCAAGATATCAGGACCTGAGGCGTGGACCGCGGCTGTGGAATGAGGCATACACTGTTAGCTGTGGCCACTGTGTGTCTGCAGGGAAAGTGCATTTTTTTCTCAAGGAAGGTTGGGCAGTGATGGATATCTTTAAAAAGGCACCAAGTAAAGCATTAAAAAAAAAAAAAAAACTTTGTCCTGCAAGAGGCAATGTACAGATATAGAGAAGAGCATTTTCATCTGCTATGAGAGGACCTGGTTTCAAATCCTGCTTCTGAACTTCACGAGCTGTGTGACCTTGGATAGCTCACTTTACTCCAGAAGACCTCAGCCTTCTGATCCATAAAACGAGTGGGGTGGGCCACATGGCTTCTTCCAGCTTGACATCTGGGACCCTCTGACAACACTTTCCCCTCCCATATGCCCTGTTGGGTCTGTCCAGGTCAGTATCCAGGAGCCCTTCACTCCTTTGCAAACCATGGCTGGGAAGGCTCCTTCCAGACTCCAGTGACCCCACTGTCCTGCCCTGGGGAGCATCTCTGTCTTGGAGTCCAGGGAGCCAGGTATCTGCATTATCATTCCCCCATTTGGGGCCAGTTTCTAGGGGCAAACCCCAGACTAATTCTCCTGGGTCAGTCAATCTTCCCTCGACCTCTGATATAGCCCAGACTCCCTGTCCCCGAGTCAGTGAAGAATCCTGACTCCAGAGCCAGGCGTGGGAGCATCTCTGGGCCCACCTCCAAGAAAAGTGAAGCAGGACTCAGACCAGACTCATCCTCCTAATGGGCCCTGTGCTCCTGGGAACTGCCCCACACCCAGCCCCTCAGGAGGAGAGGCAGGAGGCAGCAAGGCCCCTCCAAGAAGACAGGATATGGAGAGTCTTGGTTAGGGCTAGGAGAGGACCAGGCAGAGCCCATCTCAAGTTCCAGAAATGCGGGGCAGGGGGCACACACACCCAGGCTGCTGGCTCTCCTTCGCACACTGTGCTCAGCCTTCTCCAAACAGCATCTCAACTAGAAAGTGTGTGATTATAGAAATTCAGTCCCATTTCTACTCTCCTGCTTTCTGAATAACTTTTTCCCCACTTCCTTTTCCTCTGTTTTCTTTACAAGGACATGGTGTGTGCTGTGACCCAGCAACCCCTGAGGGAGGCAAAGCCAGGCAGGCAGGCCCAGGGTGAACCCCAAACACAGGAAATAGGCTCCTGCTTCTCCCCTGCCCCCACCAGGAGCCGTCCAAAAGCTGTTTCCAAATTGGTGGATCCGAGGACAATGTGCTAAATAGGGCCCCCCCCCTTCCTCACCAGTCACACCATTCCAATCACCACCGGAAACCGGTTAGGGCCGACACAGAACACCCTGTGCCTTGTGCATGGTGTGAAGGCTGGCTGGCAACAGACAGGCAGCTCAAGGGGTAGTAGCCATGAAGTCAGAGGGTGGCAAGTCACTGTGACGCCCCATTTCTGATGCTTAAAGAGTAAAGGACTCAAGGCCAGATGGCAGGCTGCTAGGCCCACGGGCACCTAGAAGGCCTCCTGGAGACTCAGTTTCCTAATCTGTGAAATTGGAACAACATCACTCTACACTACAGCCCCCACAGAATTGTGGTTAGAAAAGTACTTTGGGAAAAAAAGCTACAGAAAAAGCACACTGACTGAAGAGTCAGAGGATCTGGGTTTAGATTCCACCTCTGATGCCTTCGCTAAGTCCCTTGGCTTCTACCTACCTCCATTGGTGACAGAAGGGGTTAGTCTAGATGGTCTGGGAGGACCTCACCCCAGCTCCCAGGAGTCTTATCTGTCACTAAGCACCAGAAGGGTCTGGGCCAAGCCAGGGTTCTACCCTCTTGGCTTTAGTTTCCTTCTCAGTAAAATGAGGGGATTGGTCCAGATGCCCTGGGGGCAGGGGGTCCCTGACAGCTCAAGGTCCATGCCCCACGCCCTCGCCTGGTTTGTTTGAATTAGATATCATGATGGCGGTGGTGGTGGGGGCAATGATGATGACAATACTGGCATTTCCTTTAGGGGAAGGGTCCAAATCTGTGATTCCATCATCTTGGGGACTCCCACAGTGGAAACTCCCTCCCTGAATGCAGATCATAAGCACAATCTTAGACTGTGACCTGGGGCCCTGAGAGTCTGAACAGTCTGAACCTCTGGCAGGCCTGCCCCAGGTCCTCCTCCTGACCACCCCAAATCCTGCCAATTACCCTCCATGTGACCCCAAGAGGAATCTCTCTACTTCTCTCCTAATCCGGCCAATGGAAGAGCACTCTGGGGAGGACCCGCCTAGCAGGGTAGGGTTTTTGGGGGGCAAATGGGTTCATGGGCGCTAAGTTCTTGGCCAACGTCAAAGCAATGTCAATAAATGCAGCTGTTGTTATGGCTGCTGGTGTTCCCTGGGCAGTGATGACAGTGATGGCTGAGCACATCCAGTCTGTCTCTGGCGAGAGGCTTGGAGTGCTGCCAGACCTTTCTGGCCATCTCAGGATGGCTCCAAGGCCAGGCACAAAGGAGATGATGCCCACGTGACCTGGATAAGAAGAGTGCCCTTGACCTGGAGCCCAGGGTGTGAGAACACCAAGTCTGGAGGGCCGTGGGCTTCCTTGGGACCAGCCTGGACCCAGCCTCAGGATGCTGGAGTGCCACACAGTCACTTCTCTCTGGTCCTCAGTTTCCCTACTGGACTCCAAGCTCTATGTCTCTGCTTCTCCAATCCCTTCTTCTTTAACTGCATCTGAGACCCTCCAGGCATTGATGCTCCTGGATCAGTCATTAGCCTCAGTCCATCCATTTGCAAAAGGGGATAACAAAAGCATTCATTGTCCTGGAAGGATGCCTTGACTTCATCTGGTAGTTTCCTAGCCTGGGCCCCCAAATATGCTGTGGTCGCTGTATTTCCATAGAACTGTTTTTTTTTCTATAACTTTATGTATTTTATTCTATTCAACAAAAAACATTATTCTGAGAAGGGGCCCTGAGCACAGCACCTCACATACAGCAGGTGCCCAATAAATGCCCACTGACTTAACTTGACCCGTGTCTGACGTTCACAAGGAAGAGGGAGCCTGAGGCCAGTCCTGGAGCCAGCAGAGGAAAAGGCTCACAGCAGACCTCCCAGGCTAACCTCCTGCTGGGACCCCGGGGGAGGGGGGGGTCCAGGGGCGCTCCAGGGGGCCTGGAAGCTGCTCCTCTCGGTACTGCCCCGCTGTGCACATGAACCCGCTGCTCCTGTTTCCTTTATTAAAGACTGCCACAGCTGATCAGAAAGTGCCAGCCATCGAGGGAGGGAGCAGCCGCTCTGGGCAGCTTTCTTTAGATCTACCGCTGTCAACCAGGAAATCTGAGAAAATGAATGAATCCCTTCCATCTGAATAGGAAACTCCCAATACAGAGAAGCAAGTAAGTAGGAAGGGAGGGGTGAGAGAGAGAGAGAGAGAGAGAGGGAGAAAGAGGGGAGAGGGAGAGGGAAGGAAAGGAGGAAGAGAAGGAAGGGATAAAGGGAAGGAAGAAGGAAGGAGGGACGAATTCTTCTACCTAGTATCATACTGCGCTTCTGCACCAATTGAGTGTTGGCCAAGCCCTTGACCTAGACTTTCTCCTTTCATATAGACAAGTGCCCTGAGGTAGATTCTAATACTGTTCCCATTTTGCAGAGGAGCAAACAGGCCCCCAGCTCAGAGAGTTTTAGTAACTTGCCTAAAGTCAAACCCCTCATGCTGGATAGGAAGGACTGGAAAAGGGGAGGATGTAGTTTGGTACATTCAGAGAGATCCCTCCCCACCCAGTCCCACCATTCCCCACCCCCCCAGGAATC
>CM053583.1:421077572-421133980 GCA_028627135.1 Pseudochirops cupreus | reverse complement strand
GGAAAATACCTGTGGAAACCCAGCATCCTCTGGGGCAGTCTTCTGCCTCAAGGGGAGCACATTTTCAGGAAACTGTTCCCCATCTCCAAAGGATGTGTTAGGCTACACTCTGAAATCAATTTTCCTTCTCATTTAAAAGAGCCGCCTCTGGAATCAATTGATACACTCCTTTTCTTGGACTTAACTTTCTGTGTTGACTTCAGAGGCAAGAAATGCAAACTGTTTTGAAGCTAGGAGTCCCAAAAAGTGGGACACCCAAGTTCACAGTTAGATGAATGCCTGGCCAGGAGCCAGGAGCTGGGAGCCTGAGCCCTGGAGCCTTCCCAGGCTCTAGGGACCTGAAGCCTCTCCTTCTCTGCAGGGTCTCCTGCCTTACCAAATGCAGGCTCCCCTAGAGCTTCAAAGATGGTCAGGAAACCACCTCAGAGCTTCCTCCTGCTGCCCTCCTGGGGCATCCTCTTGTCCCCCTCATCTATGCTGTTTGCAAAGGCAGCCCCCGAGTTCCCAGACTGATGGTAGAGGGCTGATGGCTTTGCATGAGGCAGGAAGCCCTTCCAGGTGGCATCAGCAGGAACGGGAGCCATCTAGGGTCTCCCACAGAGAAACAGCATCTCAGGGAAGAATGTGTAAGGGTGAAACCAGTAGGCTTCCAAGCATTGCCCAGTAGGCAGGGGAAAGCTGCTTTTTCTGATGTTGATGCAAATTCAACATTAAAGTGACTTCAAAGACCTGGCAGGAAATACCCAGCTCTATCCTCCTCAGTGAGAGGCTTCTCATTAGCAAGCAGCAAAGAGAAGGGCCTCTCTGCAGAGCTCTCCCAAGGGAAATGGAGACCCGTCCCAGACTCCTTTTTTTGGGTGATCAAGTCTTTCTTGCTCATAGCTAGCTGCCAATGCTCAAGCCTAGGAAAAGCTGGAAAGCTGGTGGTCACTGCAGTGCAGAGAGGGGCATGGAGGGGAGGGGAGGACTTGGTCTCCAAGCCTGACTCTGACCAGTGGTGGACCTGGGGGCCCTGGGGCCTGTCTCCCAACCTCCCCAGGCTCCTCCGCTGTCATCTGTCCTCTGGACCTCTTCGGATCACTGGCCAATAAGGTCTCTTCCAGCTTTGTGATGCAAGGTGGTCAAGCTAACGGATTCTCATTCCTCAAGAGCAGATGTTCTGAGGTTTCTATCACTGGCTTTGCTTGCTTTTCCAAGGCTGATCAGCTCAGCAGGTCCACCAGCACATCACCATGGAATACCTTTGTGAGCTTTTCTCAAACTAGAGAGAGGAATAAAACCATCGATAGTCATTATTCCATACCAGACTAATGACAGTTGCCATGACCAGGGATGAGCCTCGATTCATGCTAGAAATCTGATCTCTCCCTGGTTTGATGCGAATGACAGGCCTAGGCTTGGCCATCTGCTACCTTCCCCAAGCTCCCTGGGGAGCTCTCTGAGGCCCCTCACGAGCTAAGGAGGGCACAATGGAAGGGGAGGAGTGCTTCCATCAGCACCAGTCTGGGAGTGCTTTGTCAAGGCATCCACTTTCACAGAATCCTAGAGTGGGAAGCGACCTCAGCAGCCTCCAGTCCAACGCCCAGCCCAGAACAGATTCTCCTTTTGGATGTGCCTGACAGATGGCTTTGCAGCCCTAGTCAAGGGAACCCCAGGGAAGGGGCACCAAATACCTCATGAGGCAGCCTGTCCGACTTTGGAACCATCAGGATAAAGTGGCCTCTCTGCAATGCCTGCCTGTGGCTGCAAGGTCTGCCTTCTGAGGCCAAGAAGAATAGGTCTAACTGCAGTATACAAGTCACCACAGCCCATCCTAGCATCTATGATCATCTATGATCACCCTTGTAGAATGAAAGTCTCTCAAGAGGAAGAACAAGGTCATTTATGTTTCCATATCTCAGCTCCTAGCACCCTGAGAGTGGGAACAGAAGGTGCTTACTAAATGCATTGGACTGAATTTACATAAAGGCTTCTCAGCCATGCTGAGTAGGGGGAGCTGGGCTGCTCCAATCCACTCCTTTTCCAGATGAGGACACCAAAGCCCTGGCGAGGGCACTTGATCAAGGTCACATATGCAATACAAGAAGCTCATATTTCAAAGTGCACTAAAGTTTGCAAACTCTTTGCCCTCAACATTCTAAGTTTTGAGCCCCACAACAACCCCTGGGGGTGGGTCACCACTGCCAGCGCTATGGGTGTTATCATCATCCCATTTTACAGATTTGGTGCCAGATTCAGCTGGTAGGTCTCGGGGCTGCCTTTGAAGGCCAGGCTTGCTGACTCTCCTAAGCCCCAGCCCCTGAGCACCAGGTCCCATTGAGTCTCACCAGGTTATTGCAACAGCTTGCTTCCAACTGGACTCTCCAAAGCAGCAGCCCATCCCTCACACTCATGCCAAAGTCACCATCCCTACTCAACAAACTCCAGGAACTTTGGGCCACCTCTGAAATCAAATTGAAAGGCCTCTGTTTAGCTTTTGAAGCCCCTGCCGACCTGGCCCCAGCCTCTTTCCAGCATCACTGGGCATTGCTCTCCCTCCTACACTCTGTGATCAAGCCAAGCCCACCCCCTCAGTCCCTCACACTGGACACCACATCTCCCATCTCCCATGACTGGAACAAACACCCTCCTCACCACAGAGATGCAGCTCAAACCCCATCTTCTGCACGAACTTTCCCGATACCCAGGGTGGTGGCGCCCTCCCTCCCAGGGACCCTGGTATGTAGCTGCTTTGTACATACTTGCCTTCACTTACTTCATAACATGTGTGTGCATTCTCTCTCTCCAAGCACACACCCACTGGCTTCCCCATTAGACTAAGAGCCCTTTGCAGGGAGGGATTGTACCTTTCCTCGGTATCTCCAGCACCAAGCCTAGTGCCCCACAAGCAATAAAGACTTAATTTGCTGATCAGTTGATTGAGCTGAGTCTTGAAGGAAGGAAGTCAAAGAGTCTAAGAGGGAAGGGGAGCAGGCTGAACTGGGGGAAAGGATTTAAGTAAGTTTAAATCAAGAGAAAGCAGGAGGAGCTGGAGGCAAGACTGCCATGTCCACCGATCCTTCCAAAAGCAGAGAATTGGAGCCTCGAATGGCCCTGAGCGAAGTCAGACCTTCCCTGAGGAAGGACAACAGACTTTACCCCATCCTCCAAAAAGGCGGGCCTCCAACCACCCCTGGGCAGCCCCTCCCAATCTGGGACTGCTCGAATTTCAAGGATGCCGTTGCCCTTCGGCTAAGTTAGACTCCAACTCCCCTGGTAATTTCCACCCTTGGGTTTGAGCCCTGCCATCTGCAGCCGAGCAGAACCCACCAGATCTCCCTTCCCCGAGGCAGCTTTGGGCGCAGCTTTCCGGTCACCCAGATCTCTTCTCCAGGCTAAATATACTCGGCCCCTCCCCATCCCAGCCCCTGCCTCAGGACCTGCTCTGGAAACCGCCACCTGCAGCTGCTGGCTATTTGATGTATGTGGTATGTGGCCACGTAGTGCCCGCAGAGGGGTGTAAGCTCCTGGAGGGCAGGGACTGGTCCTGCTTTTGTCCTTGCGCTTGTTTCCGGCATCCCAGGCACTAAGAAAAATAGTGAGTAGAAAGGATAGATTGGCTTCTGAGGCGGTAGAACGTAAATTCCGTGAGGCCGACTGCCTGGCACATAGCAGATACTTCATAGCTTACTGATTGATTGACATTGAACTTATAGTGAGTACACCCCCACACCCACCCCCCACACTCACACAAACACCCCCCCACACACTCACATACACTCACACACCCACACTCACCCCCACACACTCACACACACTCACACCCCCCCACAAACACACCCAGCCCCCCCCACACACACTTGGTCTCTATCACATGACCCGTTCTTGGGCAGGGTCCCCCCATCCCAGCCCCTGCAGTCGGTTTTCTGAACCCCAGTACAGGACAACATGATTACTAGGAGCTTTAACCCGCAGTTCCACCCTGTTGGTTGCCACATGCAATAAGATAACCATCTTAGGTTCACAACATCTGTAACAATTTGGCAAGGCTCAATAACACTCAAAGGGCAGCTATTGGGCGCCAGAGTGCACAGAGCGATGGGTTTGGAATCAGGAAGACTCGGCTTCCAGAGTTCAAATCTGTCCTGAGACACTTAATGACTGTGTGACCCTGGGCAAGTCACTTTACCCTGTTTGCCTCAGTTTCCTCATCTGTAAAGTGAGCTGGAGAAGAAAATGGCAAACCCCTCTAGTATCTCTGCCAAGAAAACCCCAAATGGGGTCTGGAAGAGTTGGATAGGACTGAAAATGACTAAAATGACATTCATGCCTCTATCCAAGGCCCTGATAAAAATAGTGAACAGAATTCGACCAAGGACTCTGCACTGCAGTGCTCCAAAACAGTTAATGATGGAGAATATTCGCCTAGCACTTTGAGTTTGTAAAGTGCTTCACAATTCTCATCAATCCATCCACACAATGGTCCTAGAGGTCAGTGATACTATTACTCTCCATTTTCCAGATAGAAAAAGTGTGACTGAGAGAGATGCCATGATACTGAGAGACACGTCACGCAGCCAGTGTCTGAGGCTGGCTCCGAATTCCAGTCTTCTCCAGCCTTCTAGTCACTATGCTACTTTTACCCCCCAGCCGGCCTCCAGAAGCACTGAAGTTTGAAGCCTGACATCGATCCACTATTCAGTTCTCCGGACCTGGTCACTCAATCCTTTCTGAACGTCCCTGAATGGTGGTGCCTTCCCCCTGTGGCAATCTCCAGCTTATCCTGTACCATGTTTGTGCATATGCATGTTGTCTCCTGGTGCACGGTGAGCAATGGCAGTTTACCTTTCTGCACACAGTGCAGTGCCTTATTTAGGCGAAACATCCTCAGTAAACATTCTGACATGAGTGATGCTGACAATCCATTCTGCCCCAGAAACGTCAGCAACATTAAGGATCAGCTCCTCTTTGCAAACATGACCCACAGTAGGGAAAGAAACAGAAGTGTCCTGTCTTCCTAAGGGGTCCAGGGCACAACAAAGCCTCACACTGAAGGACCCTATGGGCCTCTCATAAAAGCCAGATGTGAGCTGCCCTTGGGGACTGGATGGAGGCCACGGTCATTCTTCCGCCATCCAGCCCTGGGCACCCTGCTGGGTCAGCAGGGTGCTGAGTCCCAGGAACTGGACATCATCTGAGCCTGGGGAAAGCCTGGTGCCTCCACCGTCCTGCTACACTCCTTAGGCCAGAATTGCCCAACACAGTACAAAGGGGCCCAGATGTGCTCAGGTTCTGCCTAGGGCTTCAGGCACTCTCAATTTATTTTGTGCTCCCCTTTTTTTCCCCCGTTGGGGGGGACTTTCTTTTTAGCTCTCTCCTCTTTTTCTTTTGCAGGCTGCTGACACTCTCCCTTTCATTCCTAAGTAAAATGTGTTTTTTTCCCCTCTTTACATCCTTCAACATGTCGGTGGAAACCCCTTCTCCTTGAAGCATCAAAGGGCCTAGAGATACTGGAGGGGGTCTGCCATTTCCTTCTCCAGCTCATTTTACAGATGAGGAAACTGAGGCAAACAGGGTGACTTGCCCAGGGTCACGCAGCTGGTGTCTGAGGCTGTATCTGAACTCAGGTCTTCCTGATTCCAGGCCTGGCTCACTATCCACTGTGACACCTTGCTTCCCCCATGAATTAATATAGAGCAAAAAGAACAAAAACAAACAGCAAACCGGAAACAAAACCACAATCAGGAGACTGATACTTATTCACCAAACCTAGAATAAGGTCAACGAAAGCCCACTGAGGGGTGGCTGGGCTCAGACTCCATTCGACGATCTATTTAATTTGGGTTCTAATGCAGCAAAGGAAAGGTTGGGACAGGATGTCACAGGGGGTGCTCGGCCCTGGAGTCAGGACTGAATTCAAATCCGGCCTTAGACACTTAATACTTGCTAACCGTATGACCTTGGGCAAGTCACTTAGCCCCAATTGCCCTGCCCTCCCCACTCCAAAAAGCAGAACAAACCAAAATGAAACAAAACCCCAAAGTAGAAATTTCCCTCTAGCACTTGTTCCAGACCCACCTTCTCCTAGAATTCCATCCATCCCAGGACAACTTGCTAAGACTAAGTGGCATTTATCCCGCTGTTTAAACTTGCAAAGTGTGTTACTTCTCAGGTTCTTAAGGGCACCACTGCTAAAGGGACGCCGGGTGTCTGGCAAGGGGGAATAAATGGTGCTCACTGGACTCGAGGGCTGCAGAGCGAAGGAAGGTAACTAGGGAAAACCACCCACCTGACTGTCCCAGCCTGAGGGCCCGCTGATGGCCCAGCCTCACTGGGAGGGCAGCGTCACTACATTGCCCCAAGAATCTGGGAGTCCCTCCTCAGTCTGGGGTGCCAGTGGCCAGAACCAGGGGCCATTATGGCAGCTTCTTTGCCTCTTAAACATGGAATGGTGCAGCCTCAGTCCAAGCCCCAGTCTGCCAGATAAATAGAGATTAACCTGAGCTTCCATGTTTGGAAAGGGATGATGTCGGGGCAGCCCCAGTGACACGCCTGTCAGGACTCACTGGGCTGGTCCTGGGTGATAGCCCATTACCAAGCCCCGCGTGGCAGAGAAACTGGGGAATCATCAGAAAGCCCTCACTGCCCACAGGACTACAATTTCTCTCAATTATCTTCAATATGTCCAAACACCCATCACGACACCAGTCAGGTGGGCAGCGCCTACTCCACGAACCTAAAGCCAGCTCCTGGGATGCTCCCTGGGCAGAGCTCCGGCCTCAGCAGCTGACGCACGTGAGGATACAACCAGGTGTCGCTGCAGCAGATAGAGCACTGGCCTTAGAGTCACAAAGATCCGAGTTCAAATCCTGCCTCAAGCACTAATTGACTATGATCCAGACACGTTGTTGAACCTTATTAAGTCTCAGTTTCCTTATCTGGAAAATGGGGGTCATCGAAATAGCATCTGCCTCCCAGTACCGTAGAGAGGATCAAACAAGATGGTATGTGTAAAGTCCTTCCTAAATCTGAAAATGCGATAGAATCTGCGCTCTCATTTATCAGCTAAGCTATGACTATCATCTCTCTAATTGTTAATCACACGCCGATTGTTCTCATCATCACCATCATCATAGCGCCCTGTCTAACACAGCCAATAACGTTAAGAGAAGAACACAAGGCCACGGGACTTCTTTTGAAAGACAACCCCTCTCGGAGCGGGGCAGGGCAAGTGTACTCGGGGCCCCGGCTGCGCCGGCAAACCGTCTCGGAGCGGGGCAGGGCGGGTGTACTCGGGGGCCCAGCCACACCAGCAAACCTCAGCCCTGGCCGCTTGGGAGGCACCCGACTGTCTGGACGCTAATACTAGGCCAGTGATGCCCAGACGGAGAGGCCCAAGCTCGGCTTTCCCAGCAGCTGTTGGAGAGTCTTCGTCGGTGCTCCGTAGGCCACCCTCCCCCGGTCCCCCCCCCACCCCGGCCAGGGATTTGTTCGGCGTCTCGGGCCACGTCCCTTCCCGATTTTCCTCTTGGCTAGGCTCCCTCCACCACGGAGTCCGCCTCAGGCTTCCTTTCAAAGGCTCACACCAGCCTCAAGTTCAAAATAAAACAAAGTAGCCACAATTCCTTTGTGTGGAAAGAAAAAAGACTCTCCCAAGTTCAGTGGCAAGTTTAAGAAAATCCCAAACCAGGGGAATGTTTGAAAAATCCCGTTTCAAAGCTTCGGGCTGTTTCTCCAGCACCCAGAACCCTCCCTCCCTGCCAGCCTGCCCAAAGGGCAGCAGCCCTCAGCTTTCCAGGAGCGGAGGAGTCGTCAGACGCCTGGAGGCCGTGGCTGGGACTTGCCACACAGGCCCGAGGAGCGAACAGGATTAAGAGCAAAGACAGCAGAAAGAGCTAAGACTTCTGCTGCTTCCTGTGGGAGGGGGCATACACGGAGAAGAACCGCGGCTCTCGGATCTGAGCACTTGGGCTCAAGGACAGCTTTTACCTCCCCCCTGAGTGACCTTGGCACATTCTGTAATCTCCTCACAGGCAAGAACCAGGGGGTCTGGCTTGGAGCCAGCAAAGCCCCTCCCAGCCCAGGATGGCCGGGAGCAGCCCTCCTCGGTGCGTGTGTCCCAGCTGAATTCTCCTGTGGGCCATCTCCTACCGGGGCACCACCACCATCACCTCTCTCCCTCTCTCCGGGCCCACTGCCCCTTCCCCCTCACTGCCTCCCTCTCACCTTGCCAGCACCCAGAACGGTGCTTGGCATACAAGCAGGCCCATAATAAGGGCTTGCAAATTGATGACTGATCTTGCTGCCCCTGGATGGGAGTTCCCTTTTCCACCCTCATCCCCTTCCCCCAACACCCAGGAATCAGGGCCCCGGAGCAACCTTGGCCTTGAGTAACTACTCACCCACACCAGGCTTTCCTTCAAACCCAGTTTGCTGGAAACATTCACAATAGAGACCTGCCTCTCCATTGTGGTTTTGAAAATTTGGAAAGGTTGACGGCCTGATTACAAAGTTGTTTTTGAAGTTGAGGGATAGAGAAGCCAAGGGCTGCCTACCTGGAGAGATGCAGGTTCCCTGCACCTATGGAGAAGGGGGGAAATCCCCCAACCGTGCCTCTGGGCAGAGAGGAAGCTTGCTGCCCATCCCTGGGGACAGAAGGGCTGTATGGAGCTAACACCTGAGCCTGGACCACAGGCCCCTTGGTCCTGCCCTCAGTCTGGGAGAGGAGACCAGTAGCCCCTTACCCAGCTGTCGCAGGCCCTGCCTCTGGGCTCATCCGAGATCTGCAGCCCACCTCTGGGGCCTGGAGTGGTCACTTATGCAGCTGTTACCAAGACCCCCCAGCCCCTGCCTCAGTCATGGCAGAGGAGGACTGTAGCCCCTTAACCAGCTGTCACTGGGGGCCCCCAGGCCCTGCCTCTGGGCAGAGGGGAGGCCTGCAGTCCATCCCTGGGGATAGAAGCAGTCACTTACCCAGCTGTCATTGGGAGGCTCCCGACCCAGCCTCTAGGCTCATCAGAGATCTGCAGCCCCCTACCAGGGATTCCAAACCCTCTTGGATAGTCAAAGACCAACAGCAGAGTCAGGCTGAGCCCCAAGCATGAAGGAGCAGACCCTGCCTGGGGAAGCCCAAGGTCTCCAGAAGCCCCGAGGCCCCACCTGCTCTGAAGGGCACTGGGCTCTTCCTTCCGGTAATCCTATGCCTACCTCCCTGTAATCCTATGCCTATCTCCCTTTTCTCTTCTCCAAAGTGGGCTGGTCCTAGGGTGGCAGATGCAGACCAAGCAGATAACAAAGAACCTTTCACAATTAGTTTGATCTCGTTCTCTTTCATTCCTTGGAGAAAAGCCACAATTCCAGTGTGGTAACTCCTTGCTCCTCCCCAGACACACACAGGAGCCTCCCCAGCCCTTTCCTGTGCCCCATCCATACCCACCAGGGGCCAGGAGAGCTCCAAGCCATGGGCTAAAGACAATCTGGACTCATGGCCAGGAAAGTGGTGAGCTCCCTATTCCGAGTCTGCAAGGCCAAGAGGGAACATCACTTGGTGGGGATGTTTTCCAGGAGAGTCTAGTTCAGACACAGGCCTGACTTGTTGGACACCTTCCTGGCTCTGAGATCCTGGGACTTCCTCAGGAGAAAGGGGTCAGAAGCCCCACAGAGCTGGAAGAAGCAGCCCTGCACTGAAAGCTGCCCACGTGGGGCAGAAGAAGAGGGGTCTCCCCGATTCATCTACTACTCAGTTAATCACATGCCCTTTGCCTATGGAACTGGCCTTGGAGGCCAGGCAGCGACTGCACTTTAAGATCAAGCCCAGACTCCAGACACTCACTAGCTAATCCCTCAGCCTCAAACCAAAAAGGGGACACTAAGAGCATTTAACTCCCAGATAAGACGTAACACAGAGAAAGCATTTTGCAAGTCTCGAGGGCCATATAGATGCCGGCTGTTTACTTCAGCCACGGATGAGTCCGCCCAGATCTCTTTCTGTAAGAGGCAAGGCCAGCAATCACTTTGTACAATTCCCCAGTTAGAGACCAGCGTTCTGGGGAGGGGGCTCCAGAGTCCCAGATGTGGTTACAGCACAGGGCCAGCACCCTGCAAAGCACTTTACCTCATTTGGTCCTCACAACAGTGGGAGGGAGGGGCTGTTATCAGTCCCATTTTACAGATGTGGAGCCTGAGGCAAACAGAGGTGAAGTGACGGCCCAGGGTCAGCGTCTGAGGTCTTCCCGACTCCAGGCGCTCCGCGCCGGGCCACCGGGTGCCCTCGATGGTAATTATGGTAAATCCTAACATTTCTTTAGCATTTTAAGTTAGGAAAGGACACTGTGGCTCATCTCACTTGAGCCTCACCAGGAATTAAAGAGCCCGAAGTCATCAAGATGCTGCTTGTTTCAGGGGGCAGGAAGGGGAGGCAGGAAGGGGAGGCAGAAGGGGAGGCAGGAAGGGGAGGCAGAAGGGGAGGCAGGAAGGGGAGGCAGAAGGGGAGGCAGGAAGGGGAGGCAGAAGGGGAGGCAGGAAGGGGAGGCAGAAGGGGAGGCAGGAAGGGGAGGTAGGAAGGGGAGGCGGAAGGGGAGGCAGGAAGGGGAGGCAGGAAGGGGAGGCAGAAGGGGAGGCAGAAGGGGCTTGCTCCAGGGGAAGAGTTAGGCTGGCTTTGTTGTTGTTACTGCTGCGGCTTCAGATAGAAAATAGAAAAACAAACAATTTCTTCCCCCCTCAGCCAGCAGCCTCGCTCCTCATTCACTGTTCTTCTCTAACTGTCTCTGTGATGCAAACTGAGGGGTTCTCTTCTAGCTCTAGCTGGTTGGGCAGCCCAGCCTTCCCTGGAGGTCCTGCCCAGGGTCCCAATTGACCGTTGGGGGCTGCCACAGGCTGTCCCCCTAAGGCCTCCATTCCTTCCTTCTCTCCCCAACACAGAGCCCAGGCCCTGCATGATCCTCCTTGGTTTTTCTATGCTATGGTGAGCTGAGCATCCAGGTGGAGGAGGCTGCAGGGCTGGGGGGTTGGAGGTGGGACAGAGGTCAGGAGAATGTGCCCCAGGGTACACACTGGAAAGAGAAGTCTAGGAAGGAAAGAAGGTGCTCTTCTGGGTGTGTCCTGTGCATTTGCCTAGGTCATCACTGGGAGATATTGCCAGCTGCTGGGGCTGCTGGAACAGTGTTGGCCAGGTTTCTCCTTCCTTGAGCTAAAAACCCCAGCCTCCAAACTTTGGAAAGTCAAGAGTCCTTCTGAATTTATTCTCGAAGACCCTAAACTGAAACCCAAAAAGACATGCCCAGAGTCACTCAACTAGTTAGGATTCAAAATCAAATCATCTGACTTTGATCCAGCATCAAAGACCACCTTACTGGATACTACCAGGCTCTAACAAACATCCTGTTGAGCCCAGCAGCTCTATAGAGACAATGGATTTTGTGACAATCCCCTCCCCTCCTGAGAGAGGTTATTTGGAAATCAGCTTCATCTCTAGCATTGGGCACCCATCCCTTCAGAAAACTGGCCTCTCTCTGGGGTATCTCGAAGAGTCTCAGTCAATGGGTAAGGACTTAGCACTTCCCCTTTCTGGTCGCTCAGTAAAATTAGCACCTTAGTTCCTTCCCATTTGTAACCACTTCTCTTCACTAAGGTGCTTCAAGCAAGCTGACATCTCTGCATGTGGCTGACATAGTTTGAGGGAGGAGGGGCTCCCCAGCAGCTACAAGGGTCCTGGCTCACCAATGTGGGAAGCCCTTGGCTGCAGCTTTGTGAATTCGAGGGGGCAACTGAACCAATTAGATAACAACACGATGAATTTGAGTTCGATAAGGCAACTAGAAATACGAACAACTAATTGGGAAAGAACGATTTGTTAGGCAGTCCACATTCCTCAAGTGTTCGAGTAGAGGTAAGATGCCCATTTCTCAGGGACTTATGATTCCTGCCCAGGGTCAGAGGGTAGGCAGCAGGAGACAGGAGGTCCCTTCCAATGCTATGACTTTATAACTAGGATAAAGTTGGGGAAACACTGCAAAGGTGGGGGGGGGAGGAATTGACACTTCATTTTTAGGTACAATGATCAATGAATATTAAACTCCTACTGTGTGCTAGGAGCCATGTGCTCTGCAATATTTCTCCCTTATTTCTATCTTCTTTATTCCTGCACAAGTTTAAAAAAAAAAGTCATAGAAATAGAAAGCTACCACCACAGATGAAGAAATTGGAGGCCAGATGTGAGATGTGAGAGGACAGCTCCTTACAGGCTTCTCTCATCATCACAACAACCTGACCCAGGTGGTGCTATCACTTTACAAATAAGGAAAGGGATGAGGTGACCTGCCCCCAGAATCACCCAACCAGGAAGCATTAGAGGCAGACTGTGAGCCCAGGTGTACCTGGCTCCCCATCCAGAACTTCTACTACTGTTTGTTCCATGACTAGGAACATAGGAACATGTGCATTGAAAGGTTTTGCTTTGTTTTATTTTCCAGGAGTGATCACAACAGAGATCTAGGACAGAAGGGACTTGAGGGGAATCTGGTACCACTCCTGCATTTTACAAGTGAGGAAATAGAGACCCCATAAAGAGAAGTAAGCTGCCCAGGGTCATACAGGGACCAAGAAGGAAAGTCAGGGACCGAGCCAAGGTCCTGAAACAGTACTTAGTGACAGGTTAGGCCAAGCCCCATCTAAACATACCCGTTGCTGTGTTCTCTTTGCTAGCCTACTGACCTGGAATTAGGCTCATCATAGACTAGCTATGGAGCAAGGACATCATGATAGGCTAGGCAGAGCCATCTACATCCACAATGTTGCTAATTTCTTTGTTAACATGATAGCCTAGTTATGGGTGGAACAAAGATTCTCTCAATGAAGATCTGTACTGCTCACTGAAAAAATAAATGATAAATGAGTTAGTAACTGGGGTGAATTCAAGCCTATATCCAAAGTATCTTATTTCAGGAATAAGAAAAACATTACCAACTTTATACTGCAGAACTATGCATACCCCACAATGATGGCTCAGCCAAAGCTTTTTATGTAATAATATAAGGACACAAAGCCACCACCAAAAGCCCTAGTCAGACTATTTGGCTTCACCATTTACAGCATTTTCCCCATGAAACTAACTACCCCTTGCATTGTCTCCTACTCCTCCTCACCCTCCCCCCAATCTCGAATCAAGTTTCCACAAACTCAAGCAACAATGTTTAGCATAGTCTCTATGCTCAGATTCAGATTCAGGCAGAACCACTGGGAGAGGGAGAGACAGACTATGTCTAGGAAAAAGGAACATTTACCTTCATTGTGGACTTCCTCCTACATCAGGAAATTACATGTGAAGAAAAGAGGACCAGAACTCTTAATAATGACAACTCCCCCTGACAGAAGACTTAGAAATGCTAAGCCAGCCCTGCAGAGGCAGTCCTGAGTTCTAAAAACATGATGAGCACATAGGGAAGAGGCTGAGATCAATGGAAGGGCCAATGGATTCCACCTAGGCTTTAAAATCTGCAAGTCCTGCCCACCCTTAAAAAAAAAAATACTGTACCCATGGGGTGGCTAAGTGGCACAATGAGTAGAGCACCAGCCCTGGAGTCAGGAGGACCTAAGATCAAATGTGGCCTCGGACACTTAACACTTACCAGCTGTGTGACCTTGGGCAAATCACTTAACCCCAATTGCCCTATCTTCCCCCATCCAAAAAGCAAAAAAACAAAAAACAAAATGAAAAAAAACTGTACCCCTCAGGTCAGGGAAGTCTCTAGAAATTCATAAAGGATTCACACTGATTCCACCATAATTCATCTCTGCCTTTGCATTTGTTTTAAGAATCTCTCCCTTTCTGGGATCCAGGTAAGGACAGGAGAGCAGCAAAAAGACAAAAAGGTCTCACTATACCAAGAGCAGAATCCTCTAAGACTTTTTAAGGGCAAGCAGGACAAGCAAGTAACCTTACTGTACAGCCTAGGCTAGTTCCCTGCAAGCTTGCAATGGTCACTGACACTTGTTTATTTCCTGATCGTGGCCCTGGTTGCCTGAGCCAAAGAAAACCTTAGGAATCCCAGGAGCTGATGCTTCCTTCCTGCCAGGGAAAAGCCCCAAGGAGAGAGAGCACGGAACCTCAGTGCCCCCTATACCGCTATTCCTACCTTCATCTTCCACACTAAGCAGTGGAATGTATTACATGTTCTCTGCATGACTCATGGCCAGAATGTTGGGCACCAACGGGTGCCCAAGGAAAGTCAAGTCAACAAGCATTTATCAAGCACCTAGTATGTACCAGGCTTTGTGCCCAGTGCTGGAGATACACAGAAAGGCAAGAGCCAATGCCTCTTCTCAAGGAGCCCACAGGGTCTCTAGAGCCAACAGTAGAAAAGGAATTTAGATATGGCCTTGATAATATGATCACAGAGAGGTCATAGAATCCCAGATTTAAGACCTGGATGTGGCCTCTGAGGTCATCGAGTCCAACATGATTGCTTTACAGATGAGGTTAACTCCGATTGCCAGCCCCTGGGCATTGACGTCTAGCACAGTATAAAACAGGGTGGCTAAGGGTGTCACCAAAGATGTCTTGGAATGTGAAAGGCTGTGAGAAGTGAGGCCAAATCAGGTACATCCTATCACTGACAGAGCCTCTGAATGCCCCCTGTTCATAGGTAACAAGGTACTAGCTGCCTAGAACTCAAGGACACTCCAACAGCTCCTCAGCAAAATCTATAGCAGTGAGAAAAACACCAGTCTCACCATCCATACCAGGACACACAAAGTGGACGACAATGCTCACTGCTCAGAAATGGGGCTTGATGGGGAGGTAACCGTCCATGTGCATGTACACACATGCACACTCATGCGTAATACATACAGGAGAGGGAAAATAAAAAATTAAAAAATAAAAAGGGTGGTTAGGTGGCACAGTGAATGGAGCACCGGCCCTGGAGTCAGGAGGACCTGAGTTCAAATCCAGCCTCAGACACTTGACACACTTACTAGCCGTGTGACCTTGGGCAAGTCACTTAACCCCAATTGCCCTCCGAAAAGCAAAACAAAAACAAAAACAAAAACAGGAGAGGGAGAGAAGCTCAGTGAAGTTACCCATTCTACCCCAGCCCCATCTCTCCCAGTTGGAAGGAGAGAGATGCCTATCCATTCCTATGTACATCAACTGCACAGTCTCCTACCAGGGCAGACCCTCGGCCACTCTGCCTGTCCAAGCTATGCCTCACCAGCTCCTTCCAGCCACAATCACTAAACGTGCCTTCCTCAGGCTAATCACCAGCATGACCTGATTGATGATGCTGTTCACTGCATCCAGTCCAATCTCTCGCAGCCTTTCCACAGCTCTCTAGAGCCATGATCCAGCCTTCCTTTTCATTTTGTTTCTTTCTGCTACTCACTGTAATAACTACAGTAATGATGAGAATGATGACAGCGGACATTTATAGGATATGTTAAGGTTTGCAAAGTATTTGATGTTAACTGATTTGAAGTAGATGCTGCTTTGTACCCATTTCACAGAGGAAGAAACGGAGGCTCACAGGGGAAAGTGGCTTCCTTAGGGTTACAGCTGGTATGTGTCTGGGGTGGAGTTTTAATACAGTCTTTCCCAAGTCCACCCCCCGCCCCCCCCCCCACATACACACTATTCCCTCTTTGTTGCCTTTGCTTACACAGTCCTCCAGACCTGGAATACCCTCCTCTCTCCTGCTCCATCTATCCAGATAGACCCCTATCTAGCTACACTGGTTATGGCATCACAGCTGGATCCAATCCCATTTCTCCCTGGACCACTATCCAACTTAAAGTCAATTTTAAAAGCCTTTATTAAGCAGCTACACTATTAAGCTAGTGGAAGACACTAGGGATACAAAGAGATATTTAAACAAAGGGGTCCTTGCCCTCAGGGAGCTTATATTCTGAGCATCTGCATCCCCCAGCTTTTACCCAGTCTGGCCCAAACCAGGTTCCATTATACTCTGTAGCAGCTGCTTCAGCGTGCTGCCTCCTCTCACCATCATTTAACTTCCCAGCACACACACACACACACACCCACACACACACACACCCACACACACACACCCACACACACACACACACACCCCCCCCCCCACACACACACCCACACACACACACCTGCAAACCTCTGCTCTGCCCAGTGTTATCTGGTCAGCATCACCAGCCCACAGTGAGGCTTTCCTCACCACCTCCTGGCCCTCTCCAGGTGCACACATTCCACCTCCCTTGGATGGCTGGTCTTCCCCCATTAGAAGGTAAGCACTTTGAGGGCAGGACTGTGTTACTTGCTTGTATTTGAATAGCACAGGGCCCCATTAAATGCTGTATCTACTATGACCACAAAGTAACTCACAAGAGTAAAATTGGTTATTTTCTGACAAATAGAGGTCACTGTTTCCTACAGTTCGTAGTGAATGTTTTCTAATGTCGGGCCTGCCCAGCCCCTGCCTCTTGGGTGCCTTGGTGCTTCGGCAGGACCATCTGTTCTGTTCCGTTGATCTCTTTCCTGGGTTTTTCTCCAGCAGCAGATCATGTTGACAATCACTGCTTCGGAGCGGGCTTAACAATAATGCACAATGCCAAGTTCCCTGGTTCCTTTTATTGTCTTTCCTAATTCCCCCTGAACTCCTCAGCGAGTTCTTCATCCATATAAACTGTGTTATCACTTTAGCTAATTTAATGAAGTTGCTTATTGGTATTCGGATTAAGCCTCAAAAATACTCCAATGTAGCTATCTGAGATTATCTCAGTATGGATGCTCCCTCCAATGACATAGATCTCAGCCCATTGTCCCAGAGATTCTTGTCCATGCCCTCTCATAGGCTCACTACCATCATAGGGATGTACCCAACTTGCTGACACTGAGGACACCAGTAGACTCTCTAGCCACCGCCTCTCATCTTTCTCTCTCACCACATTGGCCAACCAATCTTCTTTTATGCTCACACATTTCCTGTTCTTCTTCAAAGTTCCCTATTGGTTCTATGTTGCAGCCTGTTCATGCCCACCACGCACCTGCCCCAGTGGCACTCAGCTTCCAGAGACCATTGTGTTCCACATCTCAAAGTTACAGAACACTGGGAGACATTCTTTTGAATACTCTCAGCCAACATGGTATCTCCCATCCACATAACCTAATCATTCAAAGGCCGTTGAAGGGCATCAAGACAGGAGGAGGCTGGCATTAGTCAAGACATGAAACAGGAAGAATCATGTTCACCACAGGTGCTTGTCACCATCATGGTGGAGACTGAGCAGAGTTCAAGTGGGAGAAGGGTTCTCCATAGATGGGGAGGTCCCTCAAAGACTGTTGTTTCTGGATGACATTGTGTGGGGGAGGGGGTGGGAATTAAGCTCAGAAGATTGTGCCATCTTCTCCTGTTCAAAGCTCTATAAAATCTAGGTCTTAAGCCAAGCCTGTAAGTCAAAATAAAGAGGAGACCATCTGAGAAGTCCAGGGGAATCTCAGATCTATATTAATTCAGTCTTGGAACCAAAAGGGGTCTCAGAGGTCTTTGAGGCCAATTCTATCATTTCACAGAGTGGGAAACAAAGGCTAGATTTGAACTCAGGTCCTCTTGACTCCAGCAGCAGATCAGGATCAATGCTCTACCCACTGAATCACAGCTGCCAGAGGCTTTCATTATTGAGAACAAATCCCGGAAATGGTCAAGCCACAGTCTTTGTTTTACAGACATCAGTGAAACCCTTTTTTCTAGGGGTTGATCCAGCCAGGATCAGTAAACAGTTTTCTTCCCCAGGACTGCGTCTGGGACAGCAGCATGAAGCAGCAGGGAAGGGGAGGGGGGAGGAGCCCTCAACTTAGAAGAACTGAGTGCAAAGCTTCTCTGCTGCTGTGTGACCTTGGGAAAGTTGACTGGCTTCTCTGGATCTGTGTCCTCCTTTATAAAATGAGATCATCTCGCCCTAAATGCTACAGTACCAAGCATGTATTCTGCCCAAAGCCTGCTAGGATGGTCACACAAGACGCTACCAGGGAAGGCGTTTTTTCCAAGGGACATTTTTCACATGATAAAATAGTAAAATGTAAGCTCTGGATCCTTCCACAAAGAAGCTTAGCACTCCAAACATAACCCCTGGGGACATTCGCTTATCTGGTTAGTTCTCTAAAAGCCACAGGGGGAAATAAAGAAAAAGCAGAAGGAAAATGAGGCAAAGACAAAGAGAAATCCTATCTGGGCTGTTCTTTCTCTCCACAGTAAAATCAATTCACTCTTGTTTGGAAGGATACATCACCATTTGTGGGTCACAAGCACAGGCTGTGTAGTTCCACGGATGACAAACACTGGCCACACACACAATGCCCCCCTATGTTCCAGCCCGGGGGAGCCCCCCAGAACCAACACACGTTTGGCATACTTGCTATAAGACCTTGAGCGGACTGTGACTTGTTTCCAGGATGGAAAGGGGAAGGCATGGCCTTGGAGGGCATGGCTGTACCACATCTGCCCAAAGGTTAGTGCCGTGGTCTGGGACCCCAGCTCTCACCCGCTGGTCTCACTTCATCATGCAGGGACCTCTCTCTACATCCCCAGCATGACTGGGGGGCACTGTACTTGCTGCTACAGTCACTGGTCGTCATCCCATTGAGTCTCAGAACCCCAGAATGCCAGAAACGGTAGAGACGGACCCGAAGGGACCGAACCCACACCTGAACAAGACCTTCTCCACCCGTGATCTCTGATAAAGGCTCCTCCAGTTCTTATCCAGAAGGGAGAAAAGAAGCAGCAGAAGGAAACAAGCATTTATTAAGCACCTAGCATGGGTCAGGTACAGTGCTAAGCACTTTACAAACATTATTTCAATTTCTTGGAGACCCCCAGTGACAAGGAGCTCACTGCCTTATGAAGCAGAGAAAATCTGGCACAGCTCTCATTATTGGGAAGTTCTTCCCTACGTCTGGCCTTATATCAAACCTAACTTCTGGCAAGAAACCAATGAACCTCTTTTTTCTCAGACCATACCCTGTACGTAGGCCCATCATGGGCCAGCCAACATCCTCTCTCCAAATCCACAGAGGGTTTGTTCTAAGATGCTGGATATCACCGCTTGCTGATGCCTCCCAGAAATGCAGCAATACTGTCTGTCAAAAAGCTTTGCTTCAGTTAAGCAGCCTAGTGACTGTTAAGCTGTCCAGTGACTAAGCATCTGTCAAAGGCATCACCAAAGAAATAGAAGATCCAAAAGATGGTCCACTGACTTGTCCAGGGGATGACGGGGGTGGTCCTGTGTGCCATCCACTGTCCTCCTCTCAAAGTTAGGAGAAAGCACGGACCTCCTGAGGTAACTCTATGGGAGTATAGAGACCAGAGTCCCCCACAAGTGGAGGGCAGAGATGGGCTGCCATCGTCATCTTTGGAGAGATGACCCACCTCCGAGAGATGCCAGGTGCCCGGGAGTATCAGAGGAGGGCTGTTTCTCTGGATCAGTCTCACTGTCCTCTCTCCATTATGCCTGAGCCCTGGGAAAGGTTGGATATTTCAGAGGCAATGAATGAAGAGACCCCAGAGGTGGTCTAGCCTGACTCCTTCCATGAGGAAACTGAGGCTCAGAGAGGTCAGTGGCACATCTAGAAGCAGCAGATCCAGAATCAAACCCAGATTCTCTGACTCCAAATCCACAACTTGTCCTCCAAACTGTGTTGCTGCTCAAGGTCATTTATGGGTTATGTTTGCCCCTTTTAGCTTTCACCAACCACAAGCTCTGTAGCTGGAATCTTCACACAACCAGCCAGCTCACAACAGACTTGGTCACTGACTGAGACCTGAATGCAGAGGAGTCAAGGGAAGAGCCAGAAGGTCCAGAGTCCTCTGCTCAGAAATGACAAAGGAACTGGCGGGGACTCCTACATTCCCTGAAGGGAAGATGGGATGATCTTTTCAATAAATTTTTAAAGATAGTGCTGCCGAAGAAGGCTTTCGTTTGCTCCGTTTGGATCCAGAGGGCAGAACTGAGGCCAGTGGGGCCTGCTACAGAAAGACAGGAGGGGCTTCCCAAGGAGGCAAGTCATTCAGGAGTGGAAGGAGCTGTATGGGGCAGTTTGGAAGGCTTGTCACTACAGCCCACTGGCTGGGCTGCTTTCCCAGTCAAGCCTGGGAGGCACCAGATGGCTACTGGGGTCCCTCTGACCTTTGAATCTCTGTAACTTAGACAGACCACAGAGGGGGAGGCCGATTGAGGGAAGATGGAGCCTGGCTGAGCCTTCAACCGTCTTCCAGACAAAGGATGGAGGGAATCATTGCCACCACGAGGGGGAAGAAGACCTTGCTGGTGGTAGGCCAGATGAGGGGATGACTGTGTAAACCCACCAGGAAGATTACACTCTGAGCCCCACTAAGGGCCAAAAGGTTACCATAAAGATCTTTCCAGAACTGTCTCTAGAGCCTCAGGAAGCATTGGTGGAAGGCTGTAGAGCACACTAACGTCCCAATGCCTGGGAAACAGGTCATGATTAGTTTAAGGCAGGTACTTGTATCAGGAGGGCAGCCTGGCAGAGCAGTCTGACTCTTCTTAAAAGGAAACAGATTGTCTTGTGACAGTCACAGGAGAGGAGTGGAGTCTCTCTCTCAGTCACTGTGGCAAGATCCTTACCAGAGTCATCCTTAATAGGCTGGTCCTTCACCTGGAAGATGGCCATCTACCTGAGAGCCAGAAAGGGCTGAGCAATAGTCAGTACAGTGTTTGCTACCTGGTAACTCCAGGAGAAATGCCAGGAGCAGAACAGAGGGCCGTACACAAGGTTTGTTGATCTAACTAGGGCCTTTGATATTGTCAGTCATGCTCTGTGAGCAAAGCAGAACTGCAGGAATTCGAAGGAAACGTGAGATGCACAAATGTAGAGAATCCACCCCAGATGTGCACATGACCTATTCGTGCCTGGCCTGTGGCAGAGCCTTGCAAGCTCATGTTGGCCTGATCAGCCACAGACTTGCTGTAACTTGACCCCAACACGGTGATGTCATTTGAGAACTCTCCAAGGGCAAAGAATAACAACAAATCTTAGAATCCCCACCCAGACGCTGACTTGTCGATGGTGCCCTTTTGCCCCATGGCCAGCCAGAAGGTCCCTCTCTTTCCTTCTGTCCTATGTTCCCCAGACACTTCTCAGCTACTGATCATTCTCCTAGCCATTCTTACCCGGAAGTCTGACACCAGAAGATGTCAGGGTCCCAAAGGGCAAAGGCTGGGGGTGGCCTACAGGGAGCCTCGGGGTCTTACTCAATAAGTGTCTAACAGATGGGTGAATGAATGAATCAATAGGAATTTGAAGAATAAAAGGAGTGATTTTATTAGTCTTGATTGTAACATACTGGATTTAGAGACGGAACCAACCAATCCACAAGCACTTATGAAGCGCCTACTGCATGCCAGACCCTGGGGAGTCAAGAATGGAACAATCCCTTCCTACCAAGGAACTCACACTCTAATGGGCATCAAGAACATATTGAATATGAGATAGATGGAGAGAGGCAGAGACCAAGAGAACAGTGCCCCCTCTCCCTTGACAAGCCTATCCCCAGGCGCCCAGCTGCCGGGGCTTCTGCCCTTCTGCATTCATCCTGTATCTCAGGATTTCTCTCAGTTGTAGCCTCCATTAGTTACTTGAGACATGAGTGGGGCTTCTGCCTTTCTCTGTATCCCCAGACTCTAGCCAGGGCCCAACGCGATGCTAACAGATACAACTGTCCAAATGGAGATGCTAAGTATTTAGCTGATTTTCACAAAGGAAGGAAGGGATAAAGCCGAGATTGGAACCCAGACTCCTTCATCACAGCAGTTTGTCCACTAAGGACAGATGAGCCCCCCCCCCCCCCCACACACACACAATTTCTACTTGGAAGCTGGGAAACAAGAAATGCAGGGTTGGATCCAGGGTGAGGAGTCAGAGGGAAAGGGAAGGCCAGACAGAGATTTCAACACAACAGAGCCTCTTTTCTTCATCTGAATGAAGGTCATAGCACAGTCTGTAAATCCATCATCCCCTTCTCTGGCCCTGCTGCCCAGCTGGACCCTGATGTCAGTACAGGAGCCCAGAGAACACAGGAGGATGTGGCTGGGGCAGGAGCCAGAAATCAGAAGTGGTCAGCCAGAGCCACTTGGATACTTTACCAATTACGGAGAGGAGGAATGTGAGGTGCTTGCTGGTCCCTGCTGAGTGCTCTGCCTTCCCTGAGCCTTCAGCTCCAAGGTTCATGTGGCCTTCAGGCATTGAAGGAATAAGACTGAGGCCATCCTGGTCACAAACAGGTAGGGACTGGGGAGCCAGAAACATGCTGGGGGTGGAGAAGAGGCGGTTGGTGCTTCCACCCCGCAAATGGCAGCTCTGCTTGGCCAGCTGGTGTTCTGAAGGTGCGATAAACAGAAGGGAGGGGGGTTGCCTTTAGTGCCTCGCAGTGGCACTTACACGGTCTTTAATGCCCACGTTCTCCAGAAAACATCTTCCCAAAAGGAAGGTTAAAATTGGAATGGGTGCGCTGGGAAAACGAAGCCTTCACTGGTTCACAGCTTTTCCTTCGGCCGCCTTCTGTAACGTCCTCAGTCATTCTGGCTCATGACGAGAGAGGCTTGTGCCAAAGCAGCCCCACAACTTTGCCCAGAACAGACACTGAGGCCGACTGTCAGGGAAGGCGAGCACTTGAACTTGGGGCAGCAGGGAAGGCCGCCCCACAGTGAAGGGAGAAAGAGCTGCGAGGGAAGGTGTGGAGCCTGAAGGAGGCAGAACCAGATTCGCTCCAAAGCCGCCCAGTCGGAGCATTTCCGTGGCTCAGCAGGCCCGGCTCAGACGCAGATTTTTAAATACAGAAAAGGAACTTCAGCACTCATGGACTAGTACACAGGAAATGTTGAAGGCACTGGGACCACCGAATGGCCATGAGGGACCACAGAATTGTAGATTCTTCCTAGAGACACCCCCAGGGTATCTCACAAACCCACCAGTGCCCCAGAGCTCCCACGGTGCCCCAACAGCAGCAGCTGTCCTGCCCCCCCCCACGCAGGGTGTGTGTGTGTGTGTGTGTGTGTGTGTGTGTGTGTGTGTGTGTGTGTAAATGCACTCAAGCCCATGTGTTGTGGGGGAGGGGATGAGCAGCCTATTCTTCTTTGGAAATCTCTTGGTTTGAGAAGGTTTCCCTAACATTCAGCATAAACAAAGTTCCACCCATTTTCACTCTGGGGCCAAACAGAAGCAGCCCATTTCTCCTTCCAACAATCTTTGACCACTTGAAGACAGCCACCATGAACATCCTCCCTGTCCACCCAAGTCTTGTCTCTTCTTCAGGCTAAATATTCTCAGTTCCTTCCACTGGTCCTTATAAAGCCTGGGCTCAAGAGCCTTCAGCAGACTGGCCACCCTCCTCTGAATTCTCTCCACCTGATCAATGCCCTTCCTAATCTGGGATGCCCAGAGCTGAACATAAGACTCAAGGGACGATCTGACCAGCACAAGGTGTCACCTGCATGGGGTGAGCACCTCCCTGGGCCTGGACATCTCCCCCCACCCCTTTAAGACCACCTAAGATCACCTGGTTGGCATAGCACAGCACTGACAAACATTTTGAGTCCACTTTTTTCAGGTGAAGCCCTATCTAGCCAAGCCTCACCCCGCAGCATGCGCTTAGGAAGGCACCATCCAGGTATAGGATGAGACATTTTTCTCAAGATTAAGGCACACTAAGACTCCAGCCCTAGTTCACTAGGGATGACAGTCTGGCTATATTTCTACTCCTCAACCAATAGGCTTGAAGTTAGTTTTTAGAAAATAACTCTTAAGAGCAGCTGTATGGTGCAGTGAATAGAGCACCGGCCCTGGAGTCAGGAGGACCTCAGTTCAAATCCGGCTCAGACACTTAACACTTACTAGCCGTGTGACCTTGGGCAAGTCACTTAATCCCAACTGACCAGTCTTCTCCCCTCCAAAAAGCCAAAAAAAGGAAAAGAAAATAACTTATCTCTGTCAGGCAATATGGCAAGACCTCTGTGAAGTGAGAGATGGAATTGGATCCATTTTGATGAGAACTAGAAAAAGACAGACATAGATTGAGACAGAGAGAGAGAGCAAGGGACAGAGAATGAGAGACAGAGAGAATGAGAGAGACACAGAGAGTGAGAGACAAACAGACATGGAGAGAGAAAGAGAGGGAGATAGAGACGCAGAGTCAGAGACCAAGAGAGCGATACAGAGATAGAGACTGAGAGAGACAGAAGACAACAGAGAGCTGGACAGACAGGCAGGTAAGGAGGAGCAGCCTTGCAGACACTCCAGGAGGGGGACACTGACTCCAAGCTTTAGCTCCTCCAGTTTCTCCACAGCCCCTCCAGTTCTAGACCTAAGGTCCAGATCTAGATCCCAGAAAGGAGCCTGGACTGTAATACGCACTTAACAAAATCTTGTTGTTTGACAGGTCCCCTGAGAACAAGGGCATTTCTCAATGCACATGGGGTGGGCTGCTTGCAGCCTCTGCGAGCTTCCCCTTCCAAACATGTTTGGGGGCTGCCTCCTCCTCTGCTTCCTGCTGTTAACCAAGGAATGGAAGCTGAACCAGATGTCACTCTGAGGAAAATGGACAAGAGGGCCCTGAGCACCGGCCCCATTTACTTCCAATGCAGCCGTCAATGTTTCATGTAAAAAGAAATTGCTCTTCAGCCAGCGGTGGCCCTCTGTGCTCCATCTTTCTCCACTGTACAAAGACAAAGTTGGCCAGGAGCTCTTGACCAGCTCTGGTGCCAGAAGGGAGACCAAGCAGCTGAGGAATCCTCCTACATCGTGGCTTTGTTACTTGTTGGCATGCAAATGCTAACACCCCAGAAGAACAAGGATTCACATCATAATCAAGGCACATTCCAGAGTTGATTCCATGTGACACTGGGGTACCACCCACCCCCATTCTTCCTCCTCCTCAGTCCTTGTGTGGCAGATGTCCAAGATGCACACTTGGGCCCTGGACTTTACATGGACAGTTGGGGAGCAGAGAAGCATGTAATGGAAAGACCAGAAGCTGTTAGACAGTCAGGGGGCATCCCCCAGGAGAGGTCTTGGCTCCTCCATGAGTGGTCTGTCCGGCTGTCTCCAGGGTTTCTCCCACATCGACCTGGTGAATGCTTGTTACATCCTGGGTCATAGGCGTTTCCATCCCTTGGGTCTTTCCCATGTGGACCCTCATCAAGGCTGATCTCTGCAGAGTGGCTGGGATCTTTCTGAAGAGGCACTGTGGTCGGCATGCCAAGACCTGACAATCAGGAACATGTGGGGCCATCACTCTCTACAGAGAATCCCCCCTCCTCAGATCACAGAGTCATCTAAGGACTGCACGCAACCAGCTATCCTTCCATTAGTGTGGATAAGTAAGGACCAACTCCCTCATACATAAACAGGACAGATAATTGAGCCGTAACAGAATGATGTTCTATGTGGAATTTACATGTCGCATTCCAAAGCTAAAACCAATAACTATATATAGCCCCCTTTGAAAAGCAACAGGGCAAGAGAAAAAAGCCAACCCAAGGGCTCCACCCTAGAGTGGGGAGTGGTCACCACATGGACTCCATCCATCTAGAGCAAGCGTCCTGGACCTGCAGTCTGTAAGCTTTTTGAAAACCACATTGGTAACTATTTCAATGCAGTTGTTCCTCTGTCTTATGTACTTAAATACAGGGCCATTGGCTTCACCAGAATGCCGGCAGGGGCCAGGATCCATGACACACAAAAAGTTCAGAACCCCTGCTTTAGCATGGCCCAAGCCAAGAATGCTGGGAGGCAGCGTTTGGTAACAACTGCCTCCTGACCTGGCAGGGAGGGCTGAGGACACAAAGGAGAGAGAGCTCTCATTGGGTAGAACACACAGATGATTTCTGCTGGACCTTGTGTTTCTAACCCAGGTCCTGGGACATCTGGGGAGGAAGAAAGGAAGAATCAGTGAGTTAGCAGCTTGGGGAGACTCCCTGCAGCTCCAGTCCAGGAAGGTCCTGCTCCTCTTCAGACTGAGTGCCCTCCCCCCTCCCAACACCCCTCAGGATGTAAGTGCCAGGAGGGCAAGGCTGGGTCTGTTTTGCCTGTCTTGTCTCAGGTACTTAAAGCTTGGAAGAGGGGCCTGGAGAGCAGCCACAAACATTTATCAGGAAAGTGACTTGTCCAGGGTCACAAAGTTAGAAGGAGGGCCAAGAGACAGGATTCAAACCCAAGCCTTCTTGATGCCACACCCCACATCTTTCCTCTACCACCCCTTCCCACCACTGAGGCTGCCTCTTCCAGCAGATGAGATCCATGATTCTCAGCAGGGAACCCAACAATACAGAGGCCCATCAGGTCAAGCATGCAGGACAGCCTTGGTGCCCGGATAGTTGGGTGAAAGCCTCCCTCTCTCCTGAGATGCCAAGTCTCTGAGGGGTCTCAGGTCAGCCCTCTGCTGCTCCACCATTTAGGGAAAGGTGCTTTGGAGGGAGCTGGTTTGTGAGCGGTCACGAATGGGGTTTGGAAGAAGTAATTTTGTCTAATTTGGACCTCAACAGGAATCCCCATGTGCCCTCTATCCTTCCTCACATCTGGCCTTTGCTTAGGAACATGGTGCCCAAAGGTGGCCTTTTGAAAAGGACATTTTCCTTTTGAACTGAAGTGGAATCCAACCCCCTGAAACGTCCATCTTTGCCCCTTTCTGGGCCCTCTGGGACCAAACCGAGTGGATCTAGATCTTGACCCCCTGACAGTCATTCAAATACTCAAAGCTTGGCCCTCAGTCTTCTCATCTCCACACTAAACTCTCCAACTTCTTTCTGGCATGGATGTGAGGCCCTTCACCACTGTTGCCGCTGACCTCTGGTGCTCAAGTGACCAGACCCGGGCAGAGGAGGGCAAGACAGCTGCCTTCCCAGCCCTGGACACCAGGCGTCTTCCATCGACGAGGCCGAGAACCCCCCCACGTGTTTTTGGCTGCCTTGTCACACTCTTGTCTCCAAATAATGGGCTTGTGGTCCACTGAGAACCCCAGATCTTTTCCACATAAACTGTTACTATAGCTAATAAAATATCTCACGTTTCCAGATAACTTGAAGGTTTGCAGAGCTCCTTGCAGATGTCATATCATTTGACCCTCAGAATCCTGCGAAGAAGGTGTCATTCTCACTCTCATTTTACAGGAGAGAAAACGGAGGCTCAGGTGACCCCGGACAAGTCATTTAACCTCTGTTTGTTTCTGTTTCCCCATCTGCAGAATGGGGATCATAACTGCATCTCCCAGGGTTGTTGTGAGGATCATATGAGATAATAAGGATAACGTGCTTGGCACAGCAACCAGTACGCACTGCACGCGCCGTATAAATGGTCGCTGGTGCTGTTGGTTGGTTGGTTGCTGTCATTGTTACTACTCTTACTTGATCCAAGCCCGATTACAGCCAGTCAAGAACTCTTTGGGATCTGGCTCTGTCAGTTAAGGTCAACAAGGCTGTATTAAGTGCCGACTGTATGTCAGACCTGGCGCTGTTGTACAAAGACCAGTGAGGCAATCCTTGCTCACGAGAAGCCTGAGAGTGCCTGCTCTCCTGGCCAGTGACCCCTTCCCGTCTCGTCCACTGCCAATCTCTTAGTCACAGGACCTGTGATTTCATCCAAATCACTAAGAACAGCATCTCCTGTCTTTGTCTCACTGTTAAGTCATGTCAACAAGCAAAGTGATTTACCTACACTTTCCCCATATGAGAGGGCTCAGGTTGCTAGGGTGACCCCTTTCCCCTAGCCCTATGTAGCCCACATAACTCACAGTCCCAGAGGAGGGGAAGATCTGGCTTCACTTCTCCACACTCCAGTCCTACTCCTTGCTGAGCTACAGCTTCGGCTCTCCTTCTCATGTCCCAGTCCAAGTCATTTTCCACGACTCCTCTTTTGAGTTCCCAGAGACTGGTCCAAGAATTCCTTTGTTCTTCAACCCCGTCACTAGGCTGCTGCCATCTTGTGTTCCCTCTGCTCCCAACTTGGCCCAGGGATCCCTCCCTCCATCTGCTGTTGTCATCTCTGGTTCTCTCCATCACTTGACTCCCCCCCCCCCCACTCTCCAGCCTTCCATGCAAAGACCAAGACCAAGGGGGTAACTCAGAGGAATGATGAGCCATGACCCAGACAACCATTTACACAGGGCCAGTGAGGTCTCAGGTCAGAAAGACAGCAACACCAGAACTCATTGGTGTGAACCTTGTAAACAGAGCGTTAGAGCATGAAGAGGGCTGTCCTTCCCACTCTGTATCAGCACAGGCCCTTGTTGGAAGAGGAGAGCCTCCAAGCCTCCAAAAACTCTGAGCTCAAGCTTAAGGAGAGGGAGGGGCAGCCTCGCTCTCTCTCCCGCTGCCCAGTTTTCACATCTGAGGGGATCTGCTAAGCTGTGCAGATGTGCCTTTGTTACAGGAGAGCCAGAAGCATCTTGCCAACACCGCCTCCAAGCCCAACAGAAACATGGAAACAAATCCAAACATATGAAAGTTTCCCATCACGCACAAATCTTCCCTTGACTGCCTGATTCAATGCCTGTCTCACCACCAAGCTCTCCATCCCCCATAGACCCAAACCTTCAAAGGCAGCCTATTACCTTCTCATTAATGTTCAAAATCTTTTCCCTGACATTCAAGGCTTGGCCTTGGACACAGGAAGAGCTGGGTTCAAATTACCCCTTGGACAAGAGCCAGTTGGGTGACCCTGGTTACATCACTTAATCTCTGTGCCTCCATTCCCTCATCCACAAATGAGGGCCTTGAATGTCCCTCCCAGCTTCGAGGCCATGGTCACCAGAGCCTCACAACAGCCCAGGGAGGCATTCGTGTCATTTTACAAAGGAGAAAACTGAGTCTCAGAGATATAAAGTGACTTGCCCAGGGTCACAGAGCCATTAGGTAGAGTTTGAACCCAGATCTTCCTTCCTCTACAGGAGCCAGTCCTCTATCACTCATGGAGGCTACAGCCCTGGCTCTCCTCACACTTAGGCATATATGAAGTACTTAGTAAATATTGAAGTTGCTGATTGAAACTGTAATTAATCTTTACATTTCCCCCAACACCCAGCAGAGTACTCTGAACACAACAGGCACTTAATTATCACTGAGGCTGCAGATTTAAACCATATGCCACGCATGCTCTCCCAGGAGGAGCCCAGGAACAACGCTGGGCTCTGAAGGACTGGCTTCTCTTACTGGACAGCTCCCTGAACTTGTAAACTAAGAGCCAGATTCCAGTCCTGCCTCACAGGCTTCCTGACTCTCCAGCCCTGGGCGAATCTTTACATTCCTCTCAGCATCAATTCCCTCATCTGTGAAATGTTGATAACAAGTTCCTTCCTCAAAGGGTCATTGAATATTAAATGAAATAGAACATGTGGAGCACTCTGCAAACAGAAATCCCTGTAGATTCTAGCCACTAGCATCCTCATCCTCCCCAGGCTCCTCCACTGCCACTTCTGTCTGCCCCGATTTCTCCAAGGAGCAAAGCCAGAGAAGGGGCTGATGGAGAAGACTTGTTTACCCTGGGGCTGAAAACTCCCCCTGGCCTGAGGGAAATAAGCTGGGACACACTTCAGGAGTAAAGCCATGGCCAGGTAGGGTCAGCCACCTCTAAAGGAGGGGTAACACTGGACTTGGAGTCAGGAAGACCATGTTCAAAGTTTACCCCAAGCACTGCCTAGCGAGGGCGCCCCACTGGTCACGATCTCTCTGAACCTCTGTCTCCACTAGTAAAGTGGAGACAAGAATAAGCCCCTCTGCCTCCCAGGCTGGCTGTGAGCATCAAGAGAGACACCCTAGACCAGAGGGGTCAGCCAGCCCACAACACTCCCAATGAAATCAGAAGGGGCGGCTAGGTGGCACAGTGAATAGAGCACCAACTCTGGAGCAGAAGAACCTGAGTTCAAATCTGGCCTCAGACACTTAATACTTACTAGCCATGTGACCTTGGGCAAGTCACTTAACCCCAATTGCCCTGCCTTCCCTCCCCCCAAATAATTAATTTTTTTAAAAAAGCAATTGGAAGAGATTTTACAAAATAGAAAAAAATACAATAGATGATAGATAATGTTACTATATGGTCTTCTAAGTCAATATGCCCCAGCAGGCATCCTCAGGAGCAGTTTAGTGGCTAATGTAACTAGTCTCTTTAGCAACCTCAAAGTGTTCTGTAATGGTGGGCATGTCGCGTTTTTTGGTTGTTATCATTATGGCTGGAGAGCAGATGGAAGGAAGAGAAAGTCAGAGGGAGAATGAAAGCAGAACTGTCCAGGAGGGAGATCAGTGCAAAGGAAGCAAGGGATGCTGGGAGAGGCCTGAGAGGCCAACCCCCTCATTTTAATACAGGAAAAGACTGAGACACAAAGAGATAACTTGCCCAAAGTCACAGAGCTAGTAAATATCTGAGGCAGAATTTCTGGCTCAAAGTCCAATGACCATGCTGCCTCTGTACCCAGCCTCCCAATTAACATGTGGGGAAACTGAGGCACAGAAAGACGTAATTGACTGAGCTCACGTAACAGGTAGGGAGCAAAACCGGGAATGAAATTTACGTCCTTCAGCACCAAGGCCAGTGTTCTTTCTACTGCCCCTGGGCAGCTGCCCCACGTGCAAGTAATAGCCTGCAGATGCTTCCTGATGTGTTCAGCACTGATGGTCCAGCCCAGAGATCCTGGATCTGCAGCTTGGCAAACACACTTGGCCCCTGTGCCCTGGGGCCCTGCTGGAGGGTGAATGGAGGCCAAGTCTAAAGCCTTGATCTTTAAGGGGGCGGGTGGAAGATTCATGCAAAAGAAACCGGTCCATGATCTTTCACTCTGCCTCCACCCCCACCCCCCCCCCGCCTCTTCTTCCTTTCCCTCCCTCTCCTAGCAGTTATCTTTTTCTCTGTCTCCACTGACTTTTTAATTTGCTGAGTCTTTAAAAATAAAATGTTTTCCCTTATTCTTCATTTTAGAAGTAATGAATCTCTTGAACAAAAAAATCTAATGAAAGTAAAGGGCTTTACATTCACAGTTAAGTGTCTCTCTCTTTTCTCCAGGGGAGAAAACAAAAAAGAAGGCAGGCTGGGGGGAGGCACTAGGCGACCCAGCCCCTCTAGGTCTTCAATCAAGAGGTGGGGTTTGATAAAAATGAAGTTCAGAGAAAGGACCTTGGCAGAGGTCTGCCATTACCGAGAGCCCAAGGTGGTGAGATGGGAGCCAAGGCCCCTCTCAGAGAAGGATTTAACAAGAAACGTTAGTTCAAAGATGGTGCTTTAATGCCCACAAAGCCCTTTCCACACAATGTTTCATAACAACCCTGTGGTCTAGCATTATCCCCATTTCACAGGATTTGTGAGGAAACTGAGAATAAAGAAATTGCCCATGATGAGCCTACTAATTAGGGCCTGGGATTCCAAGCCCATTCTCCCCAAAGTTCTCACCTAGAGCTCTTTACCTGACACCAGCTGCTTCTCTAAGTCTGACATATGAGGTAGACATAAAAATGAAATCAGAGAGAACAGTGAGGAGTCTGCTATGAGAATATGAACATAAAGGTGGGAGGAGGGGAGGGTCTAGCCTTGGGAGGTGGCAAGGACAAGCACACACACCAGAAGGACTTACCTCCCAGCATTCACATGAGCATAAAACAAGGTAATATATGTCAGTTCTACCACTGGTTATAACCAATGGAATGATCACATCACTGTATGAATATGTCCTTGGGATTACTACAGCTGATATTGTCTATGGGCTGAAATGAAACAGATTTTGCACTATCAGTGTAATGAAAGGTTTGTGGGAGAGGAGAGATGTGTCATCACCTCAAAGCTCAGCATGAACCCCCAAAGTGACATGGTAGCCAAGAAAGCCCATGGGATCGTGGGCTGCCTCATATGTGAGAAATAAAGGAGAGTCAGTCAGGTAGGGAGAATGAGTCAGTCAATAAACAGTTAAGTATCTACTATGTGTTAAGCATTGTACTCAGTGCTAAACAGCTCCCTGGTTACAGTGAGACCAAAGAGGAAGAGGAGGTAGAGAAGGAGGAAAAGGACCAGGAGGAGGAGGAGGAGGAGGAGGAGGAGGAGAAGAAGAAGAAGAAGAAGAAGAAGAAGAAGAAGAAGAAGAAGAAGAAGAAGAAGAAGAAGAAGAAGAAAGTTGTCAGTAAGAATCACCAGGGATTGGTGAGAAGGCAAGAAGAACCAGCCACAAAAGAGAAGAAACCACAGCTCCACCCACCCTGCTATTATCCGGGGCTGTGCCCCAGGTCCAGAAAAAGGTGAGAGGCGAAACTCTCCTTTCCTTTTCCTTCTTAACTACCCCCTTGGGCTTCTTTTCTTACTCCAGGAATTCTTTTTCAGAAAGGGAATACTGTTTTCAGCTAGCCTGGGTCTGAAGATGCTTCCCGAATGCCCATGACCAGCCCTCATCTCTCTCTTTGCTCCAGTCTCACGTCTTCCCCAGCCTGCTGGACAACGGCATCTGGGCACTCCATAGGCGTCTCAAACTCCCTATGTCCAACAGAGAACTCACTTACTTTCCCCCTGAACCCATAACCCTCCTAACTCTCCTTTTTCTGGCAAGAACATCACCACCATCCTTCCAAGCTCCCAGGTTCACAGCCTTAAAGTCTCCCTCCCATCTTCATTCTCCCTCACCCCCAATAACCAATCCCTTGCCAAATCTAGCTGATTCCCACATCTCAAGCATCTGTCCCATACTCTCTACTCACTTGGGCATCACCCTGGGACAGAAGTAAAGTTCATCACCAGGGATAGAAGCAAGCGTGGACCATTGTGACAGACTCCTTATTCACCTCCCCACCTCCAGTCTCCCCTCTCTCTCTAATCCATCCTCCACACAGGTGCCAAAGGGACTTTCCTAAAGCACAGACCCAACCATGCCATTCACCTGCTCAGGAAGCCTCCCTGGCTCCCCATTTCTCCAGGACAATCATCTACTTGTTGGTCTTTAGAGCCTGACACCAAACTTCCTTTCCTAAATAATCCCTCCCACTAATTCCCCCTGGATTGGAGATACACCAGTTAACTGGCAGCTTGCGTGCACCAGACACTCCTGACTGTGTGTGTCCCATATCTGTCAGCCAGTAAACATTTATTAAATGCCAACTGTGTACTAACATACTAGGTGCTGGGGATACAAAGACAAATGTACCAGCTTCTGCTGCCAGGAGCTGACACCCCTTGGCAGGTGTTTCCAGTCTATTCATCAAATGAAGAGCATCTATTAAGTGCCCGCAGCATGGCCAACATATCCACTCAGTACTAGATACTAGGGATGCACAATCCAAAGGAACATAGCCTTAAGGAGCCTAACAGAGCACAGGAGAAAGGCATCCAGAGGGCCAATGAATGAAGACCGGATAGGAGGCAAGAGTGGGAGGGAGCCTGGAGATGGAGGTGAGGACAAGGGCCATCTCAACAGGACAGGGCAGAAGAGAAGCAATGGAGAGGAGGTGGGTGTGAGGCCAGTGAAATGGGGTGGGAGGGCACCTACCCATCCGACCCCTCTTCTCAGGTCTGTGGCTCACGTTGGCCATGAAGCCCCAGGCCCAAGCCTGCTGTCAGCCAGGCTGGCTCCCTAAAGCAGCAGGGAGTACGGCTTAATCACCCAGGAACAGTTTTGCATGATTTTAGATGCTCTGGTTCGAGCAGCCAGGATGTAGCAAGGTCACCTAACTGAAGCACGACAGAGGAATTTCTTCAGGGTTTGGAGATGCCACGACCACCACAAAGCAGGTTGCCAACATCCTGATGGCCTGGATGTGCACTCAGGGTGCCCAAGGAGGTGTGGGGCTTTGGCCATGGTCATGGCAGAGACCTGCTTGCCTTGCCTTTGTCACAAGGGTTTGGTTTTCTTCCTTTTGAGGGTGGGAGGCGGAGAGAGAAAATAGACTTTTATTCATTTCTAAGACACTAAGTGAAGTGTAGAAATGCCCACAAGTTTCTGTGCCCCAGGAATGGGAAATGTTAAGTCTTTTGGAAGCAGCCAGGCCCCACAGTGTGAAGTCAGAACACTGGAAGGCATCTCCATGGCCCCCATGATCCTGGGATCTCACAGAGGAGCATGTAGGAAGCCCCACTTCCAGCTAGTACATCCTGTGCCAGAACCAGAATTCTCCCTTAACATCCAACAGGTGCTGATTAACTGCCTGAAGACCTCCCTTGATGGGGAACTCATTACCTCTCCTAGAAATGGAACTAGAATTTATATAGGGCTGTGGGCAGCTAGGTGGCACAGTGGATAGAGCACTGGGCTTGGAATCAGGAAGACTGAGCTCAAATCCAGCTTCAGACACTTTCTGGCTGGATGACCCTGGGCAAGTCACCTGACCCTATTTGCCTCAGTTTCCTCGTCTGTAAAAAGAGCTGGAAAAAGAGCTTTGCCCAGAAAGCCCCAAATAGGATCATGAAGAACCAGACACGTCTGAACAAGGCAGGCTTATAAAACACTTTACACAGACCTCCACAACAGTCTATGAGGTGGGTGCTCTTATCCTCACTTAGGGGTGAAAGTGGTTAAGTGACTCCCATTCTACTGCCCAGAGTACGAGGGACAGGTTTTGAACTCGGTTTTCCTGACTCCAAGTCCAGAATTCCATCTATTTCACCACCTTGAAACACCATCCTAACTTCCCAGATCCTTTGTGCTGGTCTCTAAGGACATGGGATGGCTATTCACCACCACAAGGTCCTTCAGCACACTGAGACTCTGAGCTTGCCATCCCACAGCCTAGGGCTGAAAGGCACCCCCAGACCAGCTGAGCCGGTCTGTGCCAGCCACAGCCATCACTGATGTATAGGGGCCTGAGCTAAGGCTAAGAGAGGAAGGAGCTGGTCCAGGGTCTAAGGAGCAGAGCCAGGAGCCACCTCTGGTCCCCAGGCTCCAGGGGCAGCTCTTTCCTCTTACTACCGGTGGGCTCCCAGAGCCCAACTGCCCTCTCACAGACATGGTGCTGCCTCCAGTCATCCAGACAGTTTTCTTAAAGCAAAGGTCTTTTTCCTAAACGTGGTAATGGATCAGTCAGACTTTACCAAAGGTACATGCTTGCTCCTAATAAAGGGTCACTACTCAGAGTTGGAAGATGCCAGTTCCAGGCCCTGTCTCTGCCGGCTCAGGCATCACTCAGCCTTTCCAAGACAGTCTCCTCATCTCTTGAGATAGCAGCTAGCATTATATAGAGCTTTGTAAAAGTTGGTAAAGAGACTCGTGTTTATAGATCAATATACATATATAAATTATCTCATTTAAAAGCGAGAGGGTTTGATTAAATCATCTTGAGTTCATTACAGCCTTAAAATCCATATTGCAGGATTCTGCAAACCAAGGCCTGGTTCCAGTTGGTGAGTAGGGGCCACCCACAGAGAGGAGACCTCCACCCCAAAGGTAGCCAGGGGCATCTGCTTCCCACCGTCACTAATGGAGGCAAACTGCCTCTTCCTCCACGGGCCTGGGTCAGGCAGCTGGCAGGCCTCTCTGGAGGATCCATCAGGAAAGATGCCGCTGGGAAGGCCATTTACTACCGGTCCTTCTGGGCCTCACTGTTTCTGAGATACCACCAGATACTAAAGGCTTACAGCGAGGCCGGCTTTTCTTGTTATGCTTTCATCATTATTATTGCTGATAGCAGCATTCTCACAGGTATTTCTGGATCATCTCAGTGTTGCCCTATTTTTGCTTTTTGCTTTTTTTTTGGAGGGGGGAGGGCAGGGAAATTGGCGTTGAGTGACTTGCCCAAGGGCACATGGCTAGTTTTTGTGTTGTGTCTGAGGCCAGACTTGAACTCAGGTCCTCCTGACTCCAGGGCTGGTGCTCTATTCACTGCACTGCCCAGCCACCCTCCATGCTCCTGAGCCTCTGCTGAATGAGGGAATCCCTCAGAGGTTCTCAGATGGGGAGTTGGGAGAGGCCTTCATTTACAGGTGGGGAAACTGAGGCCCAGACAAGTTAACTAACTCTCCCAAGGACTCACAGGTAGCAAGTAAGAATCAGAGGCAGAATTTACACTCAGGTCCTGCTCCACTGACTCAGTCCAGACAGTGGCCCAGAGCCAGGTCTCAGGGCACGGGCTGCCCCCCTCCTTTATCTATTTTAGCAGGACATGAGTCAATGCCCAATGCCCCCTGCTGTGGGACATGGCCCAAAGTCAGCAGACCAAGTGTCCTCCACCCATGGGGAGGAGGAGGGGGAGGAAGGGAGGGGTGGCTTCCTTTGGGCTAACAAACCCCTGCTAGGCAGGAAAAGTCTCTTTACTTATGCCTTTGCTAGGAATGTGTCGACAAATGGGTCCTTCCTGAACCCTCTGTCGGGGGCCAGGGTGTAGACCTGTTCAAATACGCCTCCTCCCAACATGCTCCAGGGGTTCAGGGCACTGTTGTTCCTCAGGCACAGGATAAGGCGCACGCGCCCCCTGGATGTTGCAGCCCTCACAACATGCCCCTTTATCTCGGTCGGCTCTCCATCCGGGGTTTGTAGCCCCAGAGGGCCCCTCCCCAAGCTCTGTTACTCAGACTGAGGCGTTTTGGGTACGGTAGAGAAAGCGTGGGCCTTACTCAGAGATGGGAAGGTCTAGGTTTGAATCTGCCCTCAGATAACTACTAGATGTGTAATCCAGGGTGCTTAGAGCCTCAGTTTCCCCATTTGTGGAATATGAGTTGGCCTAAAGGATCCCTAAGCTCCTTTCCAAAATGCAGTGATTCACAGGGCTGGGGACCTCAAACACCCACCCAGCACTTCTTATTCTCTGCGGCCCACGATGTTCTGATTTCTTTCTCCTAAAAATCACAACTGGCATCATAAATATTGGTCCTGGTCCTACAGGAAAAGTCCAGCTGAGTCACTGCATATGCAGACGTTTCACTAACTGGGCCCAGGAGGGCAGAGTGATGCATCCTCACACCCTAGGCTGCCCGGAGGAGTGAGTTCACCTCCAGCTAGACACGGTCAAGTTCAGGGCGGGCTAACGGGGGAAGCGCTCTGGGAGCAGCCCCCACCCCACCGGGGAAGGTTCTGTTTGGGGCCCTACCCCACTCCCCTTCCATTCTCAGAAGCCCCCAAGGGTTCTGCCGTCCATCTGTGGAGATGATTCCCAGGTCCGTTTGTCCAGCCTAGTCTCTCTTCCAAGCTCCAGACCTGACGTTCAGACATCTCGAGCTCAGCATGACCAGAACAGAGCTCTGCTCCCCCTTTCTCACTTTCCCTGGAAGATCCCACTTCCTTCCCGTTGTCACTTTTGTCTCTTCCGTATCTAATCAGCTCGAGTCCTGTGGAATTTAGCTCCTCCCGCCCCTTCTCGAGACTCACAGTCACTGCCCGCCCCCCCCCTCCCGCCTGCCCCTGCCCAAGGCTCAGACCTTCATCACCAGCTTTGAAGACCCCAGATCAGCCTCACTCCCACCACCTGGTGAGGCTGAAAGGTGAGAAGATTGAGGCGGGGCTGGAGGGTAGACCACCCTTTGGACAACCAGAAGCAGCAATGGAATGGAGAAACCTTGCCCTGGTTGGCTGGGGGGCATATCCTGGGTTAGTCTGTGTACCCAGGGCACGGCTTTTGGTGCTTCTATTTCTGGAAGCGTTCAAAAGTGTTAGGAGCAGGGTGGTCCGGAGGCTCAAGGATGGTCCCAAACCAATCCAAAAGTCTGTGAAACCAATAGGGATCAGCACCATGGAGTTTGGTGGATTCCAGATGGCCCAGAGCTAGCTGGGATCTCCTTGGGCTGGCCTCAGAGGGAGGACTCCCCTACTCCAGAATTGTGAAACTCCGGTCTAGGATTGCCTACGATGCTGGGAAGTCCAACAGGACATCCTCTGGGGCAAGGTGTTCTCAGGTTTGGTCCTGCCTGACAGGGGACCCTGCTAAGTAGACACAGCAGTGACCTGAGCTGGTCTGTCCCTCTGGGGCGATGCCTTGACAGCACCCCCTAGCCCATGTCTGGAATGCTCCCCCTTCCTTCCCTCCACCTCATGGAACCCCCAGTTCCTCCTGAGGCTCAGTTCAAGGGCCACACTCTAGAAGGCTTGGGATTCTCCCAATTTATAACAGTCAGCATTTACAGAGTGCTTGGAGGCTTGCAGAGTGTGATCTCATCAGATCTCTTAATACCCCCATTTTACGATAAGGAAATGGAGGTTCCTCAACTGGCTCAGGGTCGCTGGGCTACTGTGTGGGAGCAGGATGATGCTAAGGGCTGAGCCACCCACCTCAATGCCAAAGGGGGGGCCCTCTCAAATTACTCTGAACTTACTTATCGGCAGATGGCTGTTTTCCCCCAGTAGAATGTAAGCTCCTGGAGGGCAGGGGCTGTCTCCTTTCTGACTCTGTATCTTTTTGTTGTTCAATCTTTTCAGTTCTCTCTGGTTCTCTCAGCCCTGGAAGGTGCCAGCGGCTCGGGCTGCTCCCTGTGACTCGAGCTGCCCCGCACGACTAGGGCACAGCTGGCCAGAAGCTGCAGAGGATGTCTTCATTAGAGAGCCCGCTGACTCGGCTGCACCTCTCTGGCCGTGCTCAGCTCATCCATAACTCACTCTGGGCAGGCTTTCTGAGTCCAGCTGGCTTCATTCTCCCTCCCTCCTCTGCCTCCCTGCCTCCCCACCCCCTCGCCCCTGTGGGTGACCCCACGTTCGTGACACACACCCGGGGATTGCAAGCTTGACCACAAATGCGGTCCCACATCTCTTATTTATTACACTCAGACAGCTCTTTGCCTCCATAATTGATGTCTCTAGCCTATAACTACACATTATTTTTCCTAGCAACGATCAAGGTTTCAACTGGAAATTGAAACCTGATAAGTGTCTTGGCTCAGTGCTGATGAAACAGTTTATCCAAACGTCCAAGGCCTGAGCCAACCCAGTCATGTTTAAAAAAAAAAAAGAAAGAAACACAACATACACAGCAAATGTGGAATCGAAGGGGCCTTGAGCTCATCCTGGAGAGGGAGGTTCCTCAGATCAAATGTGGCAGAACTCACTCACCTTCCCTTTCTTCAACCCCTCTCCTGCATAGAACCCAAAGCCTGAGGGGGCCCCCCTATCAGCCTTTACTTGAAGACCTGCAATGACAGGCAACTCACTGCCTGCTGAAGGAGCCCAGGTCACTTTGGGGCAGTCCTGGGGGACAAGTGGAATCCTTCCCTGGCATCCGACCTCCCATTGCTCCTGATCCTTAATCCAGGATCCAAACCACAGAGCCAATTCCTCTCCCAAGGGGCACTTATAAATACTTGAAGATGGCTATTGGGCCCCCCCAGCTCCCACTTAAGCCCCACTCATCTCCCTGGTGCCTTCAAGCAGCCCTCACGGGACATGGCCTGAAGGCTCTTCGTCCTCCTCCAGTACATGTGAAGAGTATCTGTCCCATCGCCTTTCCATGGGCCAGGCGTTCGCACTAATACTCTTCCTCGGGGTCAATGGATTCCTCACATCACCTCACACGGACCCACCAAAGGGCAATGCAGACCTCACCAGCGGGGAAATCTGGGGCTGCGCCAGACTGCTTTAATGTTCGGAAAGCAAGGGAAGATAGAGTCAAAATAGGAAGGGAAAAACTTAAAAAAGGAAAAATCCTTAAGATGGGCTAACACCCTGCATGGACATAAAATTAGAATGCCACATACAAGTCATCTTTTCAGATTCTAAGTGACTTGAGGAGGGCAACATGGTAAAGGGGGTGAAACCAGGGTTCATGGAGTCGGAATCTGGTTTCTCACTCCAGCTCAGCTACTTCCCCCTCAGGACCTTGGGAACCCTTTCACCTCTACAGGCCTGCCTCGGTTTCCTCATCTGTAAAAAAAGAGGGGGTGGCCCAGATGGCCTCTCAACCACGAGGAAGAGGAAGAGGAAGAGTCCACAAAGTCTTGAGTTTCCAAGTGTGGTTATCGGCAGCTTTCTTAGCCATTCCCACGATACGCTCTTTGGAACATCATTCTTCCTAATCAGAAGATGACCTTTGCCACTCAACGTCAGGGAAAAGCTAAAATAATTTGATATGGTCCTTTGGTGAGTGAAGGAAAGCAAACTTCCAGGGTCAGAACCGCCAGAACCAACGGCATTCAGGGGGATGAAGTCTGGCCTGGGGACTGGAAGGGGGAGGGTTTGTCTGATTCTGCTCTGGTTAGTTTTCCTAAAGGAGCAGGGCTCCAGGGCTGAGATTCTGGACACAGGAGTTCCAGGACCGGCCTGTCCCTGCCACCTTGGGCAAGTCATTTCCCTAGTCTGAGTTAGAGTTGGTACAAAGAGGAGGTAAGACTGGTCCTCTCAAACAGCCTGAGTGCCTCGGGCTACCCTGGAGCCGCTCACAGACTTGATAAAGGTCAGCCCCACACCAGAACTCCCCTCCTCCTGCCATGAAAGCAATTTTCCATAAAGGATCTCACTGACGGCCCTTCAGATACATGAGAAGCACCATCCTGTCCTCCCCGAAGACTTCTCTCCCAGGTTGTGCTCTGGGCCTTAGCTTCCAGCCCCCAAACCCATTCTAGTTCCCCCTGCCCTGCCTTTCATAGGCCCCCTGCGGCGCCTACTATGTGTCTTACCAACATGATGTTATTTAACCCCTGAGCATTTGGAAGCTCCTGGGGCAGCAGCGGCTCTGCCTGGGACTCAGGCCTTCTACTTCCCATCTTCCCTCTAGGCCAGCGGTTCTCAACCTGTGGGTCGCGACCCCTTTGGGGGTCGAACGACCTTTTCACAAGGGTCTCCTAAGACCATCGGAAAACACATATTTCTGATGGTCTTAGGAACCAAGACACGGCTCCTCTATCCATCTCCAGGCGGGTCCGCCCACATGCAGATACGCCCACATACCAGTATTAAAGGGTCACAGCATTAGGAAGGTTGAGAACCACTGCTCTAGGCCCTGAGGCCCTCCGCCTAGTGGTTACCATACTTATACCAAGTGTGGAGAGCAGGAGGCAAGTGATGAGGAAGGGAAGGAGCCCAGGGAGGTGGAACGAAGCTGGGGTGATCCCAGGATTGAATTTCCAGTTCTCCTTACTTGCCCTTTAGCAGGGATGTGGCAGAGACAGGATTAGCACTCTGCTGCAGGGATGGGAGGAGGGGTTCTGGGCACAGACAGCAAAGGGGCATTTGCCCTAAACCACAGGACTCTGGAGCTACCAAAAGAGGCCCTCCTTTCCCTCCTCCCCAGCCTCAAGGAGCCCCCAGCTCCCTTCCAGACTCAGCTCAGACACCGTCTCTCCTAATCTCCTCCCAAATGCTTCTCTTTAGTGATCTGAGCACACACACTTTCCTCTGGAGGATGGAAGCTCACAGAGGGTAAGGACTCTCAATCTTGGCTTTGTGTCACTAGATCCTACTGCACTGTCTCACTGAAGGCCTAAAGAAATGTGTGGAAGTGAAGAGAATTGAGCTGAGTCACCCAAGGGTGATACAACCATTTAGCACCGTGACCCTCCTCTCTCAACTTTCAGGTTCACAAATGGAGAGCTGGGGAAGCCCTCAGAGGCAGTGAGTTTTATTTATTTTACATTTTATGAGCAAGTACACTTTGGCAGGTACAGGATAAGGGGCTTGTCCAAGGTCACTTGAGTCACAAGGAGCGGAGGCTTCGAATCAGCACCTCCAAGTTGGGAGGGATCTTAGGGCTCACTTAGCCCACTCCCACTTGAAAAAAAATGCTCAGCAGAGCAATGTTGACGAGCGACTCTCCAGCCTTTATTTGAAGACTTCCTGTGATGGGAAACTCCCTACCTTCTGATCCAACCCATTCCACTTCAGGACAACTCTCATTGTGGGGAGATTTTTCCTGATGTGAAGCTTAAATCAGCCTCTCCTGCAACTTCTAGCCACTTCTTATTTCTAGCTCTGCCCTTTTGGGGCCAAGAAGATCAAATCTCTATATGACAGCTATTCAAATACTTCAAGACAAGCGTCATGTTCCAACATATTTCCTCTTGACCAGGATCTTGCCATTCCTTCGGTCAGTCCTCATGGGGTGTGCTGTCCATACCCCTCATCAAGTCTCCTTGTCTAGAGATGCTATGGGTTACCAATGCCCTTCCTTCCTAAAAGGTGGTGCTCACAACTGAACACAGTCACGCTCCATTGTGGTCAGATATAAGAATACAGTCAGACTTTTAGTAGATTCAGCCAACGGCTCTTGCCTGGAGACTCTCTCTCTCTCTCTCTCTCTCTCCCTCTCTCTCTCTCTCTCTCTCTCTCTCTCTCTCTCTCTCCCTCCCTCCCTTCCTCCCTTTCCCCCTCCCACTTTCTCTCCCTCTGTCTCCCCCTTCTCTGCCTTGGTGTCAACTTCAAATTTGATAACTAGGCCATCTATGTCCTCACTCATGCCATTGGTTAAAAAAAAAATGTTGCATGTCCATGGGCCTCTGGGCACTCCAGGGGAGAAGTCAGGTCCCCTTCCCACTGGTAGCCAGGAGGTTCAGGAGGACAGTGACCCAAGCTCATCACCCAAGCATCACGGAAACAAACCCAGCCAAAAGACAATCATCACTTCCTCCATTCTGAGGAACAGGCGTCCTGATGGGAATTTCTAGAGGCCTGTGACTTTTATCTTCTTCATACCCCCAGATTAGGGGAAGAATGCTAATTAACCTCTCCTCTACAGAGCACCAGTTAACTGGTGTAATTAATTTGTATCTGGCTTTTCCTTCATCTGCCGAGGCTCTGAATTGACAAACAGGAAGAGCGAAAGGCCAGCTTCCCCTTCCTCGTGGTGGAGACAATCTTTCCCTTGACTGCTCATGAAATATTAATGTTTTGAGATAAAAGTCGAACAATTGAAATCCCTTCCGAAGTACCTGGCTGTCAGTATGCTGGGCAGGGATTTTCCACGGATTCTCCCATCTCTGGACGTCACATCGGTAGAAGAGTGTGAAATGGCAACCCACACCTTGCACGAGACTGAACGCTATGAGCCCAGCTTCCTTTGTTGCTGGAGCTACCACCTGTTCATATTTGAGGGCAGATAGAAGCCCTTCCTAAAATAGAAACTCGATGAAATGGTTTGGAGGAGCCAGCATTTCAGCCTTTAAAAAGCACTTTCTTTTTCACCAACTAACCTGAGCCAACATCAGCCCTGTCCTTACCAGGTGTGCTAGAGCCCAAGGCCTGAAGGAATCCTCATAGGAGCTCCTCCATGTCCATCATCTCTTCGTCTTGAAGGAGAAGGCCTTTGGAGCAAAGGAAAGCTCAGATTTGCCGCAGGACAGCTTTGTGAGATAAACTTTGGGGCCTCCTAAATCCCAGGCTAAGCTACTGCTTCCCTCTTTAATGGGCCATGGAGGTGCAAAGGAAAATCCCAAGTCATAGGACAAGAAACCACCCAGGGCCTCTAGGAAGCTGAGCACGTAACATTCCATCTGGTTCAGTACCACATGCAGGATGAGATGAATCTCTCCAATACTCTGCCCACCCAACTACAGACTCAGAGAATGCCCAAAGTGGCTTCTTGTTGGTTATTTTCTAGTCGAACCCATTCCTGAACAAGAATCCTCAACAAGTGGTCATCATCCCTCCATGGGGATGCATCTGTGGACAGGGAGCCCACTACCTCCCAGAGCTGCCCATCCCACTTTGGTATGGTTCTATATGTTAAGACATCTTTCCTGACCTCAAATCTCAACCAAGTCCTGTACAATGGTTGGAAGTTCCTGAGGGTCAGACTTCCTTCACTATAAGGAAAATCTTACTGGAGGTCAAAAGGAGAATGACTTTCCTGGAAAATGGTGGGTTTCTTATCCTTGAGGGTCATTAAGCTAGGCAGGACAGCCCCCTGGACAAACATCGTCGATGGGATCCTAGCCAGAGAAGAGCTGGGTCAGATGAAACCTGAGGTGATTTTCAACTCAAAATCTGGGATTGCTGTGAATGTTTGGTGGCCTTCAAAAGGAAAAGCTGGGCACCGAGGAAGAGAGGCAGGTCCCTGAAGACTATCTGGCTTTTCTTGGCATCTCTGCTCTCCCCGCTCCTCTAATGGGCAGGCAGCCAGTCCTCCTTTCCCCAGAGGACACACATTCAGGCGTTTGTGCCATGCTGCATCAAAAGACAAGCGCCCACTTCTGCCTTGCCCTGCCATGACAAGCCCCATCTCAGAGAACACCTCCTGCCCTCCCCACAGACAGCATCAGAAGGCATCGCTTAGGCCTGTTTTACAGAAAAAGTTACTGAGGGTCAGAAGAGAAGGGCTCCCACAGCTCAGGCGAGGAGGAGGCCTTGGCTCCCCTCTGGGGACTCTTTCTGCCACATTGAGCTTGCTGTGGGGCAGTCCACAAAGGGAGGGATGAGCTTGCATGGGAGGAGATAACCCCTCTCTTAGCTCCCACAGGGAGAGCACACAAAGCAAGACGAATTCAGTGAGGACGGCCCTTGCCATCCTCAGGCAGGAGACACGAGGCCGCACCTAAGGGCCTACTCTCAAGAGCTGCCCAAAGGAGAAGGATTCCCAAATACTTCAAAAGCCTCAGCTGGGGGACAAGCTGGCCAGGCTGGGCCTCTGGGCCTCTTTTTCTTCTCCCTAGTTTCTGGTGCAGGGAAGCTCATGGAGAATAAAAGGAGGTTTTCTGAATGTCCCCCCAACACCTAGAAGTCGTTAGCATCTCTTTCATTGGCTTGGGAGGGGACACGCCCCCAAAGGCCGCCACCACCAATCAGCAGAGACCAGAGGCCTGGACTTGGGCTAGGCCCTAGGGGGTGCCTAGAACTGGAAATGAGGGGCTTTACTTGGCTTGCAGGTACCCCACAAGGACTCCCCCTGTGGCAGAGAGATGGGCAAAGCTGAGGCAAGCTCTGAAGGAAAGCCTAGGACATGGTGCTCAGGGGCCAGCTTCCAGCCAGGCAGTCCTGCCCCGCCCCCCCTCCCTCCCCCCAGGAGCCCCTCACCCTCAGCTGATGACACAGCTACTTTAGCTTCAAGGCCTGTTCTTTTCAGGTAGATGCCTCTCCCCCTAAGCTCCCATCTTCTCCCTCCAAGCTTCCCCTTTCCAGGGATATGGATCCTAAGAGGGCCCCTGTAAGCTGTTTGATTCACATTCACCAAAGCCAAGGCCTTTCCTCATTCCCGCAGCAGTGGGCGCTTCTCTCCCCAGCTCTCCCCAACCATCTCTGCATTTGTACCTTAGTGGATGTGGGCAGCTAGGTGCCCCAGTGGATAGAGTGCTGGGCCTGGAGTCAAGAAGACCCCTTCTTCCCGAGTTCAAATGCAACTTCAGACACTAACGTCTGACCCTGGGCAAGTCACTTAGCCCTGTTTGTCTCAGTTTCCTCATCTGTAAAATGAGCTGGGAAAGGACATGGCAAACCACTCCAACATTTTTACCCAGAAAACCTGAACGGGGTCACAGACAGCCAGGCAGACTGAATGACAATCAGACTTCCGTGACTATAAGTTCTGTCTCCCCATAGAATGCAAGGTCCTTGAAAGTGGCATCTGAAACTGGACTGTCCTCAACAACGCACAGCTAAAGACAGCTCTACAAGCCTCAGGATGGAAGGAGATACCTAAACTCAGAGAAAGATACAGAAAGACTATAGTTTAAATGGAGACTGAAGCAAAACTCGTTATCGTTCTCCTTCATGTCTGGTTTTGCTTTCTTTTCCCAGCGATCACCCATTGGTTGCAATCCTTCTATATGACCAAACTATTGTACAGTGTGAAAGTATTTGCAGATCCTGTACATGATTGCACGCCACCATGGGGGGGGGGGAAGGGAGGGGAGAAAATCTGAAACTCAAGTGATTGTGGAACTGAATCTTGTAAATTAAAAGTAAATGAGTAAATAAAAAAAATTAAAAAAAAAAAGAAAGTGGCATCTGGGGGCTCTTTCATTTTGGGGTTTTATTTTTGTCTTTGAATCCCCAGGGCTGAGAACAGAACCGGGCACAGTAAAACCTTAACATATGTCTGTAGAATTGAAATGTGAGGGTGGGAGGGGGGATAAAGGGCAGGCACTTTTGTTTGAAGATGCAAAATATTTCCTAGCGCCTCCGGTGAAGCATCGTACAGAATTCCTGGTCGCCCAGCCTCGCTGCCCACATTAATATAATAAGCAGCACTGTAGGGCCAGCATCTGAGGCAGGGTGGGGATGAAGGGAAAACATTTTTTAAGAACTTAACCATATCATCGAAAGCAAAGTGTGATCGCAAAAGAGGCCGATAATAGCCGGTGAATATAGAATACTTCAGCTGTGGCCGGTGGCTCATTTCGAGTTGTAGTATTTGTTTATTAAACAGATAAAAATGCACTGAGCGCCCCTGCTTTCTGCCAGCACTGTACAGGCTCAGCCTGGTTCAAGCACACACTCCCACTGCCCGCTCCCAGGCTGGTCCTCTCCTCACTGTGACGAACGGCTTCTCCAGGCAAGTGACAACAGCTGACGTTGTGAAGCACTTTAAGGTTCACAAAGAGCTTCACGTACTGGCTCATTTGGTCTTCACAACAACCTTGGGAGGTGGGTGCTACTGTGAGGTCCATTCTACAGTTGAGGAAATTGAGGCAAACAGAGATTAAGTGACTCACTCAGGGTGTCAGAGTAAGTCTCTGAGGCAGGATATGAACTCGGGTCTTCCTGACCCCAGGTCTAGCAGCCTACCTACTGTGCCGACTCTATATAGTTTTTCCCTCATTTAGACTGACTTCCTCACACTCCAGGTAGAGTTACTGAGTTCTTGTTGTATCTTCCTTCACGTAAGACTCAAACGTACGCTCTCTTTCAGCTCACTGCTTGCCATACAGGCTACATTTGTGTTAAATAAATCCATTCACAATAACACGACCAAAGGATGGCTGGTCCTTCGATCAGCATTTTCTCCTGGTGGGTGTTCCCTCCACCTCTGCAGATCAAAAGCCCTCCAGAACCCAAGATAGATTTGGACCAGGGGCTCCAGGAGGGCTCAGTACTAGGGGAACCCAAGGAATCAGAATCACACAGAGAGATCAATAGATTTGGAAAAGGCTGATAAAAGGCAGCATCCACGCATTATTAAAAAAAAAAACTACAGAGACTAGAAATTGAGGAACTTCTTATAGTCCCAGCATAAAACATCTTCCGAAACCCAGAGGCAACACTTTATGCAAGTGAGAAATGGCCACGTTCTCCCAGAAAACAAGTGAAATCAAGGGTGTCGGTTCCCACTTTTCCCAGGGAATCGAATCACGTGATTGTTCACCTAGAAAATCTATCAGGTTCAACAAAAAAGGTAACTGACTTTGCAGCATGCAAGATAAGCCTCCAAAAGTCATTTGAATTCAGAGAGACAGAAAACATTTTCTATATACTGTACGCAGAGATGAGACCCTACTTCTATCAACAGAAAGCATTAACTACCTGGTTATCAACTCGCCTAGACACATATGACCTACATAAAGAGAATCATAAAGCCACATCCACAGAAATAAGGGAAAAGCTAAATAACTGGAAGGAAAATTCATTATTAAGACTCACCAATAATCAGAGAAATTAAAATTAAAACCCTCTCAGGCGCCGCGCCATAGCCATCAAACGGGCCAAAATAACCCACCTGACAAAACTCTTCGGGGGAGAAACACACGCGTCTCTATTGCTGGCGAAGTTGCGCCCAGGCATCAAACATGAGCATCACAGAAGGAATCATAACCCTTGACTTTGAATAGCAGGAATGTGCCCTAAGAGGTACCACAAAGAACAGAAAAGTCTGTCCAAAAATAGAAATCAAATATTATCATTGCCAAGCACTTGGAAACGCCCAGACTGATTGGTTCACTGATTGGTAATGGGTGAATAAACTCTGCTATGGGACAGATTCACACTGAAAGGCATTTTAAGAGCTCGCAGTTACACTGTGCACATTGTACACTGGGCTTCTCGTTCTTAGCCCATGGTCCTACACAGAGGCTTCAGAAAAATAGAAAAAGTCTTCTTTTTTCTCCTTCTTCCCATTTGGGATTCTCCTGGCAGAGATACTGGAGGGGTTCACCATTTCCTTTTCAGGCTCATTTTACAGATGAGGGAACTGAGGCAAACAGGGCTCAGTGACTTGCCCAGGGTCACACAGATAGGAAGTGTCTGAGGCCAGATTTGAATTTAGGAAGATGAATCTTTCTGGCTCTAGGCCTGGTTCCATCTACAAGCTGGCCAGGAAAAAACTGCAAAGAAGGTTTCATTCTGTCTGCTAAAAGCTAAGCCAGTCTAATCCCAAAAGCACCTATTAAGCACCTGAGGGCCATCTCTGGTCACCCCGATCTATATTTTGCCACTGAACTCAGATGGCTCCGGAGAAGATAGTGAGGCTGGGGACTTTGCTCAAGCCTCCCTCACTTAAGTCCCATTCACTTGCATGTCCTGGCATCACCTCCCTGATGTCCTGGTCCTCTTTGAGGATGAATTAAGCACCTATGTGTTCACTTTTCTCCAGGCTCCAGATCCCGCACTTTCCCACCAGCCCCTTCCCTTTCCCATTCCACCTTCCTTTTCCTGTCATTTCTTCTCCCTAGAAAATGACCTCCCTGAGGGAAGGGACTGTCTATTTTCGTCTTTCATTTGTCTTCTTAACCCAGGGCTCAGCCCATAGAAAGTGCTTAACAATTGCTACAGACACTGGGATTTAATAGGTCAGTTTGGCCAAACAGAAGAAGTGACCAATGGAGAAATGGAGAGTAATATGTTACTGTTGTTGTCTGTCCTTTGTCCTGGAAGAGGATCAGGACATCAGAGAGGTAATGCCACGACATGCAAATGAATTGGATTTAAGTGAGGCAGGGCTGTGCAGAGTCACCACCCTCAATGTCTCCTCTGGAGCCATCTGGGACCAGTGGCCAGATACAGATCAGGACGACTGAAGATGACCCAGGATGCAGTGGAGGACCTTGACCTTTTCAAGCTAAGGCCTTTCTCCCAGGTCTCAGTTTGACTGAGGCAACACCCATTCAGTGATGAAAGTTAGGCAAGAAAAGAGGCAAAGAATGGCCTCCTTTACCTAGTCAAAAGAAAAAATCAATCTGGGAGGAGAAGACTCTTAAGGTTTCCAACCAAAACAGAAACAATTGCTATTTACAATCACTCTAAGCCAATCAGGGCCCAAACAGTGACCAAGTTGGGGTTGACCTGGGACCTAATGTTGGTGAACCAATGACAGCCAGAATGATTTGGGTTTAAGGTATGATCCTTCCAAAAGGAATCTAGTTGGTAAACTCCGAGATATCTTGCAGAGGTTTCAGCCATCAAAATTTACTATTCCTTTAGGGAGAGTACCCATAGGAAAGGAAGGCAGGAAGGAAGGAAAAAAGGAAAGAAGAAAGGAAGGGCTGTGTTGCCCAACTGGCCAGTCGGGGCATCTCCTACGACTTACAGAGGTAAGTTAGGCTTCGAAGGGGGATAGCCGCTTAACTGTGGCAGCCTCAAAGGCCGATCCCCAAAGTTTTGGACCACAGAGTTCTAGGAAGCCCTAAAGAGGCTACTGAGCATGGTCAGTCCTGGGTTTTAGGAAAAGGTGGAAGATAGAACAGACAGTTCATATTGGGACTGTAGGGGGCAGCGTGGAGGGGAGAGAAGGGGATTGTGGATGGCAGAGATATCCCACAGTTAGAACAGACAAGCCTATGGGGAAGGAGGGGGCAGGAAAAGAAGTGAAATGAAGCAGTTGCTCCTGGTTGGACCACACATCCACTGACTCCCAAGCTTAGGCTGACGTCCTACACAAAGCACCTCACTTAGAACATGGAAAAGTGACTTCAGAAGTGGGAGAAACAGAGCTTAAGGGTGGGCTATAATTTATGAGTTTTTTCTACTTCTGGGGGCTTGTAATTACTGAGGCAGCTGTGTGGCTGCACCACACACACACACACACACACACACACACACACACACACACACACATCCTCACAGTAGCACTTATTCCCCACAGACTTGGTTCCACCCCACCCCAGTCCCCAAATCCACATATCTGAGCTCTAACTCTGCCCCACCCATGCCCAGAGCCACACACTTTCTAGATAACTAGGGCTTTTACATTTTATTACAATGTATGGAAGACAGAGCAGAATGTGGAAGTGGCACCCAAAATGAAGACAGTCTCTACGCAGGCAAACATTTCCCTGCGTCCCAAGTCTCTCTGACGGTTTTCTACCCCATCCCTAGGTGCCAGTTTTATGTCTCTTCTGCAGTGTAGAAGGCCTTGGGAGAACCGAGGAATCAGCGAACCCCAGAATCCCAGAACCAGGAGGGCCTCCGGGGACGCAGAACCTCACCCACATGTGCGCACTGATCTCCTCTACAACACTTCAGTGAGTGAGCCGTGGGCTGGTCTTTGCTCAAAAACCTCCAAGGAAGAGGAGCTCACTGCCCCCAGCCCACTCCGCCCCACCCCATTCCAAATTCAGCCCATTCCATTAATGGATGGCCACCATTGTCAGGAAGTTCTTCTAGACTCAGGCCTAAATTGTCAAGTGCCCCCATCCTGCGCCCACTGCTTCTGGACTGTCCCCTTAGGGACAAACAGGCATGACAGCCTAGCCCTTCTGGTGCTTGCGGACAGCTCACATATCCTCCCGGAGTATTCTCTTCTCCAGACAAACATGCCCCAGACCCCTAGCTGATCCTGCCTAGGCAGGTTCATCCTCCTGATCACCCCCTCCCCACTCCTGGGAGACTGGACAGTCTCCTGATAATTGGGGTCAGGCAGAGCCCACAGACAGGAGGGGGGAAATCAGAACCTCATGACACTGTGTGTTCTGACCCAGATGACATCCATCATCCTAATGCTGCTTACCCACCTGCCTCTCCTGCAGAGCTAACAGTAAAGATTCACAGTTCACTTTCCTCCTAAGCATCTCATATCCCAGCTTTACAGAACAAGAAACTGAGGCAGCTGGCAGAGGGTCCCACAACCAACAAGAGGAGGAGACCCAGACTCAAATCTCCCCCTCTAAGACCAACCAGTGCCTTCTCACCCGACAAGGCCTAAAGCCACAACTGAGATTAAAGAAGAGGCTGGGAGCAGTATGGCTGTGGCCTGGGATCCAATGATGCAGATTAAGGCATTATCCTGAAACCAAAAGGAGCTAAAACTATTGGCAAAACCGGCCTGAAAGAAAGAGTTTTAGGACAAAGAAAAAAAAAAAGAGAAGAGGGAGGGGGAGGAGAAAGAGGACCTCTGATGAAGCCACCTGCCTCATTCCCGCTCTGCCAGGCTTCAGTTACCTGAAACCCCACGCCCTTTCCCTAAGGAAGCAGAAGCCACAGAAAAGCAGCAGCAGCAGCAGCATTATATCGGCCACTGTGTTCTCCCATCACAAGGGGGCTCTCATTTCCCATCACCAGGCATATGCCCACACAGTGCAGTGGCCTGAGTTCTGAGCTACTCCAGGTAGCATCAGGGTTGCTGTGAGGACCAGATGAGATCATGGAGTGTTTAGCACAGTGCCTGGCACCTAGCACCTGGCACACTGCTCATTGCCCTGAATAGGTAAGGCAGTCATCCTCTCTCTGTGGTAGGGATCAGCCCTGCCAGACACTTAGGGAATGACTGCCCCCCTCCCCTCCTGTAAATACTGACTTGGTCTCAGCTCTGTCTGGCGCTTGCTGGTTTCCAGCATGCTTTCCCGGTCCCTGCCTTTTGAGGTAAAGTGCCCAGCAGCAGCGAGGCGCCCAGGCTCCACTGCCAGCTCCCACAGCTCCCTGTGGGCAGCCTTCAGCCTGAGCCCTTCCTCCCCCAGTGCCTGTCATTCTGGGGTCTTGCCTTTCCTCTCCCTGGAGGTTCGAGGATAGCCGAGCCCCGTTGGCTAAAATGCTCATTTTAATTACATGTCCTTGCAAGCTCGCTGCCAGCCGCTGTGGTTACCGTTCTATCTGCAAGCCACTGCAAGTAATTAAAACCAGCCTGGCTGGGAGGGGGCAGCCGGCAACAGACCGCTTTTTCTAAATTGGAAAGTCAGAGATAAGCAAAACACAGTTGAGAGCCCCAAAAGCCCACCCTGGAAATCAGGGAGGGGGGGTCGAGGTGCGGTGGAAATCTAGCTCAGGGCAGGGCTCCAGTAGGCTGAAGGAGGCTAAGGGGAAGGGCCTGGGGAAGCTGGGCCTGGGGAAGGGAAGGCTCAGGAGAAACAGAGGAAGTGTCTTCCAGTGTGGAAAAGGCTGTCCTCACCTGCTCTGCTTGGTCAGAACACAGAACCAGGAACATGAGAAAGCCTTGCAAAGAGGAGACTTTAGACTGTATGTCAGGAAAAAACATTGGAATGATGAGAATGGTTCAGAAATGCAAGGATTTGGTTGGGGGGGGGGACTCATCTCATGGGTGGTCTTTGGGCAAAGGCTGGAAGACCACTTTGGGGGGGATGGAGGCCTCAGGGGTATGGTGAGATGGTTGGGATTCCTTCCCCCTGAAAATCCAAGATTCCCTGAGACAAAAATTCAGCGGGATTTCATCCTAAAGGATTTCATCCTGATGCCAGACAGGTCAGGGCTCAAGCTTCTCCCTGCCTATGCACCCAGCCATGACCCCATGAGCACTTGCTGAAGCGACTGGATCTTAGATTTTTGAGCTGTTAGAATTACACACAGCTCTAAATCTGGGAGGGTCCTCAGAGGCGGTATGGTCAAAGGCCCTGCATTTCCACAAAAGGACAATGGTAGGAAGGAGGAACTCATCCTAGGTCACACAATTGTTCAGTGGCAGAGTCAATATTTGAACGCAGGTCTTTTGACTGCAAAGCCAGCCCTTCTCCAATGTGCCTCACTAGCCCCAAGGCTGCCAGCTTCACAGTTCCAGATCCATTTTTACAGAAAGTCTCTTTTTGAAAGGGGCAGTCCCTGAGCTACCCAACCCATAGCTGGGTCCCAGAATCCACAGGCAAATCTACCCACCGGCAAAGACTAGGTAGATCTACCTGGCCAATCTTTGAGGGAAGATTTTTTCAAATACGTGTAAGTACGGTTCTGATTAATTAACAAGCATTTATGTATTAATGAAGCGCCAGTTTCTCCATAAGCCTAAGAGAAAACTAAGGGATGTTTGGACCGTGGGCATTTCCTCAGTTAATGGAGAAGGATAATCCACTGACCTCTCTCAGTGGGGGAAGGGAGGAAGCCTTCAGCAGACTTTTTTCTTGGATGTTACAAAGGGATACTCTCCATCAGGTCACCAAGCACGGGTGGACAGAATGGAAACCAGAGATAAATAATTTACAAGGGGAAAGCAGCTCTGGCTTGGCCGGGAGAGGCTGGCTGACCCTCCTGGAAAGGAATCGGGCTCCAGAGAGGGAAGCAGCCAGACATGAGCAATCTACTCTGACACGTATAATTAAGATACTGAGAGTGAACACACATTGAGGAGTGGCCCATTCTGAGCACTGGTAAGCAATGAGGGAGCTACCAAAATGCAATTCCTCATTTTCAACAAACATTTACTGACTGTCCATTCAGTCTGAAAGGGGGAAATCGGGTGAGATGCAGGATCTGAGCTAGAAAAACGCCTTGGGGGAAACTGAGGCAAGGAGTTCTGAAGTGATTTGCAAGGGGTCACATGACAGAAGGACAGAAGCGGGATTTGAACCCAAGTAGGAAGGAGGAAGTGGAAGTATTCCAACATATCTCCCATCTGGGGAAGCACCCTAACTTGGGGGGGCATCAGGCCCACACAATCTCTCACCCTTCCCACTTCTCTTCCTTCTTTCTCCTTTCTTTTCTCTCCTCCGCCCTTCTTCCCTGCCCTTCATTTCTCACCCTAGAGAGGGGAAGCAAAGACAGGCAGTTAGAGCCGGTGGATGACGTGGGGCAAGGAGCCCTGCCTCTTCTGGGTTCTCAGAACCAAGCCGTACCCAGCCCTCGGGCACTGCTTCTGGGAGCATTTACATTCGGACTTGCCCGGTTCCTCCAATCACAAGGCCTCTGGCTTTGGGTCTCGTCGAGCCTTTCCCCTTTCCCTGGCCCCGAGGAACTCTGTATGGGGAGGAGGAGATCTTCTCCAGAAGGGCCACACTCTCCACTCTCCTCCTTCCCAGGGCCCATGATCTCAGGGGACTCAGCTAAAGAGGGAGGAGGCTAAGCTAGGTTAGAAAGCAATCAGAATTCTAAAGGGCTTCCCCCAGCCCCAGGCTGTGTAGTCAAGATCAGGAGATAATGAGCCCACTTGGCCTCTGACCCTAAACCAAAGCCAGTCAGCCACCAGGTGGGTGTGGTAGGGGTGGGGAAGCCAAGAAGGGCACTTTTGTTTTTCCAATTTGGGCCTGAGGTAGGACCAGGGCCTGTGATTTCATTACTAGAAACTTTGCAGAGAAAATGCAATTTCTAGGTAGCTCTCCTTTCTTTCTTTCTTTCTCTCTCTCTCTCTCTCTCTCTCTCTCCCCCTTCCTTCTCTCTCCCCATCCCCAGAAAACCACACTGCCTCTTTTTTTCTCACTTATTAAAAATAAGCATATTTTAATACCAGAAAATCACCCTCTCCCTGGTGTACAGACACTCACTGTGTACTATGGCAGATTGCACCTGTTACCTAGAAGGGTCCAAGCCTCTGGCAGGCAAATGAGGCCGTAACCCCCAGGTGGGGGAGCAAGGAACAGGGGCCTCCAATTGTCACAGGCAGGGCACCTCCCCCTGTCAAGCCTGGCCTGGGATCCACCATGGGATCCACCCATGGCTTGGCCCAGCTGGGCCCAGATTAGGGGTCTCCAAAGGCAGGTATATGGAAGCCGGAACAAGGAGGGCGTGGTCTCCAGTCACAGTCTCTATTTAGCCCGCACCAGAGCCTGGGGGATGCGCCAATGGCTGGGGTCCCAACGCTACATTTCTGGGGATGGAGGTGGGCTGGAGTGAATGGCAGGTGGGCAGCTCACGGCCAGGCTTCGGGAGCACTAAGTTTAGATCATCCAGAAGCTTCATTTTACTAAGAGGAAGAGAAGGCCCCCAGGCAATCAGGGCCAAAATGGCATATGCCCTTACTTCTCCACTTAAAGCCCTGGAGTGAAATCCCCCTTCATTGCCTGCATTTCGCCGGCCATAACGCTGAGAGGCAGCGCAGCCCACAGCAGAATGCCAGCAGCCAGGCTGGGACCCAAGCCCACAGCCGAGTTTTACATTTTCCCCGGCAACACTGCTCCGCCCTGAGTTCTTGGGAAACATGAATAATCATCTCATATCATCATCGCTGGGATGATGGAGGGTCATGTGAGGGAGGGCGAGTCAGGGAGGAATGGCTCAGGGCCGGCCCCGGAGCTTCCCAGGTCCCCAGGATAGGGCCAGGCCTGGCCTCCCTCCTTCGGCACCCAGCACACCGGGTGGGCCTCCGGTGCGGGCTTTACTGGTGGGACGGGATAGAAAGACCTGGAAGGGAAGCTCCCTTGGAGAGGGGATTCACATCAAGAAGAGGGACCCCAGGGTCCAGGAGGATGCACTAGTCCTCCCCATCCACTGGCATCATCAAGCAAACCAGACGTTACTGGTGTCCCGGGGCTGAGGCAAGAGTCCTAGAACTTGAAGGCTGCAGTGGAACCGCAGCATCCCTGAGGGTCACTGACCTCCCTCCTCCCAGACAGGGAGCGCTGTGGGCAAAGCTACGGAACAGGCTGCCTACAGCCCAGGGGTCGGCAGAGGTCCAAGCACCTCCCCCTCCCCCACCTTCCCAGGCCGAGGTCCCAGAGGTAGGAGAGGGACTGCCCGCCCCCTGCTCTGCTGGGGTCACCCAGGAGGGACCCTGGGCAAACAGCTGGGGGAACGTGCCCCCGCCCGGAGGCATCGCGAGCGCGCGCGAGCGCGCGCACACACACATTCACAGAGGCAACCTTCACTTTGTTGCCTGCCCGGCAGCCCCGTTGTCTCCTCCCGCTCCAAAGCCCCCAGAGACTTCTGCCGCGCCCCCATACGCCTCCGCGCCACCCGCCGGCTCCCAGAAGCGGAGGGCTAGCCTTGGCCAGCCCCTGTTGTCTGCGTCCCAGAATCTCCTGGCTGTGTTAGTAGCAGCCGGCCCTCCGCGCTAGGAGATCAGTAGCCCGGAGGGGGTGGCCGATGTTTAGCAGGAGCGCAGGGCTGGCCGAGCCCCAAATCTCCCCCCTGGGCCCCGCGGCGCCCCACAGGGCTCCACGCTCTCCCGGACGGTCTCCCCGCTGAGTGCTAAAGCCCGGAGTCCCCAGCGGCGCAGCGCGTAGCTCCCTGCCGGCGTCCCTCTGTCCTGGGCTCCCCTCACCCCCGGCTCGGACAGTCCCTGCAGTGTCTTGCCCCTACTCCCCGCCACGACCGGATCTTTCCCCCACCCCCGCGGCTGCGGCAACTGTGCCCAGGAGGCCCCCTGAACAACCAACCAGTCCCCTCCTCTCGCGGTGCCCTGGGCGCCCCCCGGCCCTGGGCAACAGTGTGCCCCCCCCCAACCGCGCACACGAATAAGGACAGTGACACGGACACGCAAGAATACGGAGACAAACACAGAGTCACAGAAACACACAAACACAGAGACACACATACACAGAGCCGCACGCCAAGGAAGCGCGCGCACAC
>CM053583.1:421054887-421077472 GCA_028627135.1 Pseudochirops cupreus | reverse complement strand
CCACCACAGACCTCCCACCTCCCCATTCGTCCAGGAAACTTTGCTAACCTGCACACCGCTGTTGCCGCTGCGGGGTCAGGGTCCTAGTCCGGGTCCGGGTCCGGGTCGGGAAGGGGAGCTCCGTCATTCGCCTCCCAGCCCTGAAGTTGGAGCTCCTGGCTGGGGCTCTGCGCTTGGGGGCCGCTCTCGCTCTCGCAGACTGGCTCCGGTGACCAGGACTATCCCATCCTCATCCTCAGCCTCGCCCTCCCTGCCTCGGACTCTGGGCGTCAGCGTCCGTGTCTGTGTGTGTCCCTGTGTGTTCGTGTGTGTCCGTGTGTGTGTACGCGCGTCCTGCGCGCGCGATCTTCCCCTCCGTCAGACACCCACAGACACAGTCCCCCACCCACAGCCCGCGTCCTCAGCCGCCACCCCCGCTGCCGCTGCCGCCACCCCCGCGGCCGCCTCCCCGTCGCCCCCGTCGCCGCCGCCGCCGCCGCTGCTCTCACTTCCTCTTCCTCCTGCTGGCCAGAGGCTTACTTTACATCTGCAGGGCGTCCCGAGCCCGAGTGCCGAGCTCCCTCACTCCGAGGCTGCCGGATCCGCCGGGCCGGGACGCTCGGGGGCTACCCGAAGGTCCCAGCGCCCCCTGCCCGCAGGCTCGAGGGCGCGCGCTGGCCTCCCGCACCCCCAGCCCGACACTCTCTGGGTCCTCGCTCCTGGCGGGACCGACTGACGGACCCTTCGAAGGGGCTTGTGGGGGGCCGATGACCCTTTCACCGAAGGGCGCCGGGACGCGCTCGCCCGGAAAGCTCCTGTGGCTCTTGGGACAGCTGCGCGAGGCCACCCCGGCTTGTTGTTTGTGTCTGCTTTGGAGCGGGGCCACCGGGACTCGGGGACTTGGCAGGCTGTCTTTTGGAGCAGCAGGTGCAGCTTCGGCTCCCAGACGGCGAGCTGGATCCGGGGCCCTCGGGGGTCATCCTTGTCCGGGAGGGGCGGAGGAAGGCCAAGAGCGCCGGGAGCTGCTGGTCCCCAGTTACCAAGGAGTGGAGTCCGAATTTGAATTCAGCTCCCGGTGGTTCATAGCAGTCAGAGCTGGAAGGGACCTCAAAGGTCGTCCACCCTGATCCCCCTCCCGTTTTACCAAGGAGCAAAATCGAGGCTCAAAGTGAACTCGGCTTACCCGGGGGTGCATAGGAAAGTACAAGGGTAGAGCTTCCAGCCCAGGTCCTAGGAGAAGCGGCCTCTGCCCCTAAAGTCACCGATCTACTTCCAGAACTCCAAGACTTTTTGTCTTTCCTTCATCATTCTGTCCAGAGTAACCTGCCAAACTTATTAAAAATAACAGTTGGCTTCAATCGTCAGTCACCAATATTACGTATGCACCTACTGTGCGCAGGCACTGTGCCAAAGCGCTGGGCATACAAATACAGGCAAAGCACAATCCGTGCCCTCCAGCAGCTCCCAGTCTAAGAGGGGAGATACCACGTGCACAAAGCTCTACCTGAGATCCGTAGGAGTTGATGGGCTGAGAGAAAGCAATGGGATTAAGAGAGTTTGGGGAAGCCTGGGGAGCCAGCGGGAGAAGCGGAGGTGAGAGAACATTCTGGGCACGAGAGTCACAGGAGAGAAAGCCCCCGGAGCTGGGCGGTGAGGCCTGGAAGAGGTGGATGACCGCCTTTGGATGGCACTCGGGCTTTCCTGTTTTATCCTGGAAGCCCCAGAGTTTGCTGGTGAGGCCTAAGTCACCGTCCCAGGCTGAGCGTGGGAAGCCTGTTTTAGTGACTAAAGGAGTGTGGACGGAGCAGGCAGGGGCCTGAGGCAGGCAGCTACAGCAGCGGGCTGAGGGAAAGGGGGCCTGATGCAGTGTCCAAGAGAGGCAGGATCCTATTCTAGAGATGTTTGGGAGGCGAGCTAGACAGGCATGGACACTGTATGGGCCACGGGCCTGAGAGACAGTGAGGAATCCAGAATGACACCCAGGCTGTGAGCCTGGGGCACTGGGAGGAGGGTGTGCCCTTGAGAGTAATGGGGGGAGGATGTAAGGGGGAAAAATAAGAGGAGTTTCCATACATCATTCCTATTTTAGAGAGGAGGAAACTGAGGGTTAGAGGTGACTTGCTCATGTTGGCACATCTAGCTAAGTTCAGAGGTATGACTCAAACCTGGGGACTCTCTTGTCTCCAAGTCCATTCTCCCTACACACACCCAAATTGCCTCAAATCCTGATCTATAGAAATGTTCATGTAGATGGGCGGCTAGGTGGCACAGTGGATAAAGCACTGGGCCTGAAGTCAGGAAGACCTGAGTTCAAATTTAGCCTTACTAGCAAGTCACTTACCCCTGTTTGCCTCAGTCTCCGCATCTATAAAACCACTCCAGTATCTTTGCCAAGACGAGCCCAAATGGGGTCACAGAGAGTCTTCTGTGACTGACACAACAGAACCGCCAACAAGATGCTTCCATCAGCACATGAACTACTATGCTGTAAGTGTCCTGGGATGAGACACTGAGAAGAGCCCCTCTATTTCTAGGGCTCAGTACACACCTCAGGAATGGCATTTCTAGGGAGACTGACTGCCCAAGGCTAAGAACTAAAACATGGGAGATTTCCATGGACAGACTACTTCTGAGGATAGGCTACTGGCCTGTAAACTAGGGCAGAGTCATGGTAGCCAGTGATAAAGAATGGCTGGAACATCACTCTGAGCAGGAGCCTAGCCTCTCCCAGGAAGCAGTCTGAGTAGCCTAACATCCAAGGCATTCTCCAGACCCTACAGTCAATTTCTTCATAGTCACTGAAATGGGGCTAACTGTATTTTGCATTTCTTTGTGTCCCCAGTATCTGGGAATACAAAAAAAATGTTACTAAGCACCGTACCTGGAACATAGTGGGCACAAGACTTTCTGACTTGCTTGAACGACCTTCAAAGAACCATTGGTTTCTCTGGGTACTTGTTCAAGTAGTTGAACAGGTCGAAGTCCTACTGGGAGCCAAGAGGAGACCTCAGACCCATCCATGAAGTTTCTGTCATGATGCCCCAAGCCTCCAAGCACAATGAACAAGGATGACAAAAGGCAAAGAGGAATTACCATCAAGAATCCAAGGGAATAGAGTCCAGCTTCCATTGAGCTTGGCAGAGGAAGCTTGGGGGTGTGATCTGTAGAGGGGACCTAGCTTATGTCCAGAGGGGAGGCTGGCCGCAGCCCTCACTCCTCTTTGAGGGAGCAAAGTGTCCTCAAAGGAATGCTCCCTCATAATGACCACTGCCATCCACATTGCCCTCCAAGTCTCTCAACAACTCTGTGATAGGGGAGTGGGAAACAGGCAGAATTTGAACCCAGTCTCCTAACTCCAGGTCCAGGATGTGTGTGTGTGGGGGGGGGGGGTGGGGGGGTGTGTGTAAAGATGGACACAGAGCTCCCCAAACGCTTTGAGCTAAGTTATACTGGTGAGGCAGCATCAGCTTTCTCTCCAAGAGATGCTGGGGAGGATCAATCAATGGTTCCTTTGAGGGGTGTGGAGGCAGCTCTGGGTGGGTGAGAGGCACCAAAGCCTCTCAGAACAACTAGCCTTCATTACCAGCAGGCTACTCCACTCTGGGCTTTCCCATCTACTGCTGTTGGGTGGGAGCCATCTGACCTATATGTCCTGCCACTGGATGCTGATGGCTCTGGAAGAGAGAGTGGGGCTGGAGGCTTTGCACAGTCCTGCCTCATTTCAATCCAGTTCACCTGTATGTCATAGCAGGAGCTTCCAGAAGTTACTGGTCCTCTCTGAGAATGAAGGACAAACACCAACCTGATTGGGCACCTTCCCCCACACTTTTCAGCTTCCCTTTAATGTCATCTTTCCTTTCCAATGTCAGCTCCCCATGGCCGGGACTGCCCTTTTGGCCCACATCTGCATTCCCAATGCTCAGTTCACTGCCTGACCCGGAGTAAGCACTTAACACGTTTATTGACCCACAGAGCATTTGACATAAACTGGGGTCAGGTCTGCTCTTTTCCCAGTGAATTTCAATTCAACAAGCATTTATTAAGTGCCTCCTGTGTGCCAGACACTGGGCTAAGAGCAGGATTTGAGTGAACACCTCCTCAAATGTGTTAGCCCTAACACACCAACTGTGGTGGATCCCTATGGGGATAAGTGAAAACGCCCACAGGAACTAGAAGGCATTCTAGGAAGTCTTAAGCAAGAAACTCAAGGCCTCAGGGCCGTAGGTGGGGCTGCTATTGTTACAAAAGATGGAAAGTAGGGAAATTGAGGAAAGAAGGGAAGATTTGGGAAGTGAACAGCTGGTTAAAGGGAGTTTCTAGTCACAGATTTTGTGTTTCCATACCAGAACTTTCAACAAATGAATGCAGAGTACTTAGGTAGCATGAGGCTCAAAATAATGGGCATATTTGTCAAGAGGTGGTCAAATAATTGGCTAAATCCTTGAAAATATGAGGAAAACACCTTTAAATGCAGAAGTGAGGACAAGAAGAAAGGGGAAGAAACCAAACCTGCCCAGGCATCTCTGCCTTGCCAGACACCAGCTGGAATGTCCCTGGGAAAGGGGGAAAGAAGGGCAGTATAAGGAATCAGGAATTCCCAGAACATAGGCAAGAAGAGTGAAACCAATGGCCCCTAAACACAAAGACATCAAGGAGCAGTAATCAATTTGAGATACTAAAGCAGAGAGGCAAATTCGACCACACAGATACTGTTGAGAACAGATAGGATGGACATGACTAGAATATGGACAGGGGAGTAGCAGTTTCTTTCTTCCCCCCTCAATTACATGTAAACAAAATTTTTAAACATTCGATTTTTAAAATATTGAATTTCAAATTCTCTCCCTCCCTCCCTCTTCTTCCCCAGTCTTGAGAAGGCAAGCAATTTGATATAGATTATACATGTGCAATTGTGCTACACATTTCCATATTAACCATGTTGCAAAAGAAAATGCAAACCAAAAAAACCCAAAAATAACAAAGTGAAAAATAAAGTCTGCTTCAATCTGCATTCAGACTCCATCGGTTCTGTCCCTGAAGGCAGATAGAATTTTTCGTGGGTCCTTCAGATTTGTCCAAAATCATCATATTTCTGGGAACAGTTAAGTCATTCACAGTTGATCACTGTTACTGTGTGCAATGTTCTACTGGTTCTGCTCACTTCGCTTTGCATCAGTTACTACATGTCTTGACTGTTTTTTTTTTATCTGAAACCAACCTGGTCATCATTTCTTATAGTACCATAATATTCCATCATAATCATATACCACAGTTTGTCCAGCCATTCCCCAGCTGATGGGCATCCCTCTAATTTCCAGTTCTTTGCCACCTAAAGAAGAGTTGGACAGAGGTGTTGCAGCTTGGTGGCACAGCAGGTAGAGCACTGGGCTTGGAGTCAGGAAGACTGATCTTCGTGAATTCCAGTCCAGCCTCAGACACTTACTATCTGTGTGACTCTGGGCATGTCATTTCACCCTGTTTATCTCAGTTTCCTCATCTGTAAAATGAGCTGGAGAAGGAAATGAGAAATCACACCAGTATTGGCCAAGAAAACCCCAAAATGGAGTCGTGAAGAGTCAGACACAACTGAGCTAACAAACAATAGTAAATATTTTTGTATAAGTATCTCCTTTTTCTTTGATGTCTTTGGGGAATAAACCTAGTACTATTGCTGGGTCAGAGGCAGTTTGTTAAAAAGAAATTCTTATATAAGGAAACCAGAGAAACTGAAGGGACACTGAAGGGTAGACCTAGTAGAGGACATTGAAATGAGGACCAACAAAGGAAGAGGTGCTGTTTTTGTGGGAATATACCACAGACCACTGAGGCAGAAGGAGGGATTGGATGAGGAATTCAGGAAACAGGTAACCTAGAGAGTGCCATATTGTCATGATGAGGGACTTCAATTATTCATATACATTCCTAAGCCTTCTCTTTGACAGCAGTAGGTTGATTATTTTTCAAATTTAATTTACTTTCTCTTCTTCCCACTTCTCTCTCCCATTCTTCACCCAAATGATCAAAGAGGAAAAAGAAAACATTCAAAACGAGATTTGTAGTCAAGTGAAGCCATTCCTTTGTTGACCATGTCCTCATTCTAAATTTTGAGTCCAGCACCTTGGTAGATCAGTAGCCTGCTTCATCTCTATGCCTCTGCAGTCATGGCTGGTCATTGCATTAATCAGAGTTCTCAAGTCTTCCAAAACTGTTTGCCTTCACAGCGTTGTCGTTGTTCTAGAATCATTCTCCTGGTTTTGTTTGCTCTACTCTGGATCAGTTCATGGAAAGTCTTTCTAGCTTCCTCAGAATCTGTCCATTTCATCACTTCTTATGGCTCAGCAATATCCCATTCCACTCATACACCTTAACTTGTTTAGTCATTCCCAAATAGGTATCACCTCAGTTTCCCATATTTTGCAACGATGAAAAGAGATGACAGAAATATTTTTTTTGTGCCTATGGGTCCTTTTCTTCTTTCTCTGATATCTTTGGGGTATATGCCTCGTAGTGATAATGCGAAATCAACAGATATGCATAGTTTAGGGATTTTTTAGGGCATAGTTACAAAACACTTTCCAGAATAGCTGTAACAATTCACAACTCTATTGTGCCTTGATAAGCATGACACCCTCCGTAAATATAGACTTGAGCTACAAATTACAGCCGTGTCCCTGTTTCTACCGGGAGGCTACACTGATTTAAGAGGGACCTGGGCTTTGCCATGGTGGCAGAAATGCCAGCAAACATGACCAACCTTTGTTCTTCCACATGAAGAGTTCTCGGGGCCTTCTCAGGATGATCAGGGAGTAATAGGTGTGTTTCTTTAGCCTGTTACACTGCAATACCTCATACTGTCACACAGGGCTAGTGAATGTCTACTCACTAGTCAGACTGGCTTGCTTAGTTGACCCTGCTTTCACCTTGGCAGGTACAGTGGGACTGAAGACAGTACCACCATTCTGTTACACTCAGATCTAAGGATGCTGAGGGTGATTCCGTTGTGATGCAGTACATTCACTACTCTAGCTACTGAGCTCCCACTGAAGCATTTCTACTTATACAACCAGCTACTCACAATAATAATTATTTTACCATTTGCTTAAAAATTAGGCCAAAATAATAATATTATAAGTACTTATTACAGCAAGTGTATAAGTAATTAAATATCTACACATAAACCTGAGTCATACTCTTCTGCTTTGGGAAAAAGTGGGCACACATTTATAGAAACCTTCCAAGAAGGCACAGGAGTGAGGAAAACCCACACACCCAGGGCAACTCACAACTTTGCAACTGTAGACCCCAGTGTCTGCTTTCTTTCTCAGGAATTGCCAATCAAAGTTCCATGATGAATTCAGTTTCTTCACTTAATAGATGCTTTCACTCTAAACTGGGTTGATCCATGCTGTGTTTAACTGAAACTTCAATGGTTACTGTATCTCAGCTAAACTAGCTGATCTTTTTTAACACGTTCCTTTGCTTAACTGTATTTACTTATCAATAGCAACTTTAGCATCTATCCCTTTCAGTTTCAAACTTAGTTGATGCCCTTTTGAATCTATCACTTCATCTCTCTCTTCTAATCTTTCTGGGCTCAGGCATATTCAGACAAGTTATATTTGTCCCATGATCATACAATAATTCTGCTGCCTCCCTGGTACACCTTGTCACATTCAAAACCATTAACTTCTTTTCTCACAACTCCCAGTCATAACTTAACCTTCAGTAAATATAACCTAACCTTCTTAGTGCATTACTGTTTCTCTTGGAATTCTGAGCAGAGACTTAACTCAGCAACAGACTTTAAAGACACAATACATTTCAAGGGCTTCAAGGAAATTTGAATGGTATATGACTATGTAATACAAGTATTATGAGAATTGGAAAGGTAAATGGAAACATATGTAATTGTTTATTCACGTGCTCAAAAATACTCACCAAGAGACTCAGCTGACCATGTCAGAGGCATGCACGCTGCTGAGTGCGAACATGCATGCCAAGGCTCATTACTAGACTTTTTGGCTCCTGAGTCATGTGAATTTTTTAGCTAGAGCAATCCAGGAAACTTGAAAATGTCTCATGTCCTTAATCCTGGAAGATTCCCAGCCACTGAAGAGTAACCATGTCAGCAAAGCAGAAAAGGGGGCAAAGGGCCTTTTTTGTTATAAGGGATTAGAGATTGGGTCAGGAGAAGGGTGGAGGGATACATTCAAAATTATAATCATGTCAGAACAAAAGATATCAAGAAACATTTAAAATTTTTTAAAAATCTCTATAAGGTAGGTGAGTTCTTCATGAATAGTCAACAGCATTATCGAGCAAATCTCAGAGCTGAAGGAAATTAGTCCAGTACAAAAGGAAATCAGACTATAGAGAAAATACCTTCAATTTTGTCTGAAATTGTCATTCCTGGTGAAATTTGCCTGAAATTGTCATTCCTATGCTAGCACCACTTTTCTGCCCATGATGACCATTATTATCAGCCAAGAAAACTCATGTGATCTTGGGCTTCAGGGAAAGAAACCTAGCTTGGAGCCAATGGAAATAAGTGTCCTGCTGGCCATCCTTGGCTCTGGTCAGACCACGTTTAAGGTGTAGGTCCAGTGCTGGGAGCTACATTGGAGGAAGGAGACTGAGATGCTGAAGAAGAGATTGACCCTCTGACCATGGGAAGATCAGCTGAAGGAACTAGGAGGAGTGTTGAGCCCAAGGAAGAGACTCCTTAAGGAGAAAAAGTTGCTGCCACCTTCACCCCCTGTCAGCCACCTCTTCTCCAAACTAAGTATTCCAGGTTCATTTTAATGACATATGGCATCGCCTTGAGTAATAGGATGCCTGTGGCAGCTAGGGGACACTATAGAGTAGCGGTTCTCAACCTGTGAATTATGTTCAATTTGTAACAATGAAAATACATCCTGCAAATCAGATATTCACATTACTATTCATAACAGTAGCAAAATTACAGTTATGAAGTAGCAATGAAAATAATTTTATGGTTGGGGGTGACCACAACATGAGGAACTATATTAGAGGGTCGCGGCATTAGGAAGGTTGAGAACCACTGCTATAGAGCACCAAGCCTGGAGTCAAGAAATCCTTTGTTCAAATCCATCCTCAGACAATTTATTAGCTGTGTGACCCTGGACAAGTCACTCAACCTCTGCCTGCCCCAGTTTCCTCATCTATAACATGGGGATAATAGCAGCACCTACTCCCAGGGCTGTTGTGAGAATCAAGGGAGACAGTGTTTGGAAAGCTCTTCACAAATCTTAAGGTGCTACATAAATTGAGTATTGTTCTTACAGAAGGATTGGCACAGCCAGTGGTGGTCATTCCTAGTGGTTTCCCCTTCTCTCCAGAGGAAGTAAGTAGTTTATATCAGAGACCAGACTTGACCCCCAGGTTTTCCTCACTCATGGGCTGACTCTTTATCTACCACGTCTCACGGTCTCTCATCAACATTATCACCACAAGATTAACAACCATGATCTGTGAGAGGCAGTGGACAGAGAGTGGACAGAGAGGTCAAACCTTAAAGCCAGAAAGCCCTGGATTCACCCTCTGCCCCTGACACATGGGGGTGTGACCCTGGGGAAATCTCAGTGCCCTTGATCTTCCTAAAATGCCTGGCTGACCAAGCCACTCTGTAGCTCAGAAACACGCAATGGCTCCCCTTGGCCCCCAGAATAAGACAGACTCCTTAGCTGAACATTTAGCTCTCTATCTTTCCTGACCTTTTCCATAGGACTCTAGTCAAACTAGACCCCTAGGGATGCCTCCCACTGGACACACCCTCTCCCCTGCAGGTACATGGTGCTTCCCCCATACCTAGGGTGGCCTCTCTCCCCCTTTCCATCACTCATAGCCCTTCCGTTCCTTCAAGACTCCACTCAGATGCCCTCTTCTTCGTGAAACCTTTCCTGATCTAGCCAGCTCTTGGAGCTCCATCCCCTTCCAATGACCTTTTGTCTTTCCCCAGTCAGTCGCCTGTTTGTGTCTCCCAAAGGATGCAGACCCCTTGAAACCCACAGCGGGAGCAGAGCAGCCCCCTCCTCAGCAGCATGCCATCGGTATATTGTCATAACGGGAGCACAGTCAGGGAGGGCATCCAGGGCCTCTCCCCAGCACTGCTGTCCAGTCTCGTCCAGCTCAGCATCCTCTCGGTCATCAGGAGTCACTTCTCCCTCTTCACAAAACTCCCTTGTGTTTGTAGGTTTGAGAAGAGTCCAGGGAGGATCTCTGCATAGTGGGCGGTGTGAACGGATGGGACTGGAGTCAATCAATCAACCAACCAATGTTTGTTAAGCACCTCCTATGCCAGGGACTGTGCTGAGTGTTTTACAATGACCACCTCCTTTGGTCCTCACAATAACTCCCATTTCATGGTTGAGGAAACTGAGGCAGACAGAAGTGATTTGCCCAGGTCCACACAGTTAATAAATGTCTGAGGCTGGATTTGAACTCAGGCCTTCCTGACTCCAGACCCTGTTCTCTATCCCCTAAAATCACAGCCATCTCAAAGTATTCATTTATGTGGAATATTCTCTTCTGTGGGATGCCGCTGCAAGGAAAGGAAAATCAGCATTCAGTCACAGATTCTGAGCAGGAAGGATCTTAGGGACGAAGTAACAGACTGGGGAGGTGAGGTGACCCAACCTAGTTATGGTCAGGGGTCCCGCCTGGGACTCACACAGCTGGGCCCAGCAGACCTGAGTGAGCAACAGAATCAGGCAGAAAGCTCTGGTGCCTTTCAGTCTGGGAGGGCACGGGCTTCCTTCTCAGAACTCCTAATTACAGCACTCTGTGATAGTATTTCAGGCTTTAAACGCACTCTTTCCCCTTGTAAATTAGCACAAAACACTGTTTGCAGTCCCATATGTCTACAACTGGGGACAGAGGGGGTAAAGGGAACCCAGGTGCCCAGGAGCAACAGCAGAGAAAGAGGGGGGACATCAAGATTCAGCTGGGAAAGGGAGGCCAAGGCAAGGCCATAATGGGCCTTGACCCAAGGTGAAAACCCTGGGCCAGTCCCTGGCCGTGTGCCTGAGAACAGCTGAGACCCTGGATCAGTCAGAGGTGGCATTGGCAGCACAACCTCTTCTCTGAATCTTTTCAGTCTAGACCTGTGATTTCATCCTCATAGGGAGCTCCCAGCTGTGGAGAAGCCCTTTCTCACCCTGGATGTAACTTGTCAAGTGGTCACACAGCCAGTGTGTGTCAGAGAAAGGACTCACATCTGGGACTGCCCAGCCTATGCTCTGCCTTCTGGACACTTTCCAGTCAGTCAGTCATTACTGAAGTGTTTTCCAGAGGCATGGGAGTCTCCTAGAGAAGTGGGGACAGGAACTTGTTACCCCAAATATCTTATCCCATAGGATATAAGCTAGAAAGGATCTTAAAAGTCATGTATCTCAGATATGGAAACTGAGGCCCAGAGAAGTAGAGTGACCTGCCCAAGATCATTGAGAATAATGGTAAAACCGGGATTTGAACCCAGGTCCTTCCAGCATAAATCTAAAGTTCTTTCTAACCAATTCTGCCCCAGAGCCTGAAATTGCCTCAAAGGGACTTAGTCCTCTTGACTCCCTGGGAGGTCACTGGGGTTTGTAAAGAACCCTACTTAACTTTATGTCACTCAGGCTTTGCTTTGCTTGAGGATTTCTGAATGCCAGAAGTAGATTCTGAAAAGCCAAGTGGGGAGAATGGAGGGATGGATGATCCATCTGAAGGGAGGGAGGGAGGGAGCTAGGATCGGGGCTCCAGGCATGCACTTCCAGGGTTGGGTGGTAGTCATGCCTTCGAGTTCCCAGATGGCTTTAGGGGAGCTGAGCCATGTCCTTGGCCAGGAGCAGGTTAACTGGCACCCACCCAGGTCAGCGGGTTCTGGGTCACCCTTTGTATGCAATGATGGGGGCCAATGGTTTTTCCCATGTTTCGCTGCCTAGAATCCCCGTTTCCATAATCTCTTAAATTCATATTCATATGTGATGTCTATACAAATGGATGAAAAACATTTATTACACACCTACTGTGTGCACAGCCCCGTGCTAGAGGTGCACTCCCAAAGGACTGATAGATCTGTAAGAATCCACATGGACGACAGAGTATGGAACATAGGTGGGTGGGCTTCCTGCAGTGCCTGCTGGCCCCTCCCACAGAGCCCTGCCACACTCTCTAGATTACTGGTCACTCCAAGAGTCTTATTTTTCTGATTGGTACCAGTCTTTCTCCACAGCTTTGCAAAGTCAAGCTAGACCCTCCGGGGTCTAGGACCCGCCCTCCCTTCACGCGACCTACCCCCATCTTGGCTGGTCCTTTGGCCACCCCTGCAACCCCCATGAACTTGCCCCGGGCCCAAGCAATCCATCCTTATCTGACCGCTGCTAGAAAAGACAGAGCACGTGAAAGACTCGTCTAAGACCAAGAGCAGCATCCGCAGTTCTTAAGAAGGGGGTCTCAAGGATACGGAAGAACACTGAGGCGGACAAACGCACCCCTCCGCGGCCTCATTTGGTGGTTCTACTTGCACAAGCTTCCTGGCTAGGAAGGTGTCTGGGGGGAGGGAGAAGGAGGCGGTATCTGGGCGAGGACTGGTTTGGCAGTGACGGGGAAGGAAAGAGGAAAGAAATCGAGAGCTCCCACGCAGGGCAGCCTCTGGAAGACCAGGTGCTGGCTCGGCTTGCTCCTCTGGACACACGGTGTCAGTGACTCGGGAGGGGGATCAGGGCTGCATATGAGTGAGTCATAACATTCCCTGAGCAGAGGGGCAAGCAATGTATCCCAGTTTTTAGGTAGGGAAACCGAGGCATGGAATGGTTATATTGTCAAGAATGAGGGTGTTACCTCCATTGTTGGGCCCCAGGACACAGTCCAGGACATTCCCGGCCGCAGGGGCTTGGGTTTGCCTATGGAGCCTTTGATCCCTGGGAGGGAAGGTCCTACACCTCCCAGGTGGCTCAGTGGGCCCTAGAACCTCCCAAGACAATGAATCTTGGGTGGAACCCTTCTGGGGGCAGCTGATCGCCCCCTTGAAAAAATGGCCAGCGCAGGGGCCTCCTAGCTTCCTTTCCTAGACAACAGAAGCAGCTCCCACTTATCTGAAGCTCCCAAGATTTCAGAGCTGAAAGGAACTCTGGGGTAGTCTCGTTCAGCCCCTTTATTTTGTCTTTGAACAAACAATCTCAGAGAGAAGGAACCTGCCCATGGTTGTAGAGAGAGGGAGAAGCCACGTGCCTGGTGCAGAGACTTCAGAGCAGGCAGAGGCCATGGCAGCCTCTGGACCCAAGCCCTTAGTTACAGGTGAAGCGTCTGAGCCCAGGAAGGGGAGGCGGCTCGTCCCAGGATGGCACCTTCTAAGCCCTGGGTCAGTCTGCTCAATTCCAGACCATTGAAGAAACACACCTGGGGAAGCAGGTAAGGCTCCATGACTAGGGAATCTCCTGTGCAGACAAAGGACCACAGATTTAGAGCCAGAAAGTACTAAAGAGGTCGTCTGATCCAGCCCCTTAGAGGTTAAATGACTTGGCCATAGTCCCACGGGGAAGAGGTGTCTGAGAGAGGATTCAAACACAGCTTCTCTACTCCAGAGCCAGTCCACTTTGCACTTCACCAAATCATTATCAACTCCTGAGAAGCTGCCTTTGGCTGGAAGAAGGCCGGCTGTGAAATGAGGCTGTGGAAGGAGGTCAACACCAGAGGGACAAGATAATGACTGACAGAAAGCCAATTCAGCCAAGAGTGGCTGGGCACCTACTGCGTGCAAGGCTCTGTGGGAGAGCTACAGTATTACTATTAAATTTAATCTTAAGTTCAGTTCATCATTCCAGCGTGTTAGGACCTTTATGAATCCTGACTCCATCATAACAAAGTGAATGATTCCTTCTAGTGGGGTCATGGAAACTTAGCAAGTATCCCAACTGCCTTTTTGTTCTTCAGTTGTGTATGACACTTTGTGACCCCATCTGGGGTTTTCTTGGCAGAGATACTGAAGTGGTCTGTGCCATTTCCTTCTCCAGCTCATTTTACAGACAAGGAAACTGGGGCAAACAAGGCTAAGTGACTTGCCCAGGGTCACACAGCTAGGAGGTGTCTGCCCATCTATGCCTTTATATTTGATAAAAATATTAAACAGAATGAAGTCAAAGACAGACCTCTGAGCTGTTCTAATAAAGATGCCTCCTAGTTTTTTATATCAACTCAATCAGAATTACTCTCCCCATTCTGCCAGGCAAAACACCCAACAATACTATCTTCTCAGAGGAGATTACTTGTGGCTATGGGAAGCAAGGAACCATTCATGGGAGAAATGGAATTTGACCTACTAAATGGTATCCCAATGCTCAACAAAGGGAAGGAAACAGGTTCTTCAAATGATGGAGCAGGGCTTAACTGATTCTCGGGGAGGGAACATTTTGTAAACATTTCTAAAGGTGATAATCACAATGTGCCAGCTTGGGTTCATCGATAATACACTGTGGCAATCCATTTGAGAAGGTCACTCAGCTGGTAGACTGGGGTAATGCTATAAGAATGACTGGCTCTGGGTTTTAGCCAAGCATTTGGCAAAATTTCCTATCCTGTCCTTGTGGACAAGGTGGAGAGACAGGCCTTTGGGTGCAATACAATTCAGCAAACATCTGCATGCCAGGGACGGTGCTGGGCACCATGGACGTACAGACCAAAACAAAAACACCCCTTGCTTTGAGATGCTGACGTTCTGCTGGCAGGAGATGGCTTGAGGGGAAAGGATCATGTGTTTAGAACTGAAAGAGAGCTGGAAAAATCAGCTTAGGCGCTATCCAAAACAAATGCACATTAATTTTAGGCAGAGGGAGAAGTAGAATGGGGAGAAGGGGGCCAGTTAGAAGGACTTGGGACCGTTGGAATCAGCTACCCAGGGAAAAGACCAAAGCATGTTTGTATGAGAGCCATGGCAGATGATGTGAGTGAATCGCACAAGGATCTGTCCCAGGCTGTTATGTCCAACTTAAAAAAAAACCCAGAAAACAACAACAACAAACATGTAAGAATCCACTTTGCTGAAAACAATACAATTACATGAAAAGGACAGAAAATATGATATATATATATATATACATATATACCCATAGTATCCATTAATAGTCTTGTCACCTTTACGACTTATTTCCCTGGATGTCTACTGCTCAAACCAAAGTTCTCTAAAAACTCTGGTAATCTAATAATTAGACATGAAGTCCTTGAATAATTAGTTTGGATTAGCAAAAGCCATTACATTTTTTTCCTTCTAAATTTAGGATCCATCAGGAAAAACAAATTTCCAAATGAAAATAAAAACCGTAATGCTGCAAACCGCGAACTGAAAACCACGTGCTCTGCAGCGCCGCGTCACAGTCTCAAATGCAACAACAATAACGCCTCGCGTCTGGGTCCTCTTCTGGTCTGTTTTCGGAGGAGGGGGAGATTCTGTCACTTGTATAGCTTCCTCTTTCTATGAGTGTAGTCATGGAAGAGTGAGGATAGATGTAAGGCAGATGGCTGGAGATAACTTTTAGGGATGGTCATAATATGGATATTTTTATAGATTGCAAGAAAGGAAGACTCAAGGGAGAGTATATGATTGATGGGACAAGCTTGAGGAAGAGGCAGCGAGGATGGGAGTAAGGGGAACAAGGACTTTGGCTTTGAACAGTCAGGAGACAAAGTGACTGGATAAGGGGAGATACTGAGAGGTTGCCATGTGTGCAATGGGAAATGAGGTCCCCCATGAGAAGTCATCTCCATCTTCTCTGTAAAACAAGACGAGGGTTCATCTGCTAAAAGAAAAAGAGGGAGAAGGTGGACAAGGATGGGTTCTTGAAAAGAAGGGAGCCAGCTTACTGCAGCCGAGAGCGTCTTGGGTTTGGAGTCAGAAGCCCTAAATTCGGGTCTATAACATCTTCCGGACAACCTGCAACCGCTGCTGGGGCCAGTCCATGAAGAAGGCCATTGTGATGAGTAGAAGTATGGCCATTCAGTGGCGAGGGCCCACACGAGTTCAGTCACATGTTTATTGGTCATTTTAATGGTTTGTTTCTTTTCTATTATTTTATTGATTTCTTCTTTCATGTGAACAATTTCATGCTTTGTGCTTATTTTAAGTGAATTAATTTGCTTATTTTCAAATTTCTTTGGTAAATTCAATTAAGCAATTTTCTCTCTTTTTAATAAAAGTTTACAGGAAAGTAAAATTGCCTATGAATATAGCTTTGACTGCATTCTATAAAATTTGGCATGTTGTGTTTATATTGTTATTACCTCAAATATACTCGTTGGCATTTCTAAAATCACTTATTAATCAAGAAGAATTTTATTAGGTCTTACAGACCTTCATCTTTAGAATTGTGGACTGATATTTCTGTTGCACCATGAGTCCCACGAGAGGTAGCCTTGTTCAGTGAATAAAGAAGTGCCTGAATGTCAGGAAGACCCAGGTCGAAGTCCCGCTGCTGGCACATCCTGACTGCCACAGGTGACTAACCACAGAGGCTGCATTGGTAGAGAAGGTTCCACACAGGAGCACCCTATGCCAACCACATCACAAGGCTAGTCAATGTGGCATGTGGTGGGTGTGGTACCCAGAGGGTATGGCACAGGCGACCTCCAGCTTTCTCCAGGTTCTCCCCTCCTGGAGTCATCCTTACAGGGCTGTGTGACTTCTCCAGTCAGCTGCCCCCTGGCTACAATTCACTGTCAGTACTGGAATCACCTGAGATGGGGAAAACCATGAATCTGTTACAGCTAGAGAAGCTGAGTCCCTATCTCTGTGCTTCCCAAGTTTAACCAAGATAACACCATTAACTTTTCATCATAAAGTATTCACTGACAGAAGGCAAGGCAATGGTAACAGTAACAGAAGGCTTTACCCATAAACCTGGGTCATGCACTGCCACCAGTGCCATAGGGAAAGTGGGTACAGGAACCTGGCAGGGAGGCCAGGTGCCTGGGGCAGTTCCCAGCTCTAGATTGCAGGCTTTGGCTGGTCTCTGTACCATGAGCCTATGTGTGCATGTGCTTTTGAATGAAGGTGGAGAAAATCATGCGGCCATGCTGGCTGGGTCCACTGCCAATTTAGGTGATGAAGCCTCCCCTGGGCCCTCGCTGCCAGATCCTCAGCAGATCATGCCCTCTAACCACAGGCGGCCCCCATGGCTCTGTCTTGTGTCCTCTCCTCTTCTCCATTTATATTGTTCACCTAATGATTTCATCAGCTCCCAAGGATGTAATGACCATCTCCTTGTGATGATTCTTAATCTACCTTTCCTGCCCCAAACTCTCTGGATGTCCAACTGGCACCTTAAACTCAGTATGTCCAAAATGGAACTCATTATCTTTCCCCCTAAACCCTCCCCCACTCCTATCCTCCCTATTACTGTACAGGGCAACACCATCCTCTCAATCCCTCAGGTTCACACTCTCTCTCACAAGCCCCCCCTCATTCCCCCTCCCCCACACAACATCCAAGCTGGTGCCAAGGCCTGATTGGGGCACATGTGGCTGGACAACAATTCATGTGAAAAACATTGGTGGGATTCAGTGAAGTATGAGCTGCAGTGAAGCCAACAGTGTGATTCTCTTCTCTCTCCTTATGGTCAGATAATGAATGACTTCATGACCTTGGAAAGATGGACAGATCTGAAGCTCCCTTTTTACCAGTAGCATGACCCCAGAGCAGCAATGTCTGCACCAGGAGCTGAATGAATATCCAGGACAAGGTAGACGCACCAAGAAAAAGCAGCTTCAAGGATCTTGCAAAGGCTCCAACCCTCAGTGACCAGCAGAGTTACACTAAGGAGAACTTCATGAGACTTCCAGGAACCTGGAGTTGTAAATTTTCCCTTTGGACAGTTGTGTTCCCAAGAATCTCACATGAGCAAGGGGAGAATGCACCCTTCAGTTTGGGGTCATATTTCTGCAACAACAATCTTTACTCTACCTTCTTAGTAAGTGCCCTTCTAAGGGCACTTAGCTCTGACTGATAATCACTAAGGCTCACACTGATAGGGGCTGACAGGCAACAGTCCTAGAATTCCTGGCAATCCTCTGGGTTATACCTAGAACCCTAGGAGTAATCATAGTCACCCACCCTCTGAGGACCCTCTCTACCAATGTGTTGACAGGTTGGAGGAGTGAACACAGAAGGGATGATACATGCACAGATGCATTTTTAAAATGAAAAACTCTTCAAATTAAGCATTTAAAGACTTACGATTCTCCTGTGTTCTCAGGAGAGATCCCAAGGCAATCTACCTACCATTGGAAACTGCTACAATGTGGTTAATGAGAAGAAAGTATGGATGGACCAAGAAAAACACCCAAGTGACAATGGACATCATTTAAGGGGAGTCAGGGCTGAAGGCAGAGCTGAAGAGCTACACCCCTGAGGTGAGCTGGGGGCCTGGAGGCCTTGTGGACCCCTTGCCTCCTTAAGTCACTGGCAGCGTTCCCTCAGTGGTTAGCTTCAAACTAAATCCATTGGTAGGGTGGGGTTGAATCAGTGCTCAGACTGATACTGGGCATCTGACTTGGTGCTTCCAAAGTCTTGGGCTTCCTGGGTGTGTAGTCATGGCCTCCTGATATGTGCACCCTGGAGAGATTAATAGGATTATTGCTCCAATGTGTGTGTAGGGGGACCTCAGAGGCCATCTAGTCCACCCCTCCCATTTTACAGGTGAGGAAGCTGAGGACCAGAGAAGGGAAGCCACCTGCCCAAGGCCACACAGGTGGACAGTGTAAAGAAGCCTCGTTTCTCCTCCAGCTCCCTGGGAGATGACTTGCTGCCCGTGTCCTGTCCTGTCTGAGTCCCAGCAGGAGCCTGGCCTAAGCATCCCCTCTGGCGTGCTAGCAGGTGGCACTCACCTTGAAGGCAGCTGATCCTTCCTGACAGCAGGATACAACACTTGCCATTCGCTTAAACCAGGGATTAGTCCACGGTGGCCCACTGGAGGCCAAATCCAGCCATGTCCTGTGTTTTTACTTTTTAAAATACAGCAGAAGTGTATATTTAAAATGTCAGTGGTCACACGAAACACCACATTCTCCCCGTGACCTGTCTTGGGTCTTGGTGACTGGTATGGGGTGGGCTGAGGACAAGGGAGGAAGCCAGAGGTGCAGGCGAATGAAATGAAATAATCCCTGGAAGCCACCTGGAGATGTCTCTGGACTGAGGAGACTAAGGGGAAAACGCACCCTCCCCACAGACGAATAAACCCTTCTCTGTTTTGCTTATGAATATTCATGCCTTGTTTCTTTTTTTTTCCTACACAAAACTGCTTTAGCCAGTTTTGCTTACATAATTCAGCTTTTGTTCCCCAGGAAAAATCTCCATCCCTGCAGAATTTCCCATCTGCAAACACATAGGCAACAAGGCTTCCATAACCCTCCTTGGAGCCTTGGAGAACTCCCAAGCCCGGATTGTCCACACCTTGGGAAGGACTCAGTCACTACTCCCCTGGACAGGTGGCACAGGCCCTCCGGGGCTGTCAGGTGGCACCCAGCGGGCACAGGAATCCCTGGGCACTGAGCACAGCAGAGAGTGAGGTGAGGGTGCTGCGCTGCCCAAGGGATGAGGAATCAGACAGAATAATCACGTTCCTTCCCAGCTCCAGGAGCCATACTGACTGACTGCAGAGCCCCTGAGCAAAGTTGGCTTGGTGGAAAAATACAGGTTTCTCCTTTTTCTCAGAAGCCGACTGCTGGGGACATGCCAGTGGAGGGAGATGGGCATTTGCAGGAAGATTTTGGAATCCAAATACTCACCAGAGCTTGCAGCAAAGCAAGCGTTCCTTGCAGTCTGCATGCAGGAGAGCTGGAGGGCTCACCCCTTCCCCACCTCTTCCAGCATGCATTTATTTCTGTCTCCGGGTCAGTGTTATGCTGGACACTGTGGCCAAAAATGACAAGGTTCTGTTCTCTGGGGCCTGGGAAAGCCCAGCTCCAAACACTGCATTTGGTACCCAGCCTGCCAGGGGCTTATGCACTGGGCTAGGCACTGGAGATAGAGGCAATAACAAGAGGTTCCCTGCCCTCGTGGCCCTTACACTCTAGTGCTCGCTGAATCCATTGGAATGCCTGCCTCCTACGGTTCCCAGTGACATCCTGACTGGTGAGCAGCAGAGGAGAACCAAAGGGATTCTCTAGCTGGCACTCAAAGGATGGAAAATGGACCATTAGCCCCTCGAGGGCAAGGCGTCTGACTGAGCAGAGCACCTGGTGCTGGCCAGTGGGCCTGATTAATGTTAGGGAAGGCAGAGGGAGGAGAGACCTTACTCCCCACTACGATGCAGAGACCCCAGTCCCCTGGCTGTTCTATGAAGCAGACCCTCCATCTCTGGGCTTGGGCCATTCTCTCCCGCTGCCCCCAGGCCTGGGAAGCTCTGCCTTCCCCACTCTGCTTACTGACCTCCCCGGCTTCCTTCAAGGCCCAGCTCAAACCCCACCTTCTACAGGAAGCCTTCCCTCTGTTAATTATGTAACACACACACACACATGCACGCACGCACGCACGCACGCACACACGCGCACACACACGCACGCACACATATGCACACACACACACACGCACATATACACGGCTTGTTTGCATATATGTGGTTTGTGGTCTCCCCCATTTGACTGTAAGCCCCTTGAAGGCAGGGCTGCTTCTTTTCATATTCGCACAGTAGGTACATGACAAACAGTTATTGAGCGGTTGGTTGGCTTCTGAGGCCGTTTAGACCAGCTCCCTCCTTTTATGGATGAAGAGCCCAAGAAATGAGCTTACACATGAACCAATTCCAGAACTCTACGGTCCTGCTGCCAAGTATGATCAGAGTCTCAAACCGTGGATTCTACAGCAGAGTCAGACACATCTGGGGCTCCATGGCCTGACTCCAAGAGGCGTGTGACCCATCAGTTAGAGGGGTGGGAATTCAGGGCGCCCACAAATCAAGGGCTGCGTGCCAGGCGCTGGGCTAAGCTCCCCAGATACAAAAGTAAAAGACTACCCCTCGAGCAGCTCCCAGTCTGATGGAGGAGGCGACATGCAAAGGCTTATGTACAGATAAGCTGGAGATGGGACAAATTGGAGATTATCCCTTCCTTCAGAGGGATCAGGAAAAGCTTCTTACTTAGAGGAGGCTGCAGTTGAGCTCGGATTTAAAGGAAATGGGGAGGTAGAAATGAGGTGGGAGAAGGTTCTAGGCACTGCAGGCAGCCAGAGGAAATGCCCTGAGTGGGGAGAGGGGGCGCCATGAAGGAACAGCAGAGGCCAATGTCCCTGGATTGAAATGAATACAGAGGGGGGTAGATGGAAGAAGACTGAAAAGGTGGGGAGGGGTATGTAACAAAGGGCTTTACAAGCCCAACGGAGGATTTCCTATTGGATTCTGGAGGTGAGAGGGAGCCCGCGGGTTTAGGGGGATGACATGGTGACTTTAGGAAGATCCCGGGGGCACTGGTGTGGAGGATGGACTAGAGAGGGGAGAGAATGGAGCCAGGGAGGCCAAGCCAAAGATTTCTACAGTCGTTCGGGCAACAGGTGTCGGGGGCTTGGACAAGGGTGACAGAAGAGTCAGAGGGGAGAAGGGGGCATATTTTATGATGGGATAGTTTGAAGATAGAATCTGACTGGACTTGGCAACTAATCAGAGAAGTGAGGAACTTAGACCGACACTCCCAACGGCCTATCAGAGTGTGTCTGTGTCCCAACCACACCTCTCCTTTAATCTTTATGGACAAACACTCCCTGACTCTGCCCCCTCCCCACCTTCCTGACTTTGTATCGGGCGTCTGCCTCAGGACACTCGGGACCCACCGCAAAGAGGCATCCACAGTAGTATCTGTGTAGGATCACTGGGAAACCCATTGCTGTGGCTTCTTATTTGATTATTTATACTGTGTATCTTCTTCTTTTTTTTTGGAGAGGGAAAGGTAAGGCAGTTGGGGTTGAGGGACTTGCCCAAGGTCACACGGCTAGTTTTTTGTGTTAAGTATCTGAGGCCGGATTGAACTCAGGTCCTCCTGACTCCAGGGCTGGTGCTCTATCCACTTTGACACCTAGCCGGCCCAGCTGCGTATCTTTCAATAAGAAGATTTGTAGGAAAAAAAAAATTCACCAGCTTGGCTAAATCTATTGATCAAATTAACTGAATAATTAATAACTGAAATATTTATTATTTATGTCTGCTGTCCCCTTGGATATGCACAGGATTTTAAAAAATATTTTATTTTAGTTTAGTTTACATCATTCATTTCCATGAGATTTTGATTACAAATTTTCTCCCCATCTTTCCCCTACCCCCCCCTCAAAACAGCCATACCCTTGTATGATCCCTCCCCCAATCTAATCCCTCCTGTGTCCTCCCCCATCACTCCTCTAATTTTCTGATAGGGCAGGATAGATCTCCCTTCCACAGTGCCTGTGAATCTTAACTTCCCGTTGGATGTAGCTAATAATAATAGTAATAATAATTGTATATATATTTGATTACAGAGCTTTAAATTCTAGATCTTTCTCTTCTTCCCTTGTCAGCCACCCCCACTGGAAGAACAAGCCATCAAATACAGGCTGTACATGGGTAATTACGCAGAACCTCTCCACAGTGGGCAC
>CM053583.1:421031083-421054387 GCA_028627135.1 Pseudochirops cupreus | reverse complement strand
TTTTTTTTTTTTACTGTTAGTACATTTTGAAATTTAAAATATTTTTTATTCTATCTTCATCACATATTTTGATGTCTGTTTCTGTGTTTATTTTATAATATAATTAGCACTACATTAGCATGCATATATGAATCTAAATAAGTAATATACACATATGGGGAGGTCTCAAAAAGGTTCTGCTGGTGTGGTATCCAAGCCAAAAGTTCTGGAGACCGTGAGTCTAGTCAAAAGAGAGGAAAGAACTCCGCAAGCACTGGAATAATCACAGAAGACCCAAAGGAGGAGAGGGCCTTGAGCTCAGGTTTGAAGAATCAATAGAATTTAAGTAGATGAAATGGAGAGGGGAGGTCATGATGAATGCCTGAGAGGAAAAGCATAGGCTCTCCTTTACTGAGAGTGTCACCCTTATTCATTCACTTCTTTAACATCGTAATGTCAATGCCTGGCAGATAAGGGCTTTTAAATTCAATCAATGCCTAGCATGGTGATGTGTACATATCAAGTGTCCAATTAACATTTCTTGAATGAATAAATAAGTGATTTCACATTGAAGATTTGGCCTTCCTGGATTCGAACTCTTTCATGTCTAGCACGGTCTCTGATGTGAAGGCAATTAATAAATAATTTAATTTAATTGGATGCCAATTGTGTTGCTCAACGTCATCCTTACTTGTCAAATACAATGGATAAACAAAAGAGATAAAGGCTTTTCCAAGGCCAGAAAGCTGGTGTGACATAGGGGAAGACAAAGCCCATAGAGAATCACACAAGACGGGACTCTTTCTCTCCTCTCTGCCTGATGTAACACTTCTCCCTCCTCCTCCTCCTCCTCCTTCTCCTCTTCCTCTTCCTCCTCCTCCTGACTTTAAAACCAATTTTGGCCATAGGTCTTCCATCACTGGGGAGTGTCAAAACCTTTTAGCTTCATCTAGCTGTTGTTTGTTGACTAACATGGCAATTGGTAGACCCATTCTTGCTGACTTCCCCTTACTCATTTAAAATGGGGTTTGGAGGGAAGGGAAGAGACAATGGACTTAATGAATCATTATGAAGTCAATATCTCTCAGATTTCCAGTCTGATTTGTCTCTTCTTGTTCACAGGCTGATTTAAACGCTGCTCAATTCCTTTCCAAATGGAAGGGCTTACGACCAAGGCCCCGTGATTTTCCGATACTCTGCTCACTGACTGCATCTGTCTGATTTAGAATTCTTCACAGCTCCCAGTCTGAGCTCCAGCCCTGAATGTAGAGGAGGGAATTGATAGGAAATGGGTGACAATGGGATTCAAAAGTCTGCTGGTGCTGAGTGTAAGAGCCCTCCAGACTCCGAACGAATTATTGCGCCGTTAAAGGAAGAAAATCAATCCCCTCCCTTTGGCAGCTCAGGGTGAAGATGGTATTTCAGCGGCTGCTCTGTTTTCCTGCTTGCATTTATTATTCCATTATTAGGAAATGTCATTTTGCCGATAAAATATTTTGTCTCGCTGTCAGGTTTTATTTGGTACAGCTTTTAAGTAGTAAGGGCACAGGCTCACAAACTGCAGTCCTGACACACTTGTCAGCTTCCAGGGCACCTGAGTTTTTAGGGAGCCTGGAACAAACCTTTGCAGGAGGGCTCAGCAATACAGGGGTACACACACACACACACACACACACATACACACACACACACACGTGCACACTCGAGTAACAGCCAAAGGTGGATGGATACACACTGAGAAAACAAAACAAAGTGACATTTAACTGGATTTGGGTGAGGGAGGGAGCCTCTCCCCAGAGGAAAGATAAATAATGCTCCCCCCCCCCACTCTCTCACACACGTTCTCTCTGTCTCTAACTCACTTTCTGACTCTGTCTCTCTCACACAGTTGCTTTGTCTCCGTCTTTCCATCTCTCTCACACACTCACATTCTCTGTCTGTCTGTCTTACACACACACACATACACTCTTTCTGTCTCTATCTTTCTCACATATACTATCTCTGTCTCTCATGTACACATTCTTTCTCTGTCTCTCACACACACACTGTCTCTCTGTCTCTGATTCTCTTTCTGACTCTCTTACACACACACTCTGTTTCTGTCTCTCTGTCTCTCTCCCACACACTATCTCTGTCTCTCACGTACACACTGTCTCTGTCTTTCTGTTTCTCTCACACATATTGTCTCTGTCTTTCTGTCTGTCTCTCACACACGCTATCTTTGTCTCTCATGTAGACACTCTTTCTGTCTCTGTCTCCTTCTCTGTCTTTCTGTCACACAGAAACAGACACACAAGCTCCTTAGAGTCTTCGACGCACTTGATGCTGTCTGGTTTTGCTTCATCGTCCCATTCTCCAGTTTGATCTGGCTCTGAACACTGGTCATCATTTTCATCTTCCTGACCTCTCCCCTGTCCTCTATTTTTCCCAACCTTCTGTTTACATTTACAACTTCTCCTCCGTCATGGTCCACTGGACAGGTAGCTGAGATGCAGGTTGTCCAGCCTCTTCTGATCCAGCACAGCTCCCTCAGCTTCCACGTGTATCAGGAGCATCAATTAGTCACCTGCTGATGGCTGTTTTTCTCAATCATTGGCCTAGGCAAGAACCACCTCAGGCTGCTCCTTTGGAGGTGAAGGAGCTGGTGGTTTTCTCTTTCTTTGATCACTCACTGCCCAGTCTTCATTCTGTTTCCTCCCCGCTGGAGTCCTGAGGGTCTCATGGTTTCAGCTAAAGAAGAATATGCCTAGACCTAAGTATCAATTTGCCAGGAAAGAACAATGAAGGGAGGAGAGAAGGGAGGGAGGGGAAGGAAGCTTCCCCACATCTTAATGCAAAGATCCGAGGACATTCATTTTCCCCCTAGGAGGGGAAGGTCCCTCCCCTATCAGAGTTCATAGCCCCCCAGGGACAAGTCCTCGGAGGCTCGGGGGAATGCGGAGTCATTTTTTCAGCTCCTGAGGAACCAGCTACTAAAAGTCCTTCAGGAACAGTGACCTGCTTCAGTGGAGGATGCGTCCATACCGACGGCATTATAGGATCCTAGCCTTGGAGTAAGGGGGGCGGGGAGGGAGGGAGCAAGCCCTGAAGCAGCAGGCACTGCTCTGGGCACTTTACAATTATTACCTGGTAAGTAGGTGCTGTTATTAGCCCTATTTCAAAATCAGGAAAGTGAGACAGATGGAGGTTAAGTGACTTGTCCAGGGACACAGTAAGGCTGGATTTGAACTCAGATCTTGGTGACTCCATACCCAGGGCTCTATCCGCGAGCTGTCAAGCTGCGCAGCAAGGACACCTGGTGCAGAGATCTTTCCACTTTGGAACCACCTTGGCAGAAATCCAAATCCATCTAATGGCTCTCGCATTCAGAGAACGGCGGGGTGCGGAGGGGTAAGCGCCTCCCCGGTGACCTCCCGTAGGCACTAGCACTGAGGATGGCTTCTTTTAAGAACGCCGCACCGTGATTTCACTGGTGCAGAGACTACAGTGAGGGTGCTGGATCAGTAAACACATAGAGGGGCGGCCAGGTGGGGCAGTGAACAGAGCACCGGCCCTGGAGTCAGGAGGACCTGAGCTCGAACGCGCCTCAGACGCGGAACACTTACTAGCAGTGTGACCTTGGGTAAGTCACTTAATCCCAATTGCCCCTCCAAAAACCAAACCAAAACAAAACAATAAACACATAGACATCAAGCCTGGGCATATCTCTCCACTCGGGGCAGTGTCGGTCTCTGCTTTCCCCGGAGGTGTTTCCGATCCCACTTGTCCTAGAACGCTTGTTCTGCTGCCTAAGGGCTTGTAGCGGCTCTGCAGATCTGCAGGCAGCCCCTCTGGCCACCCTCTAGAGAAAGGACCCCCCCCAAGACTGGGGGTGCACCTGCTTCAGAGACCCCAGCGTGCAACGAAGGGCTTGGGAAACTTTCTCTTTTCTCTACATAAGAGAAGAAAACAGCGGTTTGTCTAACAGGTGCCTCCAGAAAAGAATAATAAAAGTTGGGGTTTGTTTTATTTCATTTAAACCCCATTTCTTATTCAGAGGTCTGAGCAATCCTCCTGAATGTCTCGGATGTCAGATGTCATCAGAAGGGAGATGGCTGTGTCTGACAAAACCATCGGCTCTTTCCAGAGCTCCCTCCTTCCCCCTGCAACATTTCTGTCCTCTGATGGCTCAGGAAGCTCCCAGACATGGGTCCTCCCACCAGTGGGCATGGATGGAGATGGAGATGGGCCGCTGAATGTGAGAAACACTGAGCAAGCCGGTTTGGGTGGGCCATAGGATTTGTGAAGAACAAGGATGAAGGTCCTTTGGGGCCTGGTAATGGAGGTGCTCTAAATGCTGGGTGGCTGTGATGTGGTCATCTTATCTCCCAACTTAAGCTCCATGAGAGCAGGCACCCTGGGTCTTATGTAGACTCTGACTCTCTCCCAGCACTGACCACAGTGCATTGCATACAGCAAGTATTTAATAAATGTTTGCTGTCCAGGGTCAGATGAAAGTGATCCAGTGTTAGATGGAAAGTTCTGAGGACTTGAGTTCTGCTCTAACCGGACTAGACCTTCAACCCCATAAGTTCCTGGGATGTTCAATTCCTAGAAATGGTAGCAAGGGCAGCTTGGGATTGTCCATAGCAACCATTCAAACATGTCCGAGGAATTCCTGTTTTCTTTTCTTAGCATCATTTTGGGAAACCATCTTTCACCATGGTTACAGTGCCGTGTTTGTGAGGCTGGCAGCTCTGACTGTGGTTTTAGCCCACTGTCAAGCAACTCTCTTCAGCAGTCCACCACCAGAACCGGTCGGGTCAGTCCCTCAGTGACATTTGCCCAATCGTCCTGTGAACTATTGATTCTCAAGTGTGGGGGAAGTACTTTGGAGCATCTCCCCAAAGCCAGCCTCCTTCCCTGTTTCCAACTGAGCAGGGAGGGGAGAGAACTAAGCTGTCAAACAGGTTTTATCTCAAAGCATTCATGCAACAAGCAAACAAAAAACAAACAAAAACCAGGAGGTGACGTTAACCAGCCAAGAGGGGCCCTTTCTGTTCTGTTGTGGAGAGACTGGAGGGAGCAGATCACTGCTGCCAGACACATGAGCCTGTGGAAATGACCTGGGCCCTGGAAGGACTTAGAGCAGGAGTCTGATACTCGTTGTTGAAATCCCCTGAAGTCTTGAATTTGGATTTCAAAGGAGATGCCGTACAAGTAACTGTTCATCTTGGCACATCATTCCACCAGGGTGAGGATGCTGATGGGTTATAGGAGTGAGTGAGTGAGTGTGTGTGTGAGTGTGTGTGTGTGTGAATGTATGTGTGTGTGAGTGTGTGTGTGTCTGTGAGTGTGTGTGGGGGGGGGTGGGGGGAGGGGTCTGGTGCTAATGAATCCTAAAGAGGCAACTTCAAACCCCAGGACCAGAAGCCAGGGGTTGGTGTCAGATGCTCTAATGGCAGGGTGGCCTTTCACTGCCTTTTTGCTCTTTCCTGGTGAAGCTGGGACCTAACTCCTTGCCTGGAATTTTCTATGCAGTGTTTTTAGAGAACCAGAAGAATCTTGGGTCTCATCCTGCTTTTTTCCCTGTTGTGGAGAAAAATCCAAATTGGCCAGAAGGGCCTTGGAAAATTCTTAACCTGGGGGAAAGTATTAACTCTTAACAGGAGGAAGAGTGTTTTCTGTGAAAGAGTAATAAAAACATAGTCTCTGGAAACAAGAAAGGCTTTTTAGGGAAGTCTGAGAGGGGAGGGGACAGACCCTTCTCCTACAATTTAGAACGTCTCCAGAGACTTGGGAAACAATGACAAAGACAGCTACAAGGAAGACAGACACCAGCATCCTCCTTCTGCTAAGAGAGAACAAGGGGCTCTCTCTCCCTGCTCTGCCCGGAGATGGCTGGCGATGGGGCGACGGCCCTACAAGCTCAGCCCCTCCCATGTTTAGAAAAATCAAGATTCCTGGAATTGGGCCTTCCTTGAGGGGAAAAAAATCTCAATTCTTCTTTCTTCTCCTTCTCTATCTCTGGGAGGACATTGCTTAAATTTTTTTAAAAAGTAAGATAAAAAAGCAAACAGGCCGGGTGGTGTCTGAAACCACGCCATTTTAGAGATGGTTGGAGGGGGCTGTTCCACTAGGTTGGGAGGGAGAGAACCACGTGGGTGCCAGCCGTGGACAATGCCATTGTGGGCCCTTGGAAAAGCATTTCCATTGTCCAGTTGCCCAACGGAGCCAGTGGAGGGGCTTGTGTGTGTGCTCAGGGTCCAGTGTCAGATAAAGAGACGAAGGCAGAAAAAAAGGAAGCCCTTTTCTGTAAAGGAAAAGATTTAGCTAACCTTGTGTGACTGTTCTTCCACTCTCAAGCTACACATGCCTCCCACCAGTGGCAGTGTGGTGCCAGCCTCAGAGTCAGGAAGAATGGGGTGTAAGTTCCACCTATAACATACTTTCGGCTGTGTGACTCTGAGCAAGTGACTCAACATCTCTGTGCCCTGGGCATCTGTCCAAAGTCATAAGCTACTCTGGTTGGTAGAAGACATTTCCACACTAGTGGCTTTCTATGCCAATGAAATCTTAGGTCTAGCTTGAAAAACAAAACAAAAACAAGTCCATATTCTTGAATCCAGGACCATACCAAGCGGACTGGAGAACTGGAGAGGGCTTGAAAGTCCCCTGCCCCCTGCCCCCAGCTCCTCAATTCCTCTGAGCTCTGGATACAGGGTTTCCCCATCTTAGGCAGGCAATCCCCAGGGATATATAGGATGATGGGTACCTCCCTGGGGCAGGGAGTCGGTTTTCCAAGTTACTCAAAATGGAAAAGGGACGGAGACAGAGTTCCAATCCTCTCTACATAAAGAAAATGAAAAATCAGACCCTGTTGGGGAGATGCTCAGGTGTATAAACACAGCCTTCTGATGACTTCGGCTGTGCAGAGTACCACTGACAGCCAGAAAGGGGCATCTGGGGCCTCTGGGCTGCCAAAAATCCATCACAAAGCCCATGCACAAAAGCTCACGGTCATTGGGTACACTCCACAAGGGACCTGTGGGGAATGTGGTGCTAGACTTCTGATCACCCCCACTTTAGAAATGGAGAAACTGAGGCTGAGAAACTGATTCACATCTGGGAGGAGGTGTCTCTACCCCTCTGGGCCTCCGCTTCCTCAGCATGTTCATGGGAAGCTCTCTCAGGCTCCTTCTAGCCCTGGATCCATCATTCCATGCTGCTTTGCTACTCAAGCGTCACTCAAAGGAGCAGGAATCCCTTTGGTCCTCACTCAGCACTCACTCACTCTTATTTAACACACACTTCTAACGAGCTTGTCTAAGATCACAAACAGGAGGAGCAGCTGCTGTAAACAGACCTCTCATAGCAGGGAAAAGTGAAGTCTGCCAATAAGGGAGGGAAGAGAAAAAGTATAAGATAAAATAGTCATTCAGAATGGTCTCATTGTAACAGCAAACAGCTCCTGTAGCCTCAGAGACCCCAACGCCTCACTGTGTTCTTGCACATTACAACTCTCCTGAGTCACTGGACGGATACCAGGCTATACAGTGGGAAGGAGGAAAGGCCTCCCAGAGGGCGGCATTTCAGCAAGGTCTTAAAGGAAACCTGGGGCTCTGAGATGAAGAAGGGAGAAAAATCACGCAGGTGCAGGAGAGCTGGGGGGAGATGTGCAGTATAAACAGACTGGAAAGAGAGGAGAGAGTCAGGTTGTGAAGGACTTTAAATGCTAAACAGAGGAATTAATATTTGATCCTGGAGTTTGTGGAGAAAGAGGTGACAGGGTCAGATGTGCTCTGAAGGAAAATCACTTTGGCTGCTGAGTGAAGGATGAGTGGTAGAGGGGAGACAGAGAGACAAGTCCAGGCAGAGGGGCTGAGAGAGGGGGATGGATCTCAGAGTTATTGTGGTGGTAGAGAAACAAGATCTGGCAGTGGTTTCAAGAGGTGGGTGAGTGGGAGTGAGAAGTCCAAGATAGCGCCATGGCTGCATGCCTTGGTGATGGGGAGGGTGGTGTTGCCCTTGGCAGTAAGAGGTGAGTCCAGAAGAAGGTTGGGTTGGGGGGAAATCATGACCTCTGTTTGGGACATGAGCTTGAGATGCCCCTGGAACATCTAGATGGAATTCCCAGTGAGTGGTGTGGGACCATTGTCATATGCATAATGATGACCTTGGGTCACCAGAAAGTGTCAAATTATCTTCAGTATCCTTTAATGAAACAGAGAAATGTGCAATATATTTTAAAGAGATTTCCATCCCAAATAATTTCCTTTAAAAACAAAATGTTGGTGCCTCAAATGATAACATCTCAGTTCTTTTGAAAACTCTGCTATCTAGAATAGTGCTTTTTCCAAGGGCTTTTGGATTTTAAGTTAGGGAACAGCAAACAGGGACTAGATCTGTGATTTTACTCTTCCCAGTAGAGAACAGTTCTGTCTCTCCAATTTATAGTCTGAGAGAGTTTCAAGAGACCTGCCCATGGTCACAGAAGCAGCATGGGGCAGAGAGGGGTCTCCTCCCAGGTCCAAGGTCAGCCCTTCATCGGAAATGCCAGGTGGCCCCTTGGTGGTTTTATTGTATCATAATTAGCCAAACATTGGGAGGCTATTTTCCTTTGGACTAAAAACTGGACAAAATGAAAATACTGCAGGACAAATAGTTGATATTCATATAGAATACATTTCATTAGCTTCAAAAAATAGATTATAATTACTTCAAAGGAAGATCAGAACCTCCTCGTCACAGAATGCTTGTAAACACCCCCTCCCCCTCTCTGAAAAGGCTCATTTTAAAGGGCTTTTAAAAAGAAAAATCTGCTTCTCTCCACCCTGAAAATATATCTTCCTCTTCCCCTCCACCACTTTCCTAAGGAAGCTCAACCAGTTTTCAATCTGCCCAACAGTGGGTTTTCTCCCCCCTCCCCCTCCCCGAGCCTTCCCCCTGCCCCTAGATTCTCAGGCAGACCTTTGAGTCTTTTCATGGTGTGATGACCATTTAGTAAACATTCCTTTTCTGATTTTACAATGAAATCTATATCCCTTGTGAGTCTGGAAGAATGCTGAAGCAAAATGAAGGGAGAAAAAGCCTTTACAATCAATAACTTGGCAGCTCAGCTGCTTCCTCAAAAGAGTGTGTGTGTGTGTGTGTGTGTGTGTGTGTGTGTGTGTGTGTTGTGTGTATGTGCCTGTGTGTGTGAGTGTGTGTGTCTCTGTGTGTATATGTGTGTGTGTGTGTATGTGTGAGTGAGTGAGTGCACGTGTGTGTGGATGTTAACTCCAGGAGGAAAGACACAGGACCCATCCCTTGAAAATTGGGAGGGAGATCGTGTGCCCAGTCTTGGTGAGTTATGTTCACATTTCTGCCCACACCAAGTGACAGTGATTCCTACATGAAATATAGCACCAGAAAATGGCTCAGATACTCAGGAAGTGAAAGGAGAGATGTCATCTGTCAAGGGGTAGATGAGGAAGGTCAGTGACTACTATGGCTGCTGTTTGTGGACTGAATACTGAATACTGACAACTAAGGAAGTGATCACTTTCCTAGAGCCCACATTCAGAAAGTCTCCACAGACTTGTTCAACCCGACCACCTCTACCCAATTCCTGGTGATTCATGTTGAGGAGAAGGATGTTGCCCAGAAGGAATCTAAAATGTATCTCTACTGATTATAAAGTCCCAGGCGAGAATTTAAAACTCTTTGGGTGGCAGAAGTGGCATTTTCATAGCTCCTACTGAATGAATGAATGAAAACACTTATTAAGCCCTCATTGTGTACAAAACACCATGCCAAGTGCTGAGAGTACAAAGAGAAAAGTCAGATAGTCCCTTCTCTCAAGGGCTCCGTTGTAACGGGAGCACAACACATGAGGAAGGTCTCAGCTGCAGGTCAGAGGGAGAGGTCTTGGGGTCCTGAGGGCTCCACAGCAGAGCAGATGGTCAGGCCTCTTCTTTCATGTCATTTCCACTGATAAAGTCATAGTAATTCCTAATGTGGAACCATTGGACAGGTCAAGGACTTTGGTGACCAGCACCTCCTTTTCCCAGCCTTCAGTGTCTGTGGCTGCAGCCCCTGCAGAAGCATTTCTCCTAGGGGCACCTTCCCAAGATGATGTCTTAGGGCAATAGGCTGGAAGGCTGGCTCTTCCCAAGGCTCTTTGGTTCAAGGCTCTGGGTTCTGCTCAACAGGATCCGAGGGGAGATGGTGGAGAAGGTGGTGGTTTGGCTTGCCTGGCATGTTCTGCCTGCTCTCTCTCCCTAAGGGTGCCTGCCCCACTGTTTAGCCAGGCTGGCATGCCTATCCTGCGGCTCCTTTTTGATGGAAGGTAGAGAATTCAGAAAAGACAGATCAGGGAAGGGAACATCTGGCTAAGAGATGGTGCCTCAGAATGGGATTTGCATTTCTGGCTTGGTCAAGGATAGAGCATAGTTAACATAAGCAGATTTTAAAAAAATCTCTGAAGTCTTTCAAATTCAACTAAGGACTTCAAAAGGAAGGAGAATAGGGAAACTCCTTCCATGTATCTGCTCAGTGAGATGGCATAGACATGATCAGTTATGATCCAGGAAAAACGACCATTCAACAAGCATTTATTAAGTACCTACCTATGTACCAGGTACAATGCTAAGAGCTAAGGAAGCGAATAAAAGCAAAAAACAAAATCCAAAGAAAAATCTGCCTTCAAGAATGGGGGAGACTACATGCAGACAAGTGTGTGCAAACAAGATGGGCAAATGCAGGACAAATGGAGAAATCTCAGGGGGAAAGCACTAAGACAGGGAGAACATGAGGGCAGCTGGTGGGCCAGTGGAGAGAATGCCAGTCCTGAATCAAGAAGGCCTGAGTTCCAATCTGGCCTCAGACACTTCCTAGCTGTGTGACCCTGGGCAAGTCACTTAGCCCTGTTTGCCTCAGTTTCCTCATCCCTAAAATGAGCTGGAGAAGGAAATGGCAGACCACTCCAGTATCTCTTCAAGAAAATCCCAAATGGGGCCATGAAGAGTTGGATATGACTGAAATAACAAGGGAAAATCTTCTTGCTTCAAGCTGACTTTGAAGGAAGCTAGAGAACCAGGAGGCAAAGATCATCAGGGAGAATGGTCCAGGTGCAAATGCTGAGAGCCAGGAGGAAAAAAACAGCGAAGGGGACTGGTAATTCACAGGCACTAATGTCCAGGAAGAAAGAACTAAACTTGGTGTGGCTGTCTATCTACAGACGCACCAAGTATGGATAGGGAGCGGGGTAATGCAGGGATCCTAATCCAGCTTCATCGGCATCGCTGAGACTCTTTGGGACAGGACTGAAAGAATGGACCTGCTTTTAAAGGAAGAGCAGGGGGAGAGAAGGGGGTAGAGCAGCACTGAGTATGAGAAGGCACACTCCCATGGAGAAATGCAAGCATCAGCCAGAAGGAGTGTGGTGGCCAGGTTTGGGGTGAAGAGCCAAGGGGGCTCAAATGACCCGGCCAAAGAGATGGCCATCTGCCCATTGAGGCCCTTCTGTCAAGGACAGGGTTGCTGTTTGATTCTTGGTTTGTCTTAATGATAATATATGTATATATATATAATAAAAAGAATTACAATTATGACCAAAAAAGGAGAAAATGTTTGCTGAAGCAGAAATGATGACACCTTTGGGGTTATGTAGCAGCCGCATTCCCAATGTTAGGACAGAGAAGCAGGAGGCATATTCTGACCTGGACCCTTAATTTTAGGGGCATAGGTTTGCAAAGACATAGGTAGGATTCCTGTGACCCAAACTGCTTTAGTGGTATCACTAAAAGAAGGACTGGAAGCTTTAAATATCAAACATCTGAAGACATGAACACAATCCGATTCTCAATATGATTCTTGATTTCTTTTTCCCTTTTCGTATGTGCTTAGAAAATAACAACATTTTTTTTCCCTCTCATACATCCCCCTCCTCCACTGGGAAAGAAAACAAGAAAAGCAAAACCTTTCAAACAATGACGCCTGGTCAACCAAAACAAACCCCAAAGTGGTCATGTCCTGACATGGACGTCTCAGTGCGCGTCTCCAGCCCATCCTCTCTGTCAGGAGGCGGACAGCGCGCTTCATCACCGGCCTCTGCAACAGTGCCGATCACTCCCTCAGAGTCCTGAGACTTTCACAGCGTGTTTGGTTTTTTTCTTTTTTATAATGTTGTTTTTATATAAATTGTTCATCCTCAGCAGAGAAAAGAGAACCAAAATAAGAGTAAGTCTTCATTCTCCTCCATTATCCTAAACCGTTCACACTGAGCAGCAATTGTCCTTCTGCTTTGAGATTCTTATTTCCCCTCCTGTAGCTTCAGAAAGCTCCTTAGTAGCCTGTGACATTCAGAGCTCATCCTGGGCCCTACCCTGGGCTCTCTCACTTCCTTTTTCTTCCCAAAGCTCTCCTATTTTCTATCTGCTCTCCAGTCTGTCTGTCTGTCCCTCCTCCTTGCCTCTCTCTCTCTCTCTCTCTCTCTCTCTCTCTCTCTCTCTCATTTTCCATTTCAAATTTTATCCCTCCCTCTCTCCCTTTCCCCACTCACTGAGAAAGCAAGAAATGCAAAACCCATTTCAAAGATAAAGTCAAGCAAAGCAAATTTTCACATTATCTATGTCCATAAAGGAAAAAAAAAGAAAGGGAAAGAAAGAGGGAAAAAAAGTTTTAATCTATCCCCCGAGTCCATCAGTTCTCTTTCTGGAGGTGAATAGCTTGTTTCATTATGAGCTCGCTGGAATTGTGGTGGGTCACTGTACTGATCAGAGTTCCGAAGTCTTTCACAGTTGATTATCGTTGTTGATATTCAGTCATTTCAGCATGTCTGATTCTTCATGACCTCACTTGGAGTTTTCTTGGAAAGATACTGGAGTGGCTTGCCATTTTTTCTCCGGTTCATTTTACAGATGAGGAAACTAAGGCAAAAAGGGGTAAGTGACTTGCCCGGAGTTATACAGTAAGTGTCTGAAATCAAAGTTGAACTCAGGTCTTCTTGACTCCAGGCCCAGCACTCTATCCACTATACCACTAAATTGTTTTCCTGGCCCTGCTCTTTTCACTTTGCATCAGTTCATATAAGTCTTTCCCAAGTTTTTCTAAAGACCATCTTCATCATCTCTTACAGCACACTCACATTCCATCACATTGATATACCATAACTTGTCCAGCCATTTTCCAATTACTGGGCACTCCCTCAGCTTCCAATTCTTTGTCACCACAAAAAGAGCTGCTATAAGTATTTTGGTATATCTTTGATCTCTTTGGGAACAGGCCTACTAGGGGTATTGCTGGGTCAGAGGGCATGCTGGTTTTGTAGTTTTTTGGACGTGGTTCCAAATTGCTCTCCAGGATGCTTGGACAAGTTCATCACTTCACCAACAGTGCGTTAGTGTCCCAATTTCCCCACATCTTCAGAATTTGTCATTTCCCTTTTCTGTTACATTAGTCAATATGACGGGTATGAAGTGGTACCTCAGAGTTGTTTTAATTTGCATGTCTCTGATTATTAGTGATTTGGCACTTTGATTTGTTTCTCTGAATACTGCTTGTTCATATCCCTTGACCATTTAGCATTTGGAGAATGGCTCTTACTTTGTTATAAGTTTGGCTCAGTTTTCTATATATTGGAGAAATAAGACCTTTATTAGAATAACTTGCCACAAAGATTTTTTTTTCTCCAAGTTTCCTACTTTTATTCTAATTTTAGTGGTATTGGTCTAGTTTGGGGAAAAACTTTTTCATATTTTCTGTAACCAAAATTGTTCATTGTATCCCCTGTGAACCTCTCTGTTCCTGTTTGGACACACACTCTGTTCTCTATTCTCAAAAGATAAGATGACCCTTCTCCTTTCCCTGAGTAGGTCTTCTACTTTTTTATCTGGATTCCATCTCATTTCCTAATGGAATTTGTCCTATTTGTCATTTCCTTATCTTGAATTTCTTAATTTCTTCCGATCTTTTGGCTCCATCCCTGCTGCTTACAAAGTGCTAAGGTTCTCTTTTCCCTTAAAATAAAACAAAACAGCCCTTCCCATAGTTCTGTCATCCCCTCAAGCCATCCTCCATTATTTCTCCTCCCATTCGTTATTAAGCTCCTAAGAACTGCCGCAATCTACACTCACCGCCTCCATTTTCTCACCTCTCAATCCCTCCCCTCTTATGTTCTGGTGTCTGATTTGCCTAATTTGCATCAGCAACTGTATCCTCCCAGCTGCTCAATCTCAAGACTTTTTCTCAGTCAACATCACCCTTGACCTCCCTCCAACTTTCAACATTGTTAACTACTCACTACTATTCCAAAGGACTCATAACGAAAAATTCCATCCCCAGAGAGAGAGCTGATGAATTCTGAGTGCAAATTGAAGTACATTTTTTCACTGTCTTCATTTTTTTTTGTTTTTTTGCAACATGGCTAATGTGAAAATATGTTTTGCATAATTTCACACATATAATTGATATATTGCTTGTCTTCTAAATGGGTGGGGGAGGAGCTGAAAGGAGGGATAGAATTGGGGACTCACAATTTCTTTTAAAAATGAATGCTAAAAAATAAATGTATATTTAAAAATATCACTGAGTATTGTCTTTTCCTGGAAATTCTTTCTTTCTTCGGATTCTGACCCTGTCCTCTCCTGCTTCTCCTCCTTCCATTTTCTGTCTGCTTTGATGTCTCACTTTGTGCTCACTTTGCTGTGTTTGGGTATCACAAAACCCTGTGACCTGAGTCTTCTTCTTTACTCCCTCCAGACTGTATCCTTGCACGACCTCATCTGGTCCCCTGGGCTGAATCATGATCCTTATGATAACTCTCAAATCTATGACCCAACCCTCACCTCTTTTCTGAATTTTAGTTCTCTGTCTCTAGGTGTTTGCTAGGTTTCTCAACCTGGATGTCTCCCTCAGTCCACAAGACAACTTGGCCCAAGCAACTTCTCATCTTACCCACCCCCTCCTCTGAATTTCCCTGTTTCTACTGAGTCACTTAGAGTGACTTCCTCAGAGCACCATTTTGTGATCTCCCTACTCAATCAGGTGCCAAGAATTCTGTCTTCTACTTCTTCTGTCGCTCTGCATTCACCTCCTTGCTACTCACATGGTCCCTATTGGATTCATGTCCCCATCTCCTCTCACTTGGATCCTAGTAACAGCTTCTAATTGGGCTCCTTAACTCTAATCTCTCTTCATTAGAAAATGACCTTCATAAGGCAAAAGTCTGTCAGTCCTGTGCACTGTGAAAATACTTTTTGTCACCCCTGTGCTCCAAAGCCTTCAATGATTTCCTGTTGCCTCTAGGATAAAATCCAGCTTCCAAAGCTAGAACATCAAGGAGGGCCTCCACCATCTCCTCCCAAACTACTTCTCGGACTATCGTCATAGGAAGCCTGGTCAAGTACATATTTGTTCCCTAGTTCTGCATGCTACCATCCACTTCCATGGATTCATAGAGGCCATTTCTAGCATATGGAATGAATGCCACCCATCCCCATCTCTGCCTTTCCTCACCCCACCTTCCCCTAAGGCTCCAAAAGAAAGCTGCCTGCACTGGGTCACCTTCCCTGATCCCTCCATGTAAAAGTGTCCTCTCCTGCCTCCTATACCCTAAGAATCCTTTGATGGCATTTCTTCTTGGCTCCCACCACTCCCTATGTTCATTTCTGCCTCTCTGTGTGTAACCCAGGGCTAAGAGACTGACCATTTGCAAAGACTCTACTCATTGGTGGAGAGAAGATTTACCTGAAGCTCCCCACCTGCCAGAGGGGCGGGGTACAAAGAGGAGAGTTTATCTTCTGAGTTCCATGTGCTAATTGTCTTTTCCTCCCAACTAAAATGTCAGGGAGCAGACTACATTGTTTTTGTCTCTGCATCTCCAGCTCCTAGCAGAAGACCTGTTGCATAGCAAATACTTAATACATATTTCTTGGATTGCATTGGGTCAGCGTAAAGTCCTGCTTTTGGGTCCAAAAATCCAGTTTTACACTTACAGGTTGGGGCTGGTGTGTGTGTGGCTAGAAAAGGGCTTTTATTTAAAAAAAAATCGCGAGAAAGTTAGTGAGCCACAAGGTCATAGTGAATCAGTGACAGGAGATCACAGACTCAACAGACAAGGCCACTTTTGCTCCAGTTAGAGACACAATGTTCAGAGTAAGGATGGTGAAAGTCCGTCTTGACCTCAAGAGTCAAAAGCAGGATCAGTGGGTGGAAGAAACAGGGAGAGAGATTTGCGCTCGATAGAATGACAGGCTTCTGCTCTTCTAGAGCTGGCCCCCAAAGAACCGCACTTCTCGGGGAAGCAGCCCCTTCCCTTGAGGGACGGCTTGTCAGGAGGGCAGCCCAGGGGACTCAGACCAGCGGCTAGCCTGGACGTCTCATAGTTTCATCGATTTAGAACTGGAGAAGGACCTGAGAGTGACGACTCCCAGACGCTCCCAGGGCCTTTCCCAACTCAGTACATCTGTGATGGGGGTGTGGCTCCCTCAAATCGTGGTAAGGAGAAAATGAAGTCTCAGTGGTAAAAGGACAGTGTTTAAGCCTTCCATGCGGTGCTCTGCCGAGCAAAGTACGGGTGGTCAAAAGCTCTCCTTGCTCCCCAAATCCAGAGTAGGTCTGCAGCTTTGCAGAGATTCCTGAACCTTGGCCTTAACTGCCAGAGAGAAAGAAATGTTCAATGCGCCCCATATGCTGGCACAGAACTAAACACTGGAAAATCAATTATCAGAGCTCCACCCCGCACCCCCACCCCCCACCCCGCCTCCCGTTCTGCTGTACAGTTTCCCAAGTCATCTTAATTAACTGCAGCCCATACTCAGGATTGTTGTTACAGATGGGTACTATTCACAACAGTTAGCAACCCATTTACACGCGCTCTCCAAATGAGAAAACATTATTCATTCAATTGAATGAACTGCCTTTGAAGGCACACAGAGTATTTGGCAGTGGGAGGGAGAGCATGGAAGGCTCTGCTTGCTGTGGGGGAAGAGGCTACCCCAGAAAGGGGCCATCCCAGAAAAGGGTCACCTTTAGGGTCCGAGATCCAGGATTGCTTTGCTCCATTGAGTCTAGGAAGAATTCACTTCAATTCACTTGGGTCCAAGATTACAGTTAGGCGCTCTGAGGTTCAAGACTGCCTCCACGTTGGTAAAGTTGCAGAATCCAGCCTCAAATCCCAGCTAAAATTCTGTCTTCTGCAGGAAGCCTCCCACAGCCCCCCTAATTCTGATGCCGGCCCTGTTCCCCTCCTCACTCTCTCCTCCTTCACATGTATTTCTTTGTTTGTTTTCATCCTCATCTGACTGTGCACTTCCTGAGGGCAGGGAGGGGCTTTTACCTCTGTATTCCCAGCACTCAGCACAAAGCCAGTCACATAGTAGGTGAGCAATGAACGTTTACTGATTGACTGATGGACCTGACTGCTGAGCTCCTAAGTGTTTTATGCCTGGGCTGGCTGGGATCCTCCGGCCTCAGTCCTTGGGGGTGCCAGGCCTTCACAGCTGGGCACCAGAGTCCAGCTCACAGATGCCTTCCCTAGCAGGCCCCTGGGAGTCCCCACTGGCTGCTTACTCCTTGGATGTGAAGCCTGGAACCTTTATGACTTCAAGAAGAAGCCCGGAGTGGGGGAGGGGGGGAAGAAGGAGGAGCATGTGTCTGGTTCTGGGTACTCTGGGCCATCTGTGTGATCCTGGACAGACATTCTGCCTAAGGCTTTGACCTCCTGGTCTGCAAAGTCCCTCACTCTAGGCTTTTCTTGACTTCTGTTCTTTAGTCAGGATCTTTATTTCATTCCAGCCTGGTCATCCAAGGCTCCTCTGGCCTCACAGTCCCTGCCCTCCACCAGTAATCCTGTTCCAGTTCTAGCTGCTATCAGGAAGGCTGCTCTGGTCCTGACCAGATAGGAGCCCTCCTAGGACACACTCAGCATGGCTGGAGAGGTGAAGATGGGGCCGAGACAGAGGCACCATCTTATGAAGCTGACCACCAACTCCTTCTGTTGGTCTTGTCAGGGCCTTGCACATGGTCAACGCCTGAGAACCTGTTGTGATCACAGCAGTATCGGAGGACTCCCAGTGTGAGACCTCCCTCCCTGTGAGGGTGAAGATTAGAACCCACCCATAAGTGTCGGCTTAGAAGCCTGCCTTAGGCTCAGTGACTCCCTCAGTGTCCCAGAGCAGATAAAAGTGGCAGAGGAGAAATCAAAACTCAGATCTTCTTGACCCCAGGCCAGATAGTCATCACAAAACCCACATCTCCCAGGCTGGAGGGAGGGCTGGAAAGGCCCTGCTCTGAAAGGTACCAAAGGTGCAGGTTCTACTGTTAAGCCTCCTTAAAATCTCAGCACATTTCTCTCCCACTTGGGCATACCGGATATTTATCACCTGTTCCCCCTGCCAGGCCCCAGACAGGAGTGATCCAGAGAACCAGCTCCCATGTGATGCTTCTGTGAGTAGGAGAGCAGGGCCTGGCTCGGGGTGTCCTCACTCCAGCAAAAGCAATCCCAGCTCCCAAGGCAGCTGCTCCCAAGACAGACATCACTGAAGGTCAATGCTGGAGGCCAGCAATGCCTACTTTCCTGGATGGAGCACATGTTTTAAAGGTGGGTCTCTTGAAAATGTCCACATTCCTACACTAGCTCAAACAGCTGCTGATTTAGGCAGAGCTGGAACAAGCCTCCGGGGGCCCATTGGGCCTCAAGTAGAAAACTTCACTATTAAAAAGAGTGTCAAGATTTAATAATGGTCAGTTTTTCTCAATTCAAGCCATCAAATGACAACATTGAGTCTGGGGGCTGATGCAAGCTGCTGACCCTAGACAGGTCCTTGCAGGTGGGGCCTGTCTGCGGATGAAGGAGTGGTCAGAGAGGGGGGAGGAGAACTAAGGTCTACAGTGAATGACAAGAGACAGAAAGGTGGGTGGGCACCATTAGGAAGCAAAAACGGTCGTGTACTGGGAACAGAAGCCAGCCTGCTAAGAAAGGGATCAGGGAGCAAAGCTGCTGGCTAGGAAGTGGAGGCAGGGAAGGCCATGGTAGTGAAGGAGAGAATAGGGCTGAGAGGGAGAAAGAGAGGGATCCATCGGTAGGTGGAAATGTGACTTGAAAGTCAGAAAGATCTGGGTTTAGGTTCTGCCTCAGACACACCCTGGCCGGGTGACCCTGGATGGCACAACCTCTCAGTGCCCTCATCAACAAACTGAGATTATACACTGGAGAGACAGTGCCTCCCCATGCCGGGAGAGGGCCTTCCAGAGGCCAGTGAAACCCCAGCTTCCCTAACCAAAGATCACAGAGCTGTAGAAGTTTCCCAAATAACCCAGCTCTTGCCATGTTAGGTAACTGTGAGATTTCACTTGAAGAGGAGGTGCTGATCTGTGCTGGGGGATGAAATTTTCTCACCTGGGCGTTTTTCCATCTACTAATGTTGTCAGAGGTCTGACTATCTCCCCTGCGTTCTGTCTTGGCAGGGAGAAAAGGAGGGATTAGCCTGGCTCTGTCTGGCCTCAGAGGGCAGAGCCTGGAGCAGTGGGTGACAAAGTTAACGTAGATGTAATTTTAGGAAAACCATCACCACCACCTTTAACAATGGAACTGTCCTGAAATCCCCCAGGCCTTGACCTGGAACCCTAAAGAGGAGTGTGAGTGACCACTTGTCCGGTCTGACCCAGCCTTGGCCTCTGAAGTGCCTACATACAAACTCAGAAGTTCTGGGATTCCTTATTCGAATTGGAAGGAACCATAGCAATCACCTCGTTCAGCCATCCCTTTGACGGAAAGCCTAGAAAAGTGCAGTGACTTCCCCAAGGTCATGTGCCTTGTGAAGCAGCAGCAGCAGTGGAGAAGTAGGACCGAGCTTCTTGGGAGAACCCACACTCTCTTCCAGGCAAAGTGAAGACGGTTCGGAGGAGAGCCCCCTAAGTGGAGACACCCACGAGTGAAACCTAAGAGATACTTAACTTGAGAAGAAAAGGCTCAGTTGTTTGTAGTAGAGCAAGGAGGGTGAACAATCCATTCAGTCTCTGAAGACAGAAGGAGCCCTTGGAAGTTTGCACTGCAACAGCAAACATCCAGATCAGAGAGAGTACAATATCCCTGGCAGTGAGGGAACTGTCTGTGGGGAGTCTGAAACCTTGCAGCACCATAGACACTGGCTCTTAGGATTACATGGTGTGAGCACACTGGGATGGAGCCCTGGGGAGGCTGTGGAAGCTCCTTTCTTAGGGGTGTTCAGGCTGAGCTCCATTGTCCTGCTGCTGACCTCTTTGGCCTGGGCACTCAAGGCTATGAGGCCACCGTCTGGCCCCTTTTCCTTAGAAGCCTGTCCAGGCATCCCGACCTTTACTCGTTTTCCCTGGGCAAACACCTCCTGCCCTTTCTTTCTGGCAGCGTGATGTCCATGTTGAAGGTCTGTCTTCTCCACCACCCAATCTGTTGAATCTGGAGGCCCTGTTTAGAATCTTCCCATCAGAATGCCAGGTTTGGGAAGCAGGCTCACCCAGCATTTGGGGGACTCCCGAGTGGCACAGCCTCCACATGCCAAACCCGCTTTTCTAAACATTGCCCAATGCGGGCTGGAGTTAACATGCCAGAGGGCAGCCATCAATCACAGTCCACTGACTCAGCGCCTGACACCTAAAAGTGTGAGGTCACGGTTAACATGCGGGTTGCAATTTAATTTGCAAAGAGATTTGCCAATGTCATCTTATGTGCAGTAAAGCCCAAGGTAAGAAGTCAGACTGGGTATAGTGGTAAAGAAATAGGAGAAGGAGAAAGAGGAGGAAGAATCAGAAATGCTGGATGAGTGAGGACACAGTGGAAGAGCCCCCAGATGCCCTCACACAGATCAAGTCCCCGTAGCCCAGAACTACATCCTCAAGTAATCACGACAATGATGCTAAGACAAGTTAGCATTCAGGTGGTCCTCACGTCAGGGGGTGCCCCATATACTACCAAGGAAGAGCAGAGGACAAGCAGAAGTAGCCCCAGTACTAATGATATCTGCTGGACTCCAAGGCAAACCATTCAACATCACAGTAATACAAGTCTATACTCCAACCGCTGATACTGAAGAAGTCAAAGTTGATCAGCTTTATGGCAGCCTATAACACCTTCTGGAAAAAACACCAAGAAAGACGTCACAGTCATCATAGGGGCTTGGCATGCTGAAGTAGGAAATTCAAAGATAATGGGAATAGAAGCAAGATCGGTCTTGGATACAGAATGAAACAGGCAGAGACTAAGAGAGCTTGGTCAGGATAAACTTGCTGGTCAGAGCAAGCACAACACCCCTAAAGGCAACTCTACACAAGGACATCACCAGATGGTCAATATGGAAATCAGATGGATTACAGACTTTGCAGCCAAAGGTGGAGAAGCTCTATACAGTGAGTCAAAACAAGTCCTGGAGCTGACTCAGCTTCTCATTGCAAAATTCAGACTTATATTGAAGAAAGTATGAAAGACCATGAGACTGTCTAGGTATGACCTAAACAACATCCCTTATGAGTGTGAATTGGAGGTAGGTGTAGGGATTACATCTGGTAGATAGAGTACCTGAAGAGCTATGGACAAAAATTGGCGATATTGTGCAGGCGGCAGCAACAAAAAGCATCCCAAAGAAAAAGAAGAACAAGAAAGCAAAGTGGTGGCCTGATGAGGTTTTAAAATAGCTGATAAAAGAAGGAAAGGGAAAGGAAAAAGGGAAATATGTGCCCAACTGAATGCAGAATTCCATCAAATAGCAAGGAGAGAAAAGAGGGCTTTCTTAAATGAACAACGCAAAGAAATGGGAGAAAACAATATGGGAAAGACAAGAGAGCTCTTAAAAAAAATGGAGACATCAAAGTAACGGTTCATGCCGAAATGGACAAGATAAAAGAAAAAAGTGGTAGGGACTTAACCAAAGTTAAGATATTGAGAAAAAGTGACAAGAATACAAAACAGAACTATATAAGAAAGATCTTAACATGGTGTAGTTACTGATCTAGAACCCGACGACGATGACGACGAGGACAACGACATACTGGAGAGTGAAGACAAGTGGACCTGAGGTAGCATTGCTAACAATAGTTGGTGGGATTGATAAAATTCCAGCTGAGCTACTTAGAGCCCTAAAAGATGGTGTTGTTTATGTGTTGCACTCAATATGCCAGTAAATTTGGAGAACTCAAGAGTGGTCACTGGATTGGAAAAGATCAGTTTACCTCTCAATCCTAAAGAAGGGCAATGCCGGATGGAGCCAAGACGGCGGCATATAAGCAGGAAAATGCCACAGCTCCCCCATAGCCACCTCAAATACCCATAAAATATGACTCTAAACAAATTTCAGGCTCCAGGACTCACAAAAAATACAGAAAAACACATCTCCTGCTGAAGGCAGCTCAGCAGGAAGGGCTCATCACAGCACGCAGGAGGCAAAACCAGCCCAGCCTGAAACTGTGGCTTGGCCCTGGGGTGGCCAGGATAAGCTGCAGCTGGAGCCTTCAGGAGAGTGGATCAGTAGCAGCTGTGGTAGTTTCCAGAACTATCAACCCATAAGAAACAAGGACAAAGTGAAAGGTCAATGGAACTCAGCTAAATTTGGGGGAGAAAAGCAGTCTGGTCAAACTGCCTCCAAGGCAAGGAAGCAGCAGAAGCAGCTGGCAGCCATTTCCACATGGCTACTTCAGAAGCTCCTGGCCTGCAGATTGCAGGGGGGCCAAGCAATCCTTCAGAGGCCAAGTGCTCTTGCACTGAGCAGCCTGGATCCAGATCGCGGTCTTGGGTGGTGGTCCTAGTGTGCGTTTTCAGTGAGCCAAAGCTGGTGGGAGCTTCAGAGGCCTCCTAAAAGCTCTGGCAGCTGCAAAAACTCCAGCGATTTGGGACAGAGCTTTCCCCTCTGGAAGAAGAGTTCCACAGAGCTAAAAAGTCAAGTAATTAACTGGCAACTACATGAGCAGGCAAAGGAAGCAAAGTAAGAACAGTATTTCAATTTTAGATTCCTTTTTTGGGGACAAAAAGGATCAAAGCATGGAATGGGAGGAAGACAACACAGTCAGAACTTCTGCACCAAAAGCTTCCAAGAAACATGTAGAGTTCTTACAAGCCATAGATCAGCTTAAGAAGGATTTTGAAAACCAAATCAGAGAAATGGAGGAAAAATTGGGAAGAGAAATGAGAATGATGCAAGAAAATCATGAAAAGAGAGTCAAAAACCTGACTGAAGAAAATAACACCTTAAAAAATAGACTAACTCAAATGGCAAAAGAGGCCCAAAAAGCCAATGAGGAGAAGAATGCCTTAAAAAGTTGAATTTGCCAGATGGAAAAAGAATTTCAAAAGCTTTCTGAAGAGAATAATTCCTTCAGAATTAGCGTGGAGCAAAT
>CM053583.1:421018077-421030583 GCA_028627135.1 Pseudochirops cupreus | reverse complement strand
AAAGTCAGAGGGGTGATGGGGGAAGACATAGGAGGGAGCAGATTGGGGGAGGGGGTTTACAGAGGGATGGCTGTTTTGGGGTGGTGGGTAGGGGAAAGATGGGGAGAAAATTTGTAACTCAAAATCTCGTGGAAATGAGTGATGCAAACAAGAAAATAAATTAATTTATTTATTTAAAAAAAAGGAAGGGCAACACCAAAGAATGTTCAAATTACTGAACAATTGCACTCCTTTCACGTGCTAGCCCGAAAGGTGTGCTCAAGATTCTGCAAGCCAGGTTTCAGCAATATATGAACTGAGAATTCCCAGAAGAGCAGGCTGATTTCCAAAGAGCAGAGGGACTAGAGACCAAATTGCCAACATTTGATGAATTATGGAGAAAACAAGGGAGTTTCAGGGAAAACAAATCTACTTCCGCTTTATTGACTACACTAAGGCCTTTGTGTGGCTCACGGAAAATGTGGCAAGTCTTCACAGAGATCAGAGTACCAGATCATCTTATCTCTGGAGGAGCCTGTATGCAGGCCATGAAGCAGCAGAACCAAACACAGAACAACTGGTTGGTTTAAGACTGGAAATGGAGTGTGACAAGGCTATGTGTTATTCATTTAACTCATATGCAGAGTACGTCATGCAAAATGCCAGACTGGATGAATCAAAAACTGGAATGAAGGTTGCCAGGAGAAATATCAGCATTCTCAGATATACAGATGATACCACCTGATGACAGAAAATGAAGAGGAATTAAGAAGCCTTTTGATAAGGGTGAAAGAAGAGAGTAAAAGTTGGCCTGAAGTTAACATAAAAAAACCCAAGATCTTGGCAACTGGTCGCATCACTTCCTGACAAACAGAGGGAAAAGAAATGGAAGCAGGATCAGATTTTATGTTCTTGGGCTCATATTCTTGGGACCACAGCCATGCAATTAAAAGACTTTGCTCCTTGGAAGGGAAGCTATTACAAATCTGGACAGCAGACTAAACAGCAGAGACATCACCTTGCCAACAAAGGTCCATATCATCAAAGCCATGATTTTTCCAGTAGCAATGTATGGGTATGAGAGCTGGACTATAAGGAAAGCTGAGCACTGCAGAACAGACACTTTGGAATCATGGTACTGGGAAAGACTTTGGAGAGTTCCCTTGGGCAGCAAGGAGGTGAAATCAGTTAATACTTAGAAGAAATTAAATTCAGGCTCTTCACTGGAAGTTCAAATACTGAAGCTGAAGCTTAACTACTTTGCCCACGTAATGAGAAGAAAGAACTCATTGAAAAAGACCCCAATGTTGGGAAAGATTGAAGACAAAAGGAGAAGGGGACAGCAGAGGATGAGACGGGGAGATGGTGTCATGGAAACAGTCAACATGAGCTTGGGCCTGGTGAATGACTCAATAATAACAACATGGTGAAGTCCCAGGGTGTTCTAGCATGGGCATTGGGGACTAGAGTGCTCCCCTCATCTCAGCTTCTGCTTTGACATTGTTTCCAAAGTCCACACACCTCCCTGTCTGTCTCCCTGTGCTGACCTAGCCCAGACAAAGGACTCCCGGGAACTTTCCTTGACTTCTCCACCAGGATTCAGTCCCATTCACCTTAGAGATCTATGATGGCAGCACAACTGCACTGCTTCCTTCTACTCCAGCACAGTTTCATCAGAACAGAGACTTAAAGCAGGACAGGACCTTAGGAGCCATCAACCCTCATTTCATCATTGTTGCAGATCAAGGCACAGAAAGAAAGCAACATGCCAAAAGTTGCATAGTTGATATCTGAGGCAGATTTTGAACCCAGGCCTAGAGACTTTAACTCTAGGAGGCCAAGTGGATGACATGCTAGGTGTGGAATTGGGAAGACATGTTCGAATCTAGCCATATGACCCCGAGCAAGTCACTTGACTTCAGTCTGCCTCAGTTTCTTCATCTGTAAAATGGGGGAGATAATAGTGCCTGCCTTCCAGGACTGTTGTGAGAATAAAGTCAGATATTTGTGATTTGCTTTGCAAACCTTCGTGCCGTTTCTAAAGGCTGGTTATTATTGTTATGCTGGCTCTGTAATACATGTGTGTGCATCTATCTTTCTGCGTCTATGAAGGTATATTTCAGTATGTCCTTGAGGACAAGTTGGAAAGATGGAAACTGAGTGAGTGAACTTGGATTTGGTTCAAAGACTAGATCCAAAGTGTCTGGGTCAATGAATGGATCAGTATTCATGGGGGTGGAGGTCTCTAATAGAGGCTTCTAAGCATCTGTCCTTAAAGGACTGTTCTTTTCAGCATTTTAATCAAGTAATTTAGTGAAGGCATAGGTAGGCTACCTATCATATCTACAGGTGAAACCAAGATGGGAGTGACTGTTAATATGTTGGAAGACAGAATTAGGATTTAAAGGCTAGAGACAATGGACTGAATCTAAAAAGATGAACCTTAATAGGAATAAATGCAAAGTCTCACATATCGGTTTTAAAAAAATCAATGTCACAATGGCAAGATGTGGCTGAATTTTCCTGTAAAAAAAAAAAGAAAAAATAAAATTTAAGAAAAACAGCTGGGTTTTAGGGTGGGCTTCAAGACTAAGAGGAATCAAGAGAAGGTGACAGGGCAGGCCCCAAGCTAGTTCAATGTCTGAACAGAATGGGGGAGGTTACCATTTCTCTGTTTTCTGCCCTGGTCAGGCCCCTTCCAGAGATTAGGATCAGGGCTGGGTACCCCAGGTAAAGAAGGACATTAACAACTATTTGAACACATTCAGAGAGTTCAAAACAAGTAGGTGGTTTGCTGGATAGAGCACTGGGTTGGGAATTAAGAAGCTTCATTTTTGTGAGTTCAAAGTCGCCTCAAAAACTTACCAACTGTGTGACCCTGGGCAAGTCACTTAACCCTGCTTGCCTCAGTTTCCTCAATAGTAAAATGAGTTGGAAAAAGAAATGGCAAGAAAATCCTGCCGAGAAAATCCCAGATGGGGTCATGGAGCATTGCACACAGCTCAAGTCCAAAAACAGAATGACTGAGAAACTAGGAACTAGCTGATGATCTGTAGAAGAGGCCAGACTTATTTAGTTTGGAGAACAAAATTTAAAAAGAGACTAAAAAGGATGTCATGGGGAAAACAATTTAGATTCCCGGACTTGGCCCCAGGGGCGGAGCTGGGGACCGCGGGGGGTGGGGGGGGAGTGTGGGGGGGGTGGAGGGGCGTGGGGGACGATGCAGAAAGACTTTCCTCCCATAGAAGGACTCCAACGTGGGCAGTCTGAAATGACCGCTTCTGGGCAGGTCTGTTGTGCCCACGTGATCCGTCTTTCCAGACAGATTTCATACTACGCCCCCGCCCACAAGTTCCTTGTTCCAGCCAAACTGACCCACGTGCTGCACTTAGACACGCTGTCCACCATCTCTGGGACTTTGCGGGGCAGTCCGCATTGCCTGACGCGCGCATCTCCCTCACCTGCCCCTCTGAGCATCCGTCTTGAGAATCCCTTCAAAACTCAGTGCTGGGGCCATGTCCTCCACCCAATGTTGGTGAATTCTCCCCACTGTTAATGCCTCAGCCCCTGCCTTGACCAAAACCACCATGTATTTGTTTGGTACACACTTTGCATCGACTAATCTGTATGTATGTTGTTTCTCCTCCATAGAAGGTCAACTCCTTGAGAGCAGGCGAGGTGTCATGTTTATCTTAGTGCAGGACCTGGAATATATTAGGAGCTTAATACATGCTTTCTGAAGAAATCAGCTGCCGCAGTGGTTCCTTCTGGCTTGGAGATTCCGTGATTCTTTGATTCTAGGTCTCACACCCATTCTTGCCCACATACCACCCTGACTGCCAGGCCGACTAAACCCTGACTAGTATGAAGAGCCCAAACCTCACATTCCAAAGAGATATTGGAGTTGGGGGCTTGTATGAAGAGTTGGCAAGGGGGATTGCTGCCAATGCCATTTTTGTTGAATGCTGATATTTTGTTATCAAAATGGCGACGTTTTAACAGTAAAGAGAAACTTTCCAAAGTGGTGATTTGCTAATATTCCCCTCCTAGCACCAAGGAAAGGAAAGATCTGCATCAAATTCATCTGCCGAGGGCAACACAAATGCTCTGGGGATCTCCACCTCTTCTCTCCTGGCAAGGAGGTGAGGCAGAGCAGCTAACACCAATACTGAATCCCATTTATTTCCATATTGCAGGAAGGCTTTGTTTACTGCCATTTCTGGGCACAATTTTGTAGAAACGTCAGTAAAATTCAGAGCGGAGCACTTTGTGGTAAAGCGCTTGGTAGGGTTCGCCAAACTGAAATGATTTCTTCCACTTCCAGAATCCACCTCTGCTGTTCTCCTCTCTCATGAGCTGCATTCTACTTCTCCCCAGGCTGGCCAGCCAAGGCTTCCCCAATTCAGAACATCTCACTGAGACTCACTGCAGAAACGAGTGCCCTCGGAGGTCCCTTCTCTAATATTCTACCATGTCTTTGTTCCATGTCATGTTCTATACTTCCTGTGAAGGCCTTTGCTGATCTCTCTTGTTAGTGAATTTACCCGAATTATTCATATCTACCTTTTCCTGGTTGGTATTAACTTATTACTGCGTATGTTGCCTCCCTCCTTAAAATTTAAGCTCTTAGAGGGCAAGGGCGGTTTCTTTCCATATCTTTGCCTCCCTAGCACCTAGGACAGCACCTGACACAGAGTAATCAGTTGACAAGCATTTATTATGTACCAACTGTGTTCTGTAACAAATGCTTGCCAGAACTTGACCCCAAAGAAGAGATCTGAGAAGTCACCTTTTCCTATCCCCTTACCAAGATAGGGGTTCATGTATGTGAAATATCACAGATATTTTTTTTAATGTACTGATAATTTTTGCTGATTTTTTTCCTTTTTTTCTTAAAAAAACACATGGGGAAATTTAGATGGTGAAAAATAAAAAAGATGTCAAAACTTATTTAAAAAAATAACTCATATTGAATAAACAACATAGTTCTAACCTCTCTGTTCTTGAAGAAAAAGCTGTGTCACATTGTCCAAGTATTTCCAGGCAGGTTACTTCACAGGACGTACATCTGTCCACTTCGGATCTGGGGAAGGACCTAGAGGCATCTGGGCCAAACCCTCTGATCTTCTAGGTGAGAATGGTGAATTAATTTACCAAAGATTACAAAGGTAGTATCAGAGCCAGAATTTGAACCCAAGCCTTTGAAGACAAACCTCTAAAGCAGAGCTCTTTCCATTCTCCCATCCTCCCCTGGGCTGTCTGCTTCCAAATGGGCTCACCTGTAGAGCTCTTCTCCTTAATTAAGAGTGGATTTGTTAAAAAGAATAAATCGGAATTAGACAAAGATGGACCCCTATTCAGACAACAGTAGTAGCCTGATCATACGGGCATGAGACCAAGCTGGGAAGGAAAAGACCTGTTTGCCCCCAACTAATTGGGTGAACTTGTACTAAAGGCTCTCTCTATCCTTCCTGCAAGAGGAGGGTCCTGGACCAGGGGACCAAGGCACTGCCTACTTCCCTGATACAGCATCAACCCAGGGGCCAAGCCAACAGCACTAAGCTCTCTGCTGCCCTCTGCTGGCCATTGCCTGGACCTCCCCAACTAACTGGGAGATCACGAGATCACGGATGTGTTGACCACCTTCATGGTAAAGGTGACATGGGAGGGAAAGGGAGTCCCTCATTTCCTTTAAGACTATGATCAAACCTTCCTTCCTCCTCCAGGAAGCTGCTCTGTGTTTATATATAATTCTGGCACCTAGGATCAGATAGCCATGTTTCTCCCCTCTTAGAATGTAAACTCTTTGAAGGTGGGGGCTGTCTCATGTCTGTCTTTGTATCCCTAGCTCTAGAACATGCGCAGAACTCAGGTGAAGCTTAATAGGTCTTTGTTGATTAAATGGCTACGTTCTCTAGATCTTCCTGTTCTCATGACCCGGTCTGATGCTTCAGGGAAGTGAGTGATCAATCCTCTGGGGATGGGAATTGAGAGGTCCCCTATCCACCTGTCCTTTTGGCTCAATTCTATCATTAAGCTTCATTCCTATTAAGAACTGTTTCCCTGCCAGCTCTCTCTTAAATGCAAATAGTTCTGGGAAGCCCTGCACGGTCTTCAGTATCTCACAGGAAAGTCGTCTGAGTACAAGAGTATTCTGGGGATATGGAAGAAATGGTGCAGAAAGAGGGCGGCACAAAAGACCCGCTCTGCTCACTGATTTCTTGGGTCTGCCATGGGCTTCTCATTGCAACAGCTCTGTGTCATGATCCTGGCCTGATTTTGACAGAGTGATTGGCACAAACCCTCCCAGCTTAAATTCATCATCTTTGGAAGATCCCCTAGATGGGGTGAATGTTCTCTGGTTGTGAAATGACAGAGCACAGGATACTGCCTGGAGCTCAAATTGGGAACCTGCCCTTGAGGGATTAGGAGTGATGATCACATGATTGAATGAATGAATGAATGGATGAATGAATGAAAAATTAAGTGCTTAACAACATACTAAGCACTGGGACCCAAATAGAAAAATGCAAGGAGCTACCCAAGAAAGTCATCTAGGGAGGGTTCGTCCATGTAGGACCCCCGCTCTGTACACTCATAGCTTCTGACTCACAAATGGGCTAAGGAAGAAATGCCCATGTTTTTACTCCACCAATTTAAATGGTGAGGAGCCTCCCAGACCAGCTGTGGATCAGCCCCAAAGAGCCCCAGCTGAGCTGCAGGTCTACAGCCCTTCTGACAGCTCCAGCAAAGGATTCAGGGAGGAACATGGTCCAAGTTCTGCTAGAAACTGGACATTGCCCATGATGATGGGGACTGGTTGTCTTTTCAGCTGCATTGGGAAGGTGGCCCCAACCTTGGGAAGCCCTGGGGCTCTGGGGAAGGCAGCAGCTGCTCTACAGGGAGCCCAGGACCCCTCCCTCATCGGGAGATGACTTATGTGTCTCCTCAGGGAAGCTGGACCCCACCGTTGGACATTTTGTGTGTGGTGGCCCAAAAGTCCATACAGCTCAACCAAAGTGTGCTGGGTGAGCAGGCATTCAGGAAGAACCTTAAGTCTCCATGACAGGAAAGTTTCGCACAAAGATCCAACCTTTCCAGTGATTTTCTCCAGCCCCCACCTTGGTGACTTCAGAGACCTTGTGAACCCCCAGGTGAACGGACCTATCTACTTGGCCAGGTCACATGAAGACAAAGATCAATCACAGATGAACTGACCAAAGCCATTTTCATTTACAGGTCAGATTTCCTTACACCAGGCTCAGTCAGCTGCCCATTGTTGGCCACATTTTCTGCCTATCTTCCTTAAATGAAGGCGGTCACTGCAAAACACAGCTGAGGTGCCACCTCTTGCTGTTACTTGGTTGTGTTGGATTCTCTGTCAACTCACTTGGGGTTTTCTTGGCAGAGACACTGGCCTGGTTTGCTATTTCCTTCTCCAGCTCATTTTACAGATGGGGAAACTGAGGCAGACAGGGTAAGTGACTTGCCCAGCATCATCCAGTTAGTAAGCATCTGAGGCTGGATTTGAACCCAGGTGTTCCTGACTCCAGGTCTGGCCGTTCCTGATCCCTTCCTCCATTATTTTTATGTCTCTTGAGAAATGACTTTGCATTACTTTATGTTCACTTACTTACATAACTGCTGTGTTCTCCCCCACACCCACCACTGAATATAAGACCCTGGGGCCCAGGATGATGTTGTTTGGGTCTTTGTGTCTCTGGCCTATAGAACAGTGCCTGTCACACACCGCTAAATGAACTGAGTTGGTAAGAGTGTAGCCAACTAACACCCACCACATGGTATTCCATTATCCATTGTTTTCCTTCCTTCCTGTCCATTTTTATTCTTTCCAGATTGTGACAATCTATAGTTCTTGGCAACACATGCAGGGAACTCACCCACCAACTTGTGTTTCCAAAAGAGACATGTAACAGTAGATGATTGGGAACAAGGAACTATAATGGAGGATAAGGAGCAAGGCTAAGAGTGTGGCTGACTTTGTAAATGGTGTTGGAGGAAGGACAGGATCAACTAGGGTATAGCATCACTGTTCAAGGTGAAAGCAATAATAGGGAAAGACAGGGGTGGAGAGAGAGAGACAGACAGACAGAGACGAAGAGAGAGAGAGAGAGAGAGAGAGAGAGAGAGAGAGAGAGAGAGAGAGAGAGAGAGAGAGAGATGGAGAGAGACAGAGAGAGATGGGTGTGTGTGTGTGTGTGAGAGAGAGAGAATAGAAAGAAAGGTGACAGCCTGGAGGCTCACAGGGCTGGGTGCAGGACTTCAGGTGGCTCATCACTCACTAACTATCTGAGTCATTTAGGTCACTCCATCTCCTTAGACTTGTTTCCTCATTGGTAAAATGGGGACAATAGCACCTTCATCATTCATTGCTGTAAGAACCAAATGAGACAACATAGGTAAAGTTCTTTGTAAACCTTAGAGCACTAGATAAAAGTACTAGCTGTCATCATCATCATCATTGAGTTTAGCTTCAATTTCTGACAAAATTCAAGAGCATTTCATTAAAGGGAGGGTTAGTGGATATGTAGAAAAGGAAGCAGTGATCACAAAGTACTAACATGACTTTGTCAGAAAAGTCATGCCAGACTCTGTTTTTCACAGGGTTAATGTCACTGACATAAACCAAAATTTCAGTGAAGCATTTGGTAAAGTGTCTCATGCTGTTCTTTTGGAAAATATGAAGAAATGTGGGTTAGATGATAAACTTTGGTTAGTTTGGAGCTGACTGAATGGCTGGAGCCAGGGAGGAGGCTTCATTGAGTCAACTTGCAGGGAAATCTCTAGTAGAGTGCGCCAGGCCTCTGCCCTTGACCTTACACTGCTCATTTTTAAGGATATCTGATGGCAATACCCAAAAGACTATTGAACAGGGTTCTCTCTATAACTACATGTGTCATATATTTCTTAAAAACTTCAATGGATGTGTGGGAGATACATTTTTAAATCTGTTTAAGCTGCATTTTGTTTAACCTAATCTGATCCTTTTAAGACAAAAACCCAACAAAAATAAACAAATAAGTGCACTGGAACCTTTGGTTTGTCTACGTCTCCATCAGTCATGTGACTATAGAGACGTCTGTTATGAAAATCGCCACAGAAGCTCACTCGTTCTCTACTTGTGTTTTCATTCAAGATGTTCCACGTGCAAATACAGAAAATTCTCACAAAGGTTTTCCAGTGATAAAAGGGCCGTTAGTTAATATCTCCATGGATGTTTTTTCTTGATAGAAGCATCATGGGCAATTTTTAAAAATTCTCTTGAATTCTTTTGCTCTTTCCTTAAGATATCTTGAAAATCAGCCCACATATGCCTTTAATGAATGGATTCCTTCTGGTCCAGTCACTTTTTCTGACATGATCTTAAGCACCGTTGCTGGTGGATCTGTTTGCCTCAGTTCTCTCAGCCTTCCCTTTATTCAGTCACTAATGTGTTTTTCCTAAAATGCAGGTCTAGCCCTGTCACCCTGCCCCACCCCCTTCTCAATAAATGCCAGTGGTTTCATGTCACCTCCAGGACCAAATATAAAATTCTCTAGTTTAAAGTTTGAAGGAAGGAAAGAAGTTTAAAGAGCTTTTTTTTAAGTTTAACTTTAAGGCTTCAAGAAAAACTTCTCCACAGTTGAAACTGTCCCAGAGAGGAGTGGGCTGCCTCAGGAAGGGGGGTGGGTTTCACTGGACAGTTTCAGAGCCCAGGCTGGCTGGCCACTGGTCTCTTGGGTTCTAGAGCAGATTCTGTCCCCCTTTTGTGGATGGTTTGGAATAGACAGCCTTTTGTTGCCTGTCCTCTGTTAGAATGTGAGCCCCTTGAGGGCAGGCATTGTTTTAGCCTTTCCTTGTATCCCCAGTGCTTAGCCCAGCACCTGGAAAACAGAAGGCAGTTCAAGTGCTTGTTGCTTGATTGATTGTCCAACACTGACAAATTCTGTGGCTGAGCAACTCCTCCAAACTGCACAGGCCTCCAACCTCCTTCAGGTCTTGATCCAAAGGAGATTTTCCATCTTACTCTTCACTGGCCTTCCATGTTCCCCCCTTGGCACAGAAGTCACCAAACACTCATCCTGGGTGACACCAGCCTTGTTTGGAGGCGCTTGTCAGCTTCCCTGTAGGCTCTCTTTCCTTTGGCCTCTTCTCCAGATGCTGGGGCATGAGCTTCAGGCATCTCCAGGAAGGTCAGTTTGCTTATGGCCCTTGTAGGTTCTGCTCAGTCAACGTGCATTTATTAAACACCCACTGTGTGCTAGGTACTTTGCTAAGCAGTTTGCCAATACTGTCTTCAATGACCCACAGACAATTCTGTATAAACCTGATAAATGTGAGACACACAGCAGAGAGAAGACGCAGTACAATAAGGCACATCCAGAATGAATTGGGGATGGTCTCCGAGGACCGCATTAGCATCATGGATGCCTGGGAAAGGCTTCCTGGCACTTGAAGGGAACCAGGGGAGCCAGGAGGCAGAGATGAGGAAGAAGAGCCTTCCAGGCATGAAGGAGAGCCAGGAAAAAAGACCTGGAGCTGAGGGATGGAGGGTCCCCCTGGTTCAAAGTATAGCAAGGTAGCCAATGTCACTGGATTGCCGAGTACATATGGAAGGTGTACATATGGAAGGAGTAAATACATAAGCAAACTGGAAAGGTAGACAAGGGGCAGGTTATGAAAGGCCTGGAATGTCAAATAGAGGATTTTAGATTTCAGCCTCAAGGCAGTGGTCAGAGGGCCAGTTCCCAGCCTAGCACTCATGGCACAGCCGTGGACCTGAATTCTCCCCACTCTTGGACCGACTGGGGGATGGGAAAGTCCACTCACTCTGGAGCAGCCCAGAACCTGTCCAAGGAGATCCCAGGGCTCAAAAGAGATTACCCTAGGCTCAAAGGGTGGGCCAGGGCATTCCCCCTCATCCCAGGGTTGCCTAGGAACTCTCTTTCTGGGCGAACTTTGCTGAGAGACCCCTGAAGCACCACCTCCCTATGACTCTCCCTTATCTAGGGCAGGATTCCTCCCTCTGCTGAGCCACTCCAGCCTAGCCCCTGGATGGCCAGGACCTTCTATGCTTCAGGAGGTCCTAACCCACCCCTCACCCCAAAGACTGAAGGGCCCTTCCCTGAGGACAGACTGTGTCCAGGATCTAAGCTTTGCCCATCTCTAGGTCAGGCACAGGACATCCCCTCCCTGGGGAAGGGCAGAACATAAAGGGCCTTCTCTCTACAGACCACCCCTGCTCCCCTTTGCCTTTCCCTGGGAGGCCAGGCAGCAGCATTGTCCTCCAGGCCAGGCTGGTTCTGGTCCCCACATGCTCCTCTTCCTGAGACCAACCTACTAGGAGCTCACAGTGAACTCCCCTTTATCTCTCCTGGGGAGGGAGTGGGGTGCCTTGGAATGTCCCCACAGTGCCCCAGACTTGGAAAGTTTCAGACCAACTTAATTGTGTATATTAAAGAAAGAGGGGTCGGGGGGATGCAACCTGTAGGTAATTGAGGCCTTTGGGTTTCAGGAGTAGTTTCTTTTTTGTTCTGCTACATGTATGGAAATGCCCAGAATGTTTGGGTTTTGTTCAATTCAGAGCAAAAAGAATAAAACAGACACATGGAGAAAAGTGCAGAAACTCAACTCAAGTCTTTGAAAAATCAATCAGCCTGAGAAGAGCTTTCCCCTAAAACATGCCTCGGGATAGGGCTGGGGTTAGAGCAAGTGAGGACAGTAAACATGGAGCTGGGGATGGAGTGTGAGAGGACAGCAAGCGGAGGCCAGGATGGGCACCAGGCTCAGCCCCGGGAGTGGGGCCAGGGCAGGCTCACCCACCAGCCCAGTGGTGGCTTCTGACCATCCGCAGAGAACATCCTTCCTCTGAATCTCAGCAAGCTCAGAAGGGGACGCCCTTTCTTTTCCACATCTATTGCCAGAATTTGGTTGGAAAGTCCTTCCAAATCCCTAACAATACATAGATTTGAGTCAATAATTCAGGCATCAGTGATTTTTATGAGTGTGGGCACTTCTTCCACCATCAGCAGACATTTTAATGAACAGTCATGGTGGATAAAAAGTCAGCCTTCTGGTGAACTTAGCCAATCTGAGAATCATAAGTACCCATGATAAAAGCAGAAATCATTTGGAAGGCTCTGGGGCCACTGTAATAATTCAGAAAACTGGACCATTCCATGGAGGAGGGCTGGCCTGAAGCTAACCTCTGGCCTTTCCAAGTAGCCTTGTGGAGTGCCTGAAGTGCTCCTTGGCCCCTCCTCTTCCATCAAGGCCCTCAGTGGGGGTGATGAGATACAGCAGCCAAAGAGCAAGGAGAGCAGGTGGGACTCCAGGGCAACGTGGCGACAAGGGTGCTGCTCCCCTGCCTTTTACCCAGTCCTGTCCTCTTCCCCCTCCTCCTCTTCCCCCCCCTCCCCCTCCTCCTCCCCTCCCCTCCTTCTCCTCTTTCCCCCCCTCCTCTTCCCCTTCCCCCCTTCCCCCTCCTCTTCCTCCCCTTTCCCCCCTCCTCTTTCCCCCCTCCTCTT
>CM053583.1:421005356-421017977 GCA_028627135.1 Pseudochirops cupreus | reverse complement strand
GCCCAGTGGTTACTTGCATGTAATTCTGGCTTTGTTCTTTTCTGCTGGTTCTATGCCTGTAAAGTTGAAGTTACTTTTCACTCAATGGCATGTGCATATTGAGGAAGGGGTCAGTGAAGTAGAGTAGGGGAGGCAGGGGCAAGGCTTCCAGTGGGTGGGGCTCAGCTTTGTCTTTCTCAGATAAATCTGCATGCAGTCTGTCTCAGCCACCCCAAAGAGGCACAGTTGAAGAACAGGTCACTGGATGCCCTCTGGACATTAAGAGCTTGGCTCTCATCCTCAGGTTAGGGTGAATGCCTAACCGCTATGGAAAACAATGGACTTCTCAATTCCTGGGCTTTCTTTGGGGACAGGATGAGGATGGCTGCCAAGGAGAAATGCCACCTGGCAGATGGCTCTTCTATTCTCCTCCTTCCTCTCAGAGAATAATAAAAGGGACCTTAGGAATACAGATTTCAATGGCTGAGGGAAGTCTTTCATGAGGAAACTCCCTCCACCAATGAGGTTGGCACCTTCTCTACAGGCTATAGCCATGGGGGTGAGGGTGTCTAGGAAATGAGCATTTATTAAGCACCTAAGATATACCAGGCACTTTGCTAAGCATTTTGCAAATAGCATCTGATCAGAGAGCTGCTTGGGGGCACTGACAGGTTAAGTAGCATCCCCAGGGTCACACAGTCAGGATCGGTCAGAACCTAGGTCTTCTGACTCCCTATTCACTATACCACACTGCCGTCAGAGGGGAGCTGAGGGGTAACTTAATCTGAACTCAGCCCAATTCAAGAATCTCCATTTTTTACAGGTGGACATTCAGCCTCTGTTTGAACACTTCCAGTGCTGATTAACTCCCTAGAATGAAAAGCAGCTTGCTCTACTTTTTTACATCTTAATTATTTAGAAATTTTACCCTATTTTGATTTTTAAAATAGTCTTCCTCCCACAATTCTCTTTCCATATGACAGGTCTAGCAGAGGCACGGCTAAAGAGTGGGTCCATGTGGAAAGATCTGGGGTTCTAGTCAACTGCAGGCTCCACACAAGCTGGGAGTGTGACATGGCGGCCAAAACGGACTTCTGGGATCTGGGGAGGAGGGTAGTCTTCAGCATCAGAGAGGTGACAATGCCATTGTACTCCACAAGCATTTACTCAATGGGTCAGGGATGGTGCTAGGCACCAGAAGCACAAAGACACAAAACTGAAACAGTGCTCAAGGAGCTTATGCTCTTATCTCAGAGCAGAATACATGTATCCGCCAATCAGACAGTAAGCGTTTATTAAGTCCCTCCCATGTGTTAGTCACTGTGCTAGGTGGTGGGATTACAGACACAAGAAATGAAACACACCCCTCTTAAAGAGTCTGGTTCTGAAATGCTGTGTTTGGTTCTGCACAACACTCTAGAATGGACCTCGATAAACTGGACAGTTTCTAGCGGAGAGCGTCAGGCTTTGGGATGAGATTGTGCCTTAGGATGCTGGGTTTGAGACGGTGTATTAGATGGATTAGAAACTGAAGGCGTGCAGTCTTCCAGTACTGTGATGTGGGAGAGAGATTAGCCATGTTTTATTTATTGAGAAATGGGTGGAATTTCAAAGAAGCAGATTTAGGTTCGATGTCAAGAAAAACTCCCTAACAATTCAAGCTGTCCCCAAGTGAAGGAGTCACTCCTAGAGGTAACGGGTGCCCCTCACTTTAGATCTTCATGCAAAGTCAGGTAATATTGTTAGAGGGGATAATTCTTGGGTAGGGGCTAGATGAGATGGTCTTCTGCTTCCTTCTCACTCTTAAATTCTGTGGTATTGTAAAACATTTGATGACAGCTCCACTTTCTCCCTACTAAGTATTCTCTTTATCGCCCAGTAAAGGTTGAATGGCTAACTAGCCCTGTGGCTATGAAGATCAGATTCAGTCAAGGTGCCCTTTGAGTACACCTTTATAAAATCCACACACTTCTGGCAAATATCACACTAAAGAAATTGCTCATCTTTCAGGAATGCAAGGTTCCCAATCTGTTAGAGGTAAATGTTTTTAGGTGGTAGGGGATCTTTACAACAATGGCCAATAGGATGCTTAGATAAAATGAACCCCAATAAAAAACCTGAAATTTTGTTTAAGAAAAATGTAAAAATACTAGCAAGCACAGAGATTATAGGAAGGGTACATAAGGATCTTTGAATTCTACACTCTCATTTGACACATTAGGGCAATGAGTCCCAGAAATGATAAGTGATTTGTCCAAGATCACCTAAGTGATATAAAGAAAATTTAAGATGTGAACTCAAGTGCTCAGACTCCAAAACCCAATCCCCCATTCTACCATACCACTACCTTTCCACGAATTATTAGGGAAATGTATAGCTCAGTATAAGCATAAAAATCTATCAGAAGTAATTCCTATGCTACGAAAATGAAATCTGTAATGAAAGCCCTAAAGGTATTTCACCCACACATATTTACAAAATAAGAACGTCAAGAATTTACCTCTCTTGCACCCAATTGGGCCCAGCTTGACCCAAGAGCATGCAGGCTCCCTAAGCAGAGAGAGAAGGAAAGATAGAAAGATTACTGGTTGTATCTGTGCCTACATAGAGAAAAAAAGGAGAGACTTTTCTGCCATTGTCCATCAATGATGGGAAAGAGAATAATAAGAAATGGGAGAAGAGAGCCCAAAGTATCCTGTTTTCCTGTCCACCTGGAAGAGAAGGTCAAGTGCTTCTTGACTGACTCACAGCAAAGAAATAAGAGGAAGCAATGTCAAAAGACCAGCCTCTTTACTGCTTCCCTTCTAATATGTGCACTTACAACCTCGGGCTGCCCAGCTCCTCCCTCCTGAGGACTAGAGTCAGCCTTGTCCTTCCCCAACTCCAAATTCCACCAGATGTTGCCGTCAGTGGACGGAGCAGTCCTTTCCTTTTTCTTTTTAAAGCTTCATTGACGCCTTTGGTCTTCCCTCGTAACAAAGAGAAACTATTAAGCAAAACCAGTTAACACAGGGGAGGCGATGATCTATTCCCAAGGCACAAATAAGTTTAGAATCAAGGGGTCCCTGCCCTGTTCATTACAGGAATCCCCGTCTTCAATCCAATTACATGTCTTCTCTTTGCCCACTTTCCCAAGACTTTTTTTTTCTGGCTAAATCCAAGGTAGACAGGGATCTGGCCTTGTGTCTCTCATTCCAAACAACCAGAAGGTTATTTTATCAGGTGTTAATTATTAAATGTGGCAAAAATCAGGGTCCTAACTAGTGACACCTTTATGCCAATAATTCAAGCCTCAGTGCTAATCAGTGTGGGGATTCCCTCTTGCCAACCCATACGAAAACTTCTCAAATCTCTCTGTGCCCTAGGTTTTAAGGAATTGTTACAGATACTAAAAGCCAACCTTCTGGTGCATTGAGACCAGTTGTTGGAACATCATAGACTGTAAGAAACTTCAGCAGCCACCTAGTCTAATCTGTACCTGAAAGAAAATCCTCTCTACCACATCACAAATAGGTGCTAGGCATACTTGGTTTGAAGACCATCCATTGAAGATGAGGCAACCACTTCCCCACCTAAAGAACCATTTCATATAAGAAATAAAATTTTTAAAGACAAAAAAGAAGAACAATCAACCCAAGTGAGCAAGTCACAGAAAAAATCTAAGAACATCTACAATGTCTAACACCCGTGGACCTCCTACCTCCAAGAAGGGCTGGACTGGGGAGTCCTCTCATGTCTCTTCGTTTAAGTCCCGCTGGGTCTTTATTATTTTATTAAATTCACTTTTGATCTGGGACAGAGGGGTTCTTTCTGTTTACATTTTGGTTCTGTGTAAGATCGTTTTCTTGGCTCTTCTCAGTTCCCTCTATATTAATTCATGTAGATATTTCCAGACCTCTCTGTATTCATCCCTCACATCATTTCATCTAGCACAATAATATCCCATTCCATTCATGGACCTGAGTTTGTTTAGCATTCCCCAATGGATGGGCATCTACTTTGTTTCCAATTCTTTGTTATCACAGAAAAATGCTGCTATAAATATTTTGGAATATATGGGGACTTTTTTCCCCTTATCTATGGCTTCCTTGATATATACGCCCAGTACTAGAGTCTCTGGTTCAAAGGGTATGGTTATTTTAGTCACTCTATCTCCGGTATCCTTGCCAAGAAAACCCCAAATGGGATCATGAAGTCAGACATGACTGAACAACATTTTCATGATTCTAAATTGCTTTCCAAAGTGGTTGTACCATTTTACAACTCCACCAACAATGTATTAGTGTGCCTATCTTCCCACAACATCTCCAACATTGATTGGTGCCTTTTTTTGTCATCTTTGTCAATATGCAGGGTGTGAGATGAAACCTCAAGGTTATTTTAATTTTTATTTCTCTTATTTAACTTAGATCTTTGTTCTTTGTGGTTGTGAATATTTTGCAATCTTTCTTTGGAGAGTTGTTTATTCATATCCTTTGACCATTTAACTATTGGGGAATGACTATCTGGCTTTTAAAACCTTTCATAACTTGTTCCTCTTCCCCAACTTTCCAGCCTTCCTCCAAGTCACCTCATACCCACACCCTTCTTTGATCCAGTGACACTGACCTCCATGTTGTTCCTTGCTTAAGAGTGCCTTCCACTGTCCCTCTCTCCCAACTTTGGGTATTTTCACTGGCTGCCCCCTTGACTGAAATTCTCTTCTTGTCTCTGCCTCCTGGTTTCCCTGGCTTCTTCAAGGCCCAGTCAAATTCTCACCTTCTATAAGAAACCTTTTCTGATAACTCTTCATTCTTGTGCCTTCCCTTTATTCATTATTTATGATTTATCCTGTCTAAAGCAGGTTTTGCATGTTGTCTCCCTCATCCGACTATGAGATTCTTGAAAGAAGGGACTGTCCTTGGCTTCCTTTGTATGCCCAGAGCTTAGCACAGTGCCTAGTATTCAGTAGGCACTTAATAAATACTTGTTGACATGAAGCCTCTCCAGCTCAAGCTTGCCCTCTGCTGGCAGAGACTCCCACAGCTGAGGGTCATTTCCACCTCGAGGAGACATGAGCCTAGGAGAAAACAGAATTTCACATGCTTATGGGTAATGAAGAATCCTGAGTTCATTCCTTTCATGACCCACGTCCCTGTGGGGATGGGAAGGAGAATGGGAAGAACAAAAAAACAGGTCATTTTTTGTATTTACTTCCCCGAGTGGCAATATCTATTTATCCTGCTACAGGGGCTTGTAACTCAGGTACAAAACCAACCAGAATAACGCATGTCCTTGTGCTTAACCCCAACATTAAACCAACAAGTGAACTTCTGGTCCAGCAGAAAGCCCAACTGCTGAAGTTGTAGGGCTAGTCCTTCACTTCAAAGACACATCATGAAGAGCATTCTCTAACCCATCCCCAAGGAAACACAGCAACCTCCCCCCTCCTCCAGTTGTTTTTGAATCCTCTCCATTTATAGTTGACCCAATTTTATCTGTAGAAGGAAAACACACACATGGGCATGTGCACACACACACCAACACACATACACACACAGGCACACGCACAAACTTTCCAACCTGTTTTTGAGTTGGCTTAATTGCTGGAAATAAAAAGATTCTGTCGGCTCAGGCTGAGAGCACTGGGGCTTTGGGGCAGAAGGAGAGAGGCTCAGCTGCTTTGATCAGCCACAGATAGTCTTGCTGGATTTTCAAGTTCTCTTCCCTTGGCAGGTCATCTCATATTTATTCCTCTTAGAAAGTTACCAATCAGCTTCTCTTTTTTTAAGTCCTCAAGGCTTTGATCGTTCCTATTCCCCTGTCTTCATTCCAATGCCTGGGTCTGTACAGAGAAGGCCCTTAATAGATGCTTGCCAAATAAACAATGAAAATAATAACAGATAGGATACAAGCAGCAAGGTGGTTCAGTGGATAGAGTTTGGAACTGAAATCAGGAAGAGCTGAATTCAAATCCTGGCTCAGACGCTCACTAGCTGTGTGGTCTTCTCTCCCCCTCAGTGCCCTCACCTGTAGAATGGGGACAGTAGACCTTACCTCTTGGGGTTGTTGTGAGTATCAAATGAGTTAATATATGGAAGGCATTTGCATAATTAAGGAGCATTTTCAAAAAGTGTTTTGCATCCATCATCTCTTCTTAACCTTGCAATGCTGTGTTTCACAGTGAGAGAACCAAGACCCAGAAGGTGAAGTGACTTTCATCTACTAGGTCCCAGAGGTGGGATTTGAACCTGGGTCTTTGTGAGTCACATTGAACCCCACACCCTCTTTGCTACACTGCCTCATTGCCCCACTAGCCCACACCTCCTGGATTCATGCCCACCCCTGTGACTCATGCCAGTGTAGGGCTTGGATACCAATATGCATCTGTTGAGTTGGCTCGGTCCACATCTGTCAGAGTTCCTCCCCTGGGCTAAGGGGGGTTTTGCCTCTAACCTCTCATGAACTGTATCACACACGCACTCAGGAACAACTTTCAAGCTGCTCCCATGGGTGGCTTCCTGCACATGGGGAGCTGGTGGGAGGTTGACTTAGCTTCCATTTTCCCAACCATCTAACTGTATCAATTCCATTTGTCCATGAAATTTCCCAGGAGTCATGGGAATGAGCCTGATTCCTCCCTGAGCACCACAGCATTTTTCATTCCTGTCCTCTTCTGCCCTTTCTTCCAGCTAAGCACATCACAGGAGGAAGGACTGTGATTTGTTTAGGGACAAGAAACATTAATTAAGCACCTACTGTGTGCAGGAGATCTAATGGAGCCATGAGACCAGAAGGTAGGAATCCTAGAAGATTCCCCGCCCCCAGCCCAGCCTAGAGCTGAATAAGGACCTCTTCAGCATCCCCAACCATGAGTCATCAGGCCATTTCTCCAACCCCACCGTGAGAAGATGCCCATTGCTGCCAGCAGCAGCCCAGTCTGCTCTTGGAAAGCTCAAATTATTAGGACTTCTGTTTGTTGTGTTGTTTTTTTTTTTTTCCAAGCCTGTGTAGGGAGGATCTGAAAGGTCAAGGGGCTGTCCTGGGGCTCAGTCCAGGGAATGAAGGAGCTGTGTAAAGAAAGCATCTCAGGCCAGGTACAGATGGACAGGGGGTCCGTTAGAAAGGGCTTGGAGACACTTGCAGAAGTGTGAGGCTGGTCTTCTTGCCTAACACAGTTTAAGAGGCGCCTGTGGAGATGGGTGATAGGTCCTCTACCCCACTCTGGGTGTAGTGGCTGGTGAAAGGAATTCAGAGGGGGCTAAGAGAGCACGGGAGTCTTAAAGGTGTTTCTGTGGCTCCCCTTGGAAGTGATTCCTTCCCCCCAGATGCAATCATCACAATTGGCCAAGAACAAATGAATAATGTCGTTTGGGTTTCTGACTCTTAATACCACAAAAGAGTTATAGGGTTAGAGCTGGCCGTGTAGCGTGGTGAGTGGAGCAGTGGGTAGGGCTGGACCTGGAATCAGGAGGTGGGTGCTCGATCCCTCCAGTCTCGTCTGACTCATCTTCCTGAGGTAGAATCTACCATCCAACACTCCCTACCCAGTTACTTCACCCTGTTTGCCTCAGTTTCCTTTACAGTTTCCTGTAAAATCTACTGGAGAAGGAAACGGCAAACCCCTCCAGGGTCTGCCAAAAAAATTCCAAACAGGGTCACAGAGTCAGGCGTGACTGAGAATATGCCTGGCACCATGCTAAGCCCTTTACAGACATTATTTCATTTGATCCTCGTGACAACCCTGGGAAGAAGGTGCCATTATTACCTCCACTTTACAGAAGAGGAAACTGAGGCCAGGTGTTGGGGGTCCCAACACAGCAAAGAGGGACGAAAGCTCCAGGTCTGGAAGGGACCGTGGAGGTGATTCAGTTCCGCTCCCATATTTTACACATGTCGAAACAGAGGGGAAATGACTTTGCCAAGGTCCAGGGGAACAGGACTCCTCCTAGCTCCTCTGCCGACCAGGTTGGCAGCCTTGGCTTCCCATCCTGAGGAAGGGGAGGGTGGGCCTCCCAAGGCCCTCAGCTTGGAGATGCTGCCTCTTTTCTAAGAACATCAGAGCCGGCTTTCCAAGGTTCCCAAGCCGAGGCTGCTCCCCTTCTGAGTGCCACTTCTCACGCACCCAGCTGGTAGCAATTTAATGGCCTTGCCCATTAAGAAGAGAAATAAGTTTGTAAGGCACCAAAATAGCTGGGAATCGGGTCCTCTCGGCTGCCTCAAGTGCCCAGCAGCTACTCCAGGGGCACCATGTGCCTCCTTGCTCTAACCCTGCGGATGCAGAGGTGCCTGCCTGGGGCTGAGCTGGGACTCCCATGACCCCTCTGAGGGAGAGCCGGCCCCTACATGGCACAGGTGGCACTGCCTTCCAGCACCTTTTACTCCCACCAGCTGCTGCTGCTGCTTCTGACACCAGCAAAGTCATTAATGCCTCTGGCTTTGAAGTAGAAAGAAACCAAACACTCTCAGCCCTCCCCCTCCCCCAATTTCTTCCATGCAGATGCTGAGTGTGAAGCAAAAACCCGATTTCAAGCCTGCCCAGGAGTCATGCTCCTGTTAATGGGAGAGATGCTCCTTCGAGGGAATGGGTGCGACCATAGCCGGTGAAGGGTGGCCATGTCCAGTCAGCCAGGCACCTGGTGGTCATGCTCTGGGCCCTTTTCTGGGTTTCGTTTCCTTAGACTGTGAATGGGTTCTGGGAGTAGCATGGCTGGGGTTGGTTGGGTTTTGTTTTTTCTATATCCCTGGCACTTGCCCCGGCACCTGGTACATAGTCGGTCCTTAATACTGTCACGGACCCCTTCGACCACCTGCTGATGCCGAAGGATCCCTTCTCAGAATGTTTTTAAGTAATTGAAAGAAATGCTCAATTTCATTTAAAGGTGAGTGAAAATAAAGCTGTGTTTTTTTTTTCCTCCTTAGTTCATGGACCCCTGAGATCTCAGGGTCCTCAGGGTAAGAACTGGGAGAGACAAACAAGGAAGTGACTGGCCCCAGAGCCACAGGACAGAATGCCTTTGCACAGAGCTGGGTCCCTGCAGCTTGTAGGAAGTACAGGTTTGAAGGATTTTGGCCCTTGGAGATCCCTAAAGATCAATTGTTGAAGCCTCTCATTATTAGATAAAGAAAGGCTCCCAGAGGTGAAGAGATTCGCTCCAAGGAATCCAGATCCTCAGGAGATCCAGGGCTTGCTGCACAGAGTCCCCACCACTCACTGACTCTAGTCTAGGCCACTGATAGATCGATTACCGGCTCGCATTGCCCCTTTGGGCCTTGAGCTCTCCTGCAGCACTTGGAGGGTTGGGCTGAACCAACATTTCCAGGAGAAATTCAGGAGTAAGTGTATTTAGAAGGTATTGGGCACTCTTAGAAGTGAGCTGAGGAGGGTCAGCCTCATGGTTCGGGGTTACCTCAGCTGGCAGAGGGCTTCCCCTCACTGGAAGTCTTCCAACAAAGGTGGGAGGACCACAGGTCAGGGACGGGGAGAGAATGACCTTGGAGGTCCCTGCAGACTCAGAGCTTCTGGGATTTTGCCTCCCCACACCCCGCAACAAGCATCAGGAGCTGAAATCCTCAAAATCAAACACAGCTGAAACAGATAAAGCCTTGGCTGGGTAGGGTGTGAGTCCCCCTCCCCAGCTCTTCTGAAGGGCAGACAGACACCGCTGGTATTCAGGGCCTTTCACAGCTAAGCTCCAGCCAAGGTCAACTTTATTGTAGATAAAGGACTGCGTGGTAGGGTCTTTGTAGAGGAGGCAGGACAGAGAAGGCAAAGCCCCCGAGGGCAGAGCCTCCAATTTTGGGCTCTGCTCGGTGCCTTCAGCACTAGCCTGGTGCTGGCCCAACGCAGGCATTTCATAGAGGCCTCCTGAGCTGAATTGTATCCAGGAGTCAAGGGCTATAGATGCCTGTGTCTATAAACCCCAGCCCCAGTGGAAAACCTGGCTGGGAAAATCAGTCCCAGAAGGGTGTCTGGAGATGGACACCTGACTGCCTTTGAGAGCTGGTCCCATCAAACTGAGATAATCCAGGGAAAAGGAGAAAGTTCCCGACTGAGCTAGAAAATGATGTGTCCCTGGGTGTGTGCACCCCAAAACTGTACGCAGCAGAGATCCTTGCCCAAATAACACTCAGAGGCTTCTCAAGGTAGGGAGCAGAAAAGAATGATTTATTATGATCTGGAGAAAGTGCCACCCTCTTTCTAACAAATGGTCAGGGAGGAGAAGCAACTTACAAAAGGAAATGGCCAAGTTACAATGCCCTAACACAGAATTCTCCCCCACCCCCCTGCTGACCCTTTTCTTCCATTGGCTGGAAGTCAGGAGCAATCTATCTGGAGTACGGGAACAAGGAAACAGAAGACCCCCCAACATACCTGGGAGAAAGCCCTTCTGTCCTTATGTGGCCTATCTCATGCTGAGGAGTCACTGAGGAGAGGGGGGACTCCCCACCGCTCTGAGTTTTGAGGCCTTGCAGATCATGGGATTTCCAGGGAAGGGGAACTTGGGCCTGTTTCCCATGAAAAGCCTTGCTAGATTTGAGAGTACAGTCTGAGAAGTTTTCACTTCTCTCACTCAATCCCTCCTCTCATTTTCACTCCCTGAAAACTTCTCACACCATTGCTGATAAGCCCCTTCTACAGTCTCATCTTCCTCAGTTTCTAGACCCTCAGGCTAGGCCTGTCCTCTTAGTCACTTGGGGTCCACCTTTGTCCTTTTAACAATACTCAGCTGTCCCTTCTAGCTTTACCATTTTGGACCAAGTGTTCCAGACTATTCCAGTAATGAATTGTATCATGCAGGGGAGGTATGTTGGAGGTAGGAGGATGCTACTTATGGCTATCAGTAAACCAAAGGGCCTGTTTCCACCAGCTTCCCCTAACCCAAGACCACCATGAGGTGTCAAAGGGAGACTTCCAGGTCTGAACGGGCACATGAGCCAATTTTCAAATATTTGGGGTAATACCTTATACCAACTGCCCTTTCTCATCTGTCCTCATATAGCAGTTAGAGAGATTTACCTTTCCACATACTCCCCCTTCTGCCGCTAACAGATCATCCAGAACTAAGCTATGTTGGAGAACCATTTCTCGAGTCTGGGTGGCCTGACCAGCCAGGAGGTCCATACCCCATGCTGTCTGACTGGTAATAATTTCCACTACTGCCCGTAACCTGATTAATCTGCTAAGAAGATAGGTGGGTGTCCTGTACCTCCAGCTCCCACAGGTGCCCAAGTGGCTGCTCCAAACGTCTGAATTCTTTCAGGGGGCCAAGTGTCACCCCAGTCGTTGGCAACACCCGTGTCAGTCGGGGTAGTATCAAGACTTGTACCTCTCTTTGTCTTCCTCAAATTCTCATACAGCCTTATACCCAACTGACCTCCTTCCTGGTCTGGTAGGAAGAAAAACTTTGGCCTGACCAATCCTATATAACAAACACCAGCCCAGTTGACAGGCAGGTGAGTGTAAGCAGTTAGCCCACAAATCCAGTAATGACCCTTTAAAGTGGGATGTTCCCCTGAATATACGATCAGGTCATTTCCCCTAAAAGGGAAATAGATGAGTGGTTCTTCATTTCCTAAAGTTCCAGATAAATAACTGACATCACTATTTGTAAACCAGGAACACTTCCATAACCCAGACCCTTTTGTCACCCTCCCTTGTCAGGCTCGTAAACTGCGTTCTCAACCACATGGTACAATTTACAGGTTTGTTCAGCCTTTCAGCCCCATACATCCACTTATATTGACTAATTCCAGGGCTCCCCATTCCCTGCTGCTTCAGGCAATATTCCCCTTTTTTTCTTACTCACTAATTTCCACTGATGCCTCTCTGCTAATCTCCAGAAACCGGTCTCATTATGGATTAAAGAGAGGTTACTTAAAAGCCACTCAGGTCTCAAAGGTACGGGCCCCAGGGTCATTGCTCAAGCCGTGGTCCCCCACAAATCCAACAATTTGTCACATTAAAGACCTGGGCTGCTGCACCTAGTAGCTGTTCAAAACTGTTTTCCGTATTCTCTTTGAGTACCCAGGGAATGGGGGCTAGATGGATAAAGGGTATACTGACCAGGAGAAGAGTTAAGGTAAATTCCATGGTATTACACGCTTGTTATAAGTAAAAGAATTATGCAAAATGGGTAGAGACACAAACAAGGATGTCAACCACTAGTATAGTTATAAGCAGAAAAGGAGTTACTATAGATAAGGGTTCAGGGCTCATGAGGTCAGTCTGTAGGAGGTGGCCTTTCTGGAAGATGCAACTTCAGTTCCCCTGAATCTTCTGGATCAATAGTCCATTCAGCAGGAGAATTCATGGGTCCATTTACCCGAGTATGGTGTGTCCACACACATTCTTTAGTCCATACTGCCATATCTGAAGTCAACAGGATCTGGAAAGGTCCTTCCCAAGACAGAGTTGCCTTCCATGGCAACATGAGTAGGCAAAGGAAGCAAAGCAAGCCCAGCAATGCAACTTTAGATTCCTTTTTGGGGGACAAAAAGGATCAAAGCATGGAACAGGAGGAAGACAACACAGTCAGAATTCCCACACCAAAAGCCTCCAAGAAAAATGTAGACTTGTTACGAGTCATAGAGCAGCTTAAGAAGGATTTTGAAAACCAAATAAGAGAAGTGAAGGAAAAATTGGGAAGAGAAATGAGAATG
>CM053583.1:420983918-421004856 GCA_028627135.1 Pseudochirops cupreus | reverse complement strand
AAAAAAAAAAGGAAGAAAGAAAAATCCTCTGAAACCAAGAGAACATTTTGAAACAAGTAGATATGTGGAGGAGGGATGGGCTGCAGGGAGTGAGCCATGCAGGGAGGAGTTGAACAGGACTCCAGGGTTCCCCAATCCTCTCATTTTACATATGAGACAAGTGAGGCCCAATGAGGAAGGGGAAATGGGTCACCCAGGTAGTAAGTGGCAGAACCAGGATGTGAATCCACATCCATCACCTGGGTGAATGGAAATGTGGCGGTACCCTTGACAGACCTAGAAAAGTTCAAAAGAGATGCCTACTTTAGGGAAGAGAGAAGGACTTGGTGAGTCTAACATGTGTACAGGTCATCTAATTTGAGATACCCAATTGGCTGTTCGGGATTTATGACTGGAGATGAGGAGAGAAGTTGAACTGGACAGAGATCTGAGAGCCATCTGTGTAGAGACTGTGTGTGCCGTGGTCTCTTCCTCCTCTGTGCATCATGGGGTCCCAGGATCTCCATGTTTTTGACATTTTGGGTGCTTTCTCTCTGCCAGGTGATCCAGAGGCATGGCCCACCAGAACGCTTCTTCCCAACTCAGCCTTTGTAATCCTTTCTGGACGCAGCACTTGGTGGGACTCTACATTGCCGTGTTCATCGGTGGGGTGACTGGCATTTTCTGCATCCTGTTTGTTCTAGTGAAGATGAACTCTCGGTCTGTGACCACCACAGCCATCATCAACCTGGTGGTGGTACACAGCATCTTCCTCCTGACAGTTCCATTCCGTCTTGTCTACCTGGTCAAGAAGAAGTGGTACTTTGGGCTGCCCTTCTGCAAGATGGTGAGTGCCATGCTGCACATGCACATGTACCTCACCTTCGTGTTCTACGTGGGCATCTTGGTCGTTAGGTACCTCATCTTCTTCAAGCACAGGGACAAGGTAGAGTTCTACCGCAAGCTGCATGCCGTGGTTGCCAGCACTGCCATGTGGGTGCTGGTCACGGTCACTATCATCCCCCCACTGCTGACCCAGTATGGCTCCCATGGGCCATACGACGACACTAGGTGCTTTGAGTTCCAGGAGGAGCTGAAGGAGAGCTACGTGAAGATCGTCAACTACGTGGTGGTCAGCGTGGTCATCGCCATTGCCATCACCCTCCTGGCCTTCCAGGCCTTCATCATTGTATCCACAGGGAAGAAGCTGCACCGTGCCTGGCTATCCCACCAGGAGTTCTGGGTCCAGCTGAAGAATCTCTTCTTCATTGGCGTCATCTTCATTTGCTTCCTTCCCTATCAGTTCTTCAGACTCTACTACCTCCAGGCCCACACCCCCAAGGACCCGTGCCACCCAGCAGTGCTGTATAATGAGATTTTCTTGAGCGTGACCGCCATCAGCTGCTTCGACCTGCTGCTGTTTGTCCTTGGAGGGAGCCGCTGGTTCAAGCAGAACGTCACTGAGCTCCTGAGCTGTCTCTCGTGCCATTAAGCCCAGAGGTGAGGGGGTGGCCAGACCAACCCGGTGACCACACCTAGCATGGCCCAGCAAGGGCCCTCTGGAGATGGCTCTTCTCCAAATGTCCCTATTGATGCCCTGGCAGTGAGTGCTGGGACACACATGACTCAGACAAGATAGTTCAGAAAGGACGTCCACACTTACCCTGCAGGGGGTGCAGGGGCACACATGACTTGGTGGACAAGTAGCTCAGAAAGGATGTCCACAGACAGTTTAACAAAAGGATTTGTCTGTAAAATGTGGACTCAGTCAACAGGCTACACTCAAGGACCTAGAGGGCCACATGTGGCCTCCAGGCCGTAGGTTCCCCATCCCTGGTCTAGGGTGTCAAGAAACCAGAGCTGAGAACAAGCTGGATGCAAACCAGTTCAGAGATGACCGGCTGGTTTCCTCTCTGAACCTCCGGGGTACATGAGACAGGTGCTTGCTGGAGAAGTCCTGCCTTGGCCAAGCCTTCTGCCCCCTCTGGGAAGAAGGGGGGGGTGGGGTGGAGGGGGAAGGGTCACTGTGGAAACCACCGAGAACCTGGAGTCTGCGGGACACTTCCTACCTGGGTGACTCAGGCCCTGCATCTGGGCCTCACTTTCCTCATCTGTAAAAATGGGGAGAATAGCCCCCATGTCAGCAGACGTTACGGTGAGGAAGTTCACACGAGGTGTTGGGACTGGGATTGTTGCTTGTGGTCCTGGCTCACTGTTTGGCACTGCAGTAGGAGTCCTGAGCTTAAGAAGAGGGTTCCAGGGGGTGGGCTGCCAGGAGGCAAGGGGTGTCCCCAAAAACCTCACATTCATTTAAACTCTGAATCATAAAACCATTCAAGGAAGGGAAGGAGGGTTAAGACGGGAAGGTGCTGGAGGGTGGTGGGCTTGGAAGAGTCTCTCGCAGATCCTCCCTTTCTGGAGGGGGTCAGGCCCCTCCTCATCATTTTCCACCCAGCTGCAAGACTTCCTCGTGCCCCTCCCCCAGTGGATGGTGAGCTCCTTGAGGGAGCCCCCACCCCCCAGATGGTAGATTGCCTGGCACACAGTAGGCCACTTTAGGTCTCTCCACTGGGGTTCTCAGTACCTCTGCCATCAGCTGGAGCCCCTCCTAGTCTGTGATCCCCCCACTTTAGGAGCCTGGGTACCAGCACCCCAGTTCCATTTAGCCCCTTGCTGTCCCATGGCTTTTATAAATGAATAGTTTTCTCAAAGATAGAAAATCTCAAAAGATTTTCACAAAGTGCCAACATTTCCCCCTTCACCCTGCCTGGGTGGCCTCACTTTAGCTCAGTGCTTAACATAGCGTTGGCTCCACCAAGTTCACGTCCAGGGCCACCGTGGGTGGTTGGGCTTGGGCAGCACCAAGTCTGGGCTCCTGGACTCCCACAACCCCGAGGCTGGAGCTCTGGGCCCAGGTTAGAGACACCACCCCCTGCTCCTAGAACAGGAGAGAATGAACGAGAAGGCCGAGGACCCAGGCCTATTTTGTGGGCACCATGTGTCCTTGGGCCCCCTCTCCTTACTTACCCCATGGTCTCAGGTCAAGGAGCCCCCACACACCCCAGCAACAAAGTCCTAGCCAGTGCTGACACGGCCCATGGTGGAGAGGTCATGTGGATGGTGCCATCCTAGCAGACTGATGGGGCCTGAATGAAGGACCGCTTGTCAGGGAAAGCCCAGGAGGGGAGGGGTTGAGAACAAAATGCTTCCTGTAGAAGGGGATGTTTACACTGAAACTTGAAGAACATCCAGAGGCAGGTGTGAGCCAGGGAGAGTTCCAGCCTCTGTAAAGGCTTGGAGATGGGAAGGGAGAGGGAGGTGTGAGAGTACTGTCCAGGAGGCCCCCCGTGGCCAGATCCTGGACGTGAGGAGGAAGACTGTTGTGAGGAGGTTTCAGTATCTCTCCTTCCTGCTTCATGTGAACCCCGAAGACTCCTGAGAAGGGAAGCCCCTTGAGGGCAGGAGCTGTTCTGTTTTGGTCACTTCCCTGGTCCCTCACACAGCGTCTGGTGTCTGAGTCACAGGGTACGATGGGCACCTGCCTGCTGTGGGCTCCGAAGGCCAGGTTCTGAGCCTGTCTCCTGCTCAGCAGCCCTGGGGCCCTGGACATGCCCAGATGATGCCATTTGGGGTCCTCCCCTCAGAGGATTATTGTGAAGCTCCGAGGAGAGCGGGCCTGTCAGCACTCTGCCCACCCAGAGCTATGGGAACACCCACGTGGTTGGGGTTATTGTTTGGGGATCAAGAAAGACACCATTGTGTGCTGAGCTCCATGCCCCGCCCGGGTAGATGGCACGTAAGGGCAGGCCAATGTTGCTGTTGAATTTTTTTTTTTTTAAGAAAAGGAGAATCAGGTAAAAGAGACTTAGAAATGCAACAAATGGAATTTTGAGAGTATTTTGTCTCTAGTGCTTGGCGTTAGCGTGTCTGGGGCAGCCAGAATCGGCTGCCACACTGCCCACGAGAACCCTGCGGCTGCCTGGACTTAGAAAACCACATGTTCAAACTGTCTGATGTTGCTAAATGTTTCCCAATTACATTTTAAGCTGCTTCAGGCAGCAAAGCAGCGTCCTTACCACTAATGGTCTAGGTTTGGGGGCTCAGATTCAGGAAAACCTGAATTCAAATCCCACTGCAAACACTTAGCTGTGTGGCCCTAGGTGAGTCACCTCAGCTTCTCCTCTGTCAAATCCAGACAATGGCCCCAGGGTGGTGGGGATCAGATGACAGAGCGCAGGTCCAATGCTCCGCAAGCCCCGAAGGCCGGTGTCAGTGTGGGCAGTTGTGATTGCTGATGACCGTTACCGTGGGGATGATGGCACGCACCCTGGCTCTGGGAAGAGCAGGGATTGTCCACCGAGCTGCTGTATGCGGACCGAGAAGGACACCAAGGGGAAGGAAAACGGGCCGATAGCCGGACTGATCGCGGAGCCAAGTGTTTGGGATGGGAACGGGCCGGAAAGGAGTTCCCAGCTCCCCTATTTCTCAGCTCTGCGTAGGGGCCTGTGCTGTCTGCCCGTGTTTAAGAACCGCAGGCTCGCCCCCTCGCTTCTCTCCTCCCAGAAACAGGAAAGCGAGCCTTTGCAACCCAGACAGAATTGCAGCCGGAAGCCCCTCCCCACCCTCCCTGCCCCCTGCCCGCTCTCTTTGGAAATCCATGGCCGGGGTTGTGAATTCTCCTGTAGCCCTCTGAGGTTCAGGGGGGCTTCTCGGAGACAGCCAGAGGCAGGTTACTTATCGAGCTCCTTCCTCCCGGCCGGGGAAGGACCCAGAGGAGTCGCCCCGCAGTGGAGGCAGGCCCGAGTCCTGGGACCTGAGACCTGGGTTTGAGTCGTGGTGCCCGGGCAGTTATCCCAGGCAGGTCACTTAAGCTCTGGATCCCAGAGTCAGTCAGGAAGCATTTATTAAGCGTCTACCGTGTGCCCAGCACAGGGGTCCAGAGAAAGGCAAAAGCCAGGTCTTGCCCCCAAGCAGCTCCCAGTCTAATGGGAGCAGCGCGCGGGCAGCTCTGGGCAGGCAAAGCGTGGGCATCTCTCCATGTACGTCACTCATGGCGGGGACAACCGCGGGGTTTGGCCTTTCCCAGTCAGAGGCCCTTCTCCTCGGCAGAGAAAACTGTCCAAGTGGAGTCACTCTCCCCCAACTACCTCCTACCTGTGGCTGACGGACTTGAAGTAGGGTTTTCTCTGTCTCATTATGACTTTGTATGGCTTTGTTTTATATGCAAACACCATCAGCAGTAGCTGCCCTTTGATGAAGGTCTGCGTGCTCAGACACCCAAAGCTGGCATTGAGCCTGGGTAAGATCTCGGTCCCAAGTGTCCCGGCTTCTCCCTCCCTGGGGCTCCGAGCTGTCACTGTCAGAGAAGCTCGTGCCCAGGGTTCTGTGCATGGCTTTCTGAGCGTGTAGGACAGCGGAGAAAGAGCCGTGAAGCGGCCGAGCTGTGAGCCTGTCCCAGAGGGGGGTTGCTCAGAGTGCTGGGGCCCCCGGGGACGTTCTGCCTCCTGGGCGGGGAGGGGAGAGTCGGGTGTAGACCCAGGCGTGCTTTTAACAAACCCGGCTCCGTCCCTCCTAGAGGAGTGGGTGGCTACTACTTGAGCTTAAAACTCCCCCACCAAAAAACCTTGCCAGATGGCGACACCTGCTGGTTTTACCCGAAATAGCCTCAGAAGACCCCAAACAAATGAAACCTTGAAAGCCCCACGCCATTAGGCGTCCTTCCCCTTCCTGTCGGGCCTCCACCAGCATTCTTACAGAACCTGACTGCAGCGCTTCTCCAGACTGATGCTGGAGAAGCAGCCTCCGGACCACCCGCCCCCCCAAAGCGTCCGTTCCCTGCGCCTTCCTTGGCTGGGCCGTCTCTTTTCCAGGATGTTTGAATCCCCGCCACGTCTGTGCAGAAGGTGTCAGGATGGCGTGCCCCTCCCCAGCTCCCCGCAGGCAGATCGGGGCCCACCCGGAGGGACTTGACTCACGCTGGATGTGTGTGTGTGGGGGGGGGCGGGATTCAGTCCTGAAAACTCACAGTGAAGCGCAGACCAGGTTAAAAGGAGCTGGGAAATGTTTTACAAAATCAATACAATACAATGAAATGTCTGGTTCAGTCGTGTCTGACCCCTGACCCCTTTTGGAGTTTCTGGACTTGCCACTTTCTTCTCCAGCTCATTTTGCAGATGAGGAAACTGAGGTAAGTGACTTGTCCAGGGTCACCCAGCGAGGATGGCTGGGGCTGGATTCGAACCCCCTAGGTCTTGGTGCTCTATCCACCACTTAGCACCTTAATTAAATATTTAACCATTTTCAGGCACTTTGGCCACATTCTTTAACAACTAGATTCATGATCTAACAGCATCTAGCTGAAAGGGCAGTTATTTTTCTAGCCCCAACCAGGCTGCCCTGGTGTGACAAATGAGAGAACAGAACATTCCCTTGTGGTTCTCTTAAGTCCGAGTGTGGCCTGCAGAGCCGCCTGGGGCTCACACCCTCCTTGCAGACATTTGAATGGACATGTCCAAAATGGGACTCGTTCTCTTTTCCTTCACCCCCTCCCCAACTCCCCTGGAGGGGGCAACCCCTTCCCTGAGAGCCAGCCCCCGCCCCTCACTCTCACTCTCCATAGCCTGCCCTCACCACCTCCTGCCGGGACTGTGGCTGTGGCCAGGTCCTGCCTGCCTCTAGGGTCCGCCCCCTGGCCCATCGTCCACTGAGCCACTAAAGTGCCTTTCCTAAAGTACGCGCCTGACCACGTCAGCCTCCGTGTACTCTCCGACACCCTTAATAACCCCCAGCAGCTCCCCGTGGCCCCCAGGAATAATTCCAAAATGCTTGGGTTGGCATTCAGAGCCCTCCCTTCCCCACCTCTCCCACTCTCTCCCCACCTTTCCAGGCTTCTTCCGGAGGCCAGTACATACTCTGCAGTCCAGTGACCCAGGGTCCTCACTGGCCCGCTCCCCGCCCCATTTCCACCTCCCGGAGAACTTCCCTGGCTCTGCCCAGTCCCTTCTGAAATCCCACAGGCCACAGGAAGCCTGGCCTGCCCCTGCCTCGGCTCCAGGTGAGGCCAGTTCATGGAGGCTGCTGCTGGTTTGTGTGCTCCCTTGGGGCTTGTCTGCCCATCAGGCCTCTAGTCCGTTGGTCCACCATGGGCCCTTCCTAAATGCCCAGGTGTGGGCCCTCCCCCGGCCTCCGCAGGAACAGCGAAAGAGAACAGAAAGCATGTCTAGACCTACCCTTGGATGAGCTGGGCTCCCATTTAGAATAGAAGCTTCCTGAGGCAGGCCCTGTGTTCACCTTTCTTTGTGTCCTCAGGGCTAGGCACAGCACTTGGTAAATAGTAGGAGCTTAATAAGGGGCTCTGCCCCTCCTTTCTTCTCTCCTCCTGGTTGGCAGTCTGGGTGGGCCTGGCCCCAGGACCCCCATGGCTCTGCCTTCTACGTCTCTCCTGGAATGTCTGGGCATCTAGCTTTAGAGCGAGCTGCTGGGAAGAATCTATCCCTACCTACAAAGTGTATCTTTAAAAACTAGATTTTCGTGTTTCCACTCTCTGGATGTTTCCCTTTCAGTCCCCTCCATTGTGACCATCTACTCCTTCACCCCACGGTCCTGGCTGCCTATTGTTTCTGAAGGGCCCTGCCAACCTCAAGCCTGGGAGGGGCACTAGAAGTATTGGTGATGTTGTCACCCCTCCTAAGCATATCCTTGGTGCTGTGGGAGGGATCCAGGCTGGAAGAGAGTCAGAGCCCACAACCTGTGCCCCTGAAACAGGACTGCCTTCCTTCGATGGCCTCCCTTCATGTCTCCAGCCCTCCAGGGGCTGGGCACCCATGGCTGACACCCTTCCTTGGGGCATGCCGACTCCTGTGGGGGTGGTAGCAATGGTGCTGAGTCCAGCTGGAGAATAGGATGTGGCTCCTGTGGCTAGGGAGCTGATAAGAAGAGCTGGCTTTCCGTGCCCAGCTTAATTTCACCCTGTTAAATTACATAAATGAGATTCTGCAAAGTGTTAGCTATTATGGCTAATTATTGTCCCTTGGCACTGAGCCTTGGAATTCTGACTCTGCAGAGGCACCCCTGCCTCTGGGCTCCTGCTTTCCTCCTGGCCACCTCTTGGGGCATTGGTCCTGGTCTGGATGAGCTAGCCCTCACTGTCACCCCCCTCCTTCCCTAGACCTTGCTGGCAGGGGACTTGGAGGGGAGCTCAGAGCCACCTGGCCTTTCATTGACAGGTGAGGAAACTGAGGCAGAGGGATAAGATAAGTGAGCATCACTGCACAGCAAAAATGAATGGATGAATAAAAGCATTTATGAAGTGCCTGCTACAGTCTGTGCTGGGAACTGGGAATGCCCCTGCCCTCCAGGTGCACACACTCTAATGGGGGAGGAGAACTGGGTACCACATCTGTGGAGAGGAGGGACATCCTGGGAAGGGAGCTTCTTTCTGGAGCCAGTGGGATGGTGGCGCTCTCACATCCTTTCCAGGCCCTCAGCAAGAGTGGAGGGGGGGTGAGGGCCCAGGGTACTCACGTCTGGCAGGGGATGTCCAGGTGGATGGATTATGAGAAGCAGAGGGGGATTGGGATCCAGGTCTCCTAACTCCAAATAGAAGTGCTTGTTGGGTGGTTGGCTTTCCCCATCCTATAAGTTTCCTTTCCCACAGCTACTAACTGTAGTCGATTGGTATGGTGACTCTGGTGCCAGCCTCACCCGAACTGCCTGGTGGCCAGAACTTCTCATTTGAGGCTCCCACCAGACATCTAGGGTCAGTGAGGTAGACCCAGTACCCAGTACCAGTACTAGCATCTGGCCTGGGCCCACTGAGGGGAGGCATGACTCAGGTCTGCTAAGGGCTGTTCTTGTGACCAGCTGTAGCCTAGGAAAGAGGTGAGCTGGTGTTATTCTCCTCCAAGTGAAGAGACGTGCCAAAGGTCACACAGCTAATAGATGCTGGGACAAAATTCAAACCCAGGTCTTCCAAGTCAAAGCCCAGAACTCTTTCCCCTAAGCCAAATCCACTTGGGCTTGGGAAGGAATTTACTCAGGTTTTTCTCCCATCTCACTGCCCTGAGAAGCAGCTGTTACCCTCAGGGGGTGTTCAGGGGAAGTCGCAGAATTTGAATCTGGGTCTTCATGGCTGAGGTTAGTACTGTGTCCATTACACCTCTTCCACATCTTAAGAATCACAATAGTGATATTTATAGAATATGAGAAAACTTGGAAATTCCTTTGTACCATGCAAAGTGTTTACTCTGACTCCATTTGACAGTTCAGTAAACTGAGGCTAAGGTCAAGCGAGTACTGAAAATACTAGGTACAGAAAACTGTTCGTGAAGGTGAGAGGTGCTGGCTTCTCAGTTGATGGGACAGGGAGGGTGGAGTCTGTAAGAGACAGTGCAAGGGGCTTGAAGTCCCTTCCTGGAGAGACCCTAGAAGGTTAGTTACAGTCTGGAAGAGGAAGGGCTGACCCCCAGAGCTGGTGTGTCTGAGGCTTTGTCGACAATAGCTCTTGTCAGAGGAGCCTTGTTTATTTTGAGGGGTTAATCAAGCTAGCGACTGTAAAATGCTGCGGACATCATGTACATAGATTTGAACAGCATAATTAAATGATTAAATGTGTTGAAAATAGGGTTGTAGATGGGTGACACTGGGACTGTTTGAATGTGGGGCCTCATAGAGTATCATGTTAATGATTCTGGGTCTGCTTGGAAGGAAGTCCCTGGGGAGCACCTCCAGGCTCTGTCCTGGCCTTTTCTGCTCATGATTTTAGCAGTGGCTTTGAAGACATAGAAGACTGCAGGTCATAACAAGCTGGAGGGGTCTCTTTATGTTGGAAGGCAGAGGCCAGGATCCAGACAGACTGGAATGTCAAGATGAAGCAAAGATATTTAATGGGGATTAATGTAAAATAAAATGCTGGGCTTGGAGTCAGGAAGACTTGATGCAGCTGGAATCAGGGCTTAGACAGTGTACTTTAATTAGGGCCTTTTGGTGACGCACCTAGTGGATTCACATAAGGCCAGCTCCCTAAAGACGCCCTGGAAATACACTTAAAAGATTTGTGTCTGAGACCCTGACTGCAACCAGGCCTCTTGCCCCGCAACTTCAGATACCTAAAAAAGACAAGTCTCTTATTAAATTATCAATCCTGTTGATGGGGTGTTGGGGTGCCTAGGTTTGTAACATCCAGTTGTAACTTCATTTAGTAAAATCACACTTGTGTTTGGGTACCTGTGTTTGTAATATCAGCTTGTGCATTCAAGTTGTAAAATCACACTTTCCCCAGCTTCAAAGCATTAACTCTGCCTCTTCCCTAGGCCAGCACTCTGCCCAGCTGCAACTCATGAACTGTTTATCCCTGCTTGGTACAGTAACAAGCTATACCTATGAATCCTTCACTAAACCATCTAAGCAATTACTTTAGCTTAGAGAAATGTAAAGCTCCCTTGTTCTAGCGGCCAGCTGCACCTATGAATCCTTCAGTGCACTATCAGTAAGCTAACTCCTCTCCAATTAGGCACATACTGGATCCCCAGTTAGTCCAGCTTCCCAGCATCCATCTTGTCAAACAGGACATTGATGGGTAACAGACTGGACACCTCTCAGTCAGAATTGACCGTTAGCTGACCAACTGACATTTCAAGCCAAAAACTACACCTCCATGCAGCCCCACCTTGGGCTTTTTCCCATTGAATTATGGGCAATACGCCTGCGCAGTAGATATGAAAAGTGCTTGTCCCTTTAAGCACTGATCACTCCTTTACTCCTCCCTAATCCCACCCTTACTCACCTAGTTAGCATAATTGATAGCTGATTTATAATTTTATGGCTTTATAATCTGTGCCCCCGACTCCCGCGTTTTTGAAGGCTTCCTAAGATCCCCCTGCCTGCTGTAAGGCATAACAATAAACTTTTACAATCCTGACTCAAAAAATCATTAAACAGAGTTCATGGTTCTTCACTGAACTACTCACATGGCCTGGTCTCTTCTTATTCACATCTCCGATCATGCTTAATGCTGGACATTAAGCAGGCTCCCAACAAAGACTCATCTTCATGAGTTCAAATATGACCTCAGACATTGAGTGACCCTGGGCGAGTCACTTCACCCTGTTTACCTCAGTTTCCTTATCTGTAAAAATGAGCTGGAGAAGGAAATGACAAACTGCTCCAGAATCTTTGCCAAGAAAATCTCAAATGGGATCACAAAGAGTTGGATACGACTGAAAATGACTGAACGATACCTGTAAAACCCTACACTCAGGCTTAGAAAAGCCAAATTCATGAGTTACTGAATGGGGGAGATGCAGACAGGCAACAGTTCATCTGCAAAAAGACCCAGGGGTCTTAGTGCAATGCCTGCTGGAGCTGCCTCAGTGCCCCCAACTGGGTAGCCTAGGGCTGCATGAAGAGCCGCATCTCAGCTTCCAGGCTGGAGAAGGCTGCCGTCCCACTGTCCATGGTCCTGGCCACGCCAGATCTACCGTGCTTGGTGCTGAACACCGCAATTCGGGGGGACCTTGACAAGCCAGGCAGTGGCCAGAGGGAGGTTGTCAGGAGGGTGAATGACCTCAAGATCACATTTGATGAGGGTCTCTTCAAGGAGCTGGAGATGCTTATCCTGAAGAGGAGAAGGCTCCAAGGGGACTGAGAGCAGCCTTCAAGTGTGTGAAGGGCTGTCAGTGGAAGGGGGTTGACTTTGTTCTGCTTGACCCCAGAGGGAACCCAGGTGTGCTCATTCCAGATTCAGAGTGCTGTGCCAATGCTACCCCCCTAGAGGAAATGGAGAATGGGTGGGAGGTGGGAAATCAGTCAACTCCACAAATCCCTGACTTTGCCCCTGCTTTGAGTTCTGATGGTTGATTTGGAAATCGTCACACAATTAGCATGGTTTTTGAGAACTTGTCTTTTTTCCCTTTGTCTTTCATAGTCAGAGTGGGCTGTGCCCCCATGGGCCCTCAGCATGGCAGCCCCCTGTGACAGGTGGGGCACACAGACAGCAATTCCTGCTGGGCAGTAGACTTTGCTTTTCCCTGTTAAAATGCCACCTTTTTTTTTTTTTGGAGTGCCAAATGAAATGAGATTAGCTAAATGGCTGTTGGAGCCCCTTCTGCAGAGTACTGTGAAAGGTAATCATTTTCCTACTCGGCTCCCGGGGAGCACCGCATCTCTTTGATGGAGTGTGGTCTCCCACATGGAAAAATTAACTTAGAGTCAGAAATCCCTGACAGGTAATTGTGTGGCTTGAACCTCCGAATTTTGAGGGAGAAAGTGCTTCCCCCATGTGATGAGAAATCTCTGGAGCTGGAGGGGACAGGGGGCAAGGAAGGAAGGAAGGAATAGAATGCTGCTCCCTCCCTTCTTCGACTCCAGCCACCAAAATGAGTCTTAGGTAAGAGAAAGAACTGACGAGTCTGAATGCATATAGAAACATACTATCATGCTGACACACTATAGAAACTATCCTGACGCAGACAGAAACATACTATTTCTCACATTTGTTGGGGGGGGGGGGTTGGTCTGTTCTTTCACAACATGACTAATATGGAAATATTTTAAATGATTGTACACATATAACCTTATGATAAATTGTTCACTGTCTTAAGGAGGGGGAGGTGAGGAAGGGAAGGAGAAAATTGGGAATTCTAAATTTAAAAGAACGTCAGAAATTGTCTCTACATATAATTGGGGGAAAAAAGATTTAAAAACCTCCTTTCTTGGACAAAGGGACACCCCCACCATTGGTCTTCAGATTTGGCAGGGCCTGGCATGTCAAAGGTGAGAGATAATTGCCATAACTCTTGGGAAAGAAGCTGAGGGATGGGTCTGGATGTCACTTGACTTAGCTTCCAGACAAGGTCTTTCTCTTGGCTTTATATCTTCTCTTCAATCTCACAGGAGGGGCCCCTTGTCTCTGTTCCCTCTCTATTATAGACCTAGTAACCAAAAGACCAGTGATTTTTTGTTCTGTCCTCTTGGTTCTGCTTTGCTTCCTTTGCGGTGAAGGGAGAAATAGAGAATTGGCTTTGCCCCAGTTCTCTCTTCCTTCCCTGATGGCCAGGACTTTCCTTGACTGTCCTCCCACCCTCTTCCCATCCCCTACCAGGTGATTGTCTGGTGGTCTCCACTGAGCTAGGGGCAATGTATAACTTGGTTATTCATTTCAGTCTTCACTCAATGAATCATTCTCTGTTTTGCATAGAAGTCCTTTTTATGGTTTGTATGTTAGTACTGAGAAAGGAATTTTCCTTATGAGCCTGTGATATTAATGTCTCAATCTATATTGAGTCTTTATGTCTTCATTGAACAAAGGATTTCTCCTATAGCCCCTTTGCCTGATGATTCTCATTTCTATTCTCTCTACTCCCCTCTCAAAATTATGCCTTTAATTGGTGGGTTCAGCTGCTGGACTTTCTGCTGGCCAACGCCTAGAATAGCCTTCCTCCTAGGGATTGGGGGCTTGGCAGGAGATGATGCTAGCCAAAGGGAGAGGGCTGATTAAAGTCTCTCCCTCTTTCAGACTCAGTAAGAGGACAGCCATTCTCTTATTTTTAAAGATAAGGGAATAAATATGAAACCAGATAAATGACAGCCCGGGTTTCAGTCCAGAGAGTTACTTATTATCTGTATGGCTTTGGCCAACTCATCACAGCTCTCTGGGCCTGTTTCATTATGTATCAAATGAAAGTAGTGACCTGGATGACCTCTAAGTTCCTATGTAGCCCTAAATATGTACCCCTTTAGCCTATTCTGAGGGAGATGGAGAGGCCCTGGAGTTCCTGCTGGAGTATGCCTAAAGTAGGTGGAGCAGGAGGTCATCAGACAAGGAGGACTAGTGAGGTCAGCCTCTGACTGGGGCTGTCCACATGACTCTGAGGACAGTGACAAGTCACAGAATGGAGAGTGGAACCACGAACCATGAGCTAAAGTCTTTGGAAAAGTGGGCAAATGACCTGGAAGTCAGGGCATGACAGCAAAGAAGATGGGATAAGCGGGTTACTGTTTGATTCCATGGATTTCACAAGGAAAGGTAGTAGAAGGTCAGAGGCAGAGAATCGGTCTAGAAGTGAGTGGTGAAGTCAGGAGTCTGCAGCTCTCCCACCTGGCCCTGCACCTGGCAGTGGAAGGGGTGATAGGGGAAGTTGTAGGAGAAGGTGCTCATGGTGGATATGACCATTGGAGAGAGCAGTTAGGGCTCTGGTGGGAGATGATGAAGGGCAGGAGGAAGGAAAGAGGCCAGCACCCTGGCTTGGTCTGCCAGCAGACAATGCAGAGCTGAGGGGAAACCTAACATGTCTAATGAGTCACCTCACAAACGGCTTCAAGTCTAGAAGATTTTAAGTCATATCCTCCCAGCAGACTAACTGCGGTTAGTCCTGCTACTGGTTTCTTTTCTTTCTGTCAGATGCACACTTGCCAGTTTTCTATATTTGGCATTTCCTTTGCGTATAGGAGACATCTCTCTCTCAGACTTGGAGCATATTATACAGTGAGTACTTTTTACTTCCTCCTTTGGGGAGACTTTGAGCTAATGCCAAGAGAAAGGGGAGCTTTCCTCCCCCTCTGCTGCCATCATTAGAGGTCAGATTTCCCAGGACTGACCCCCTTCCTCTGGACAGCATGCCTGTGTCCAAGGCAGAGCCTTGGAAACCACCAGTGTTTCCTTCTTGTGATATTTCTTTTTGTGACTGGAAGGTAATTTCTGAAATAATCCTAGATGGTGAGGCCATCAGTGTGGGCAGCTTGATTTATCATGGGGCACTCCAGCTCCCCAGTTTTAGTCATATTACACTCCCCAGGTGAGAAGGCTGTTTCTGCCTTAGACTGATGTAGTACAAGAAGGCAAAGGAGAAATACTCGATGAGTCATGCACGGATAGCAGAAGCCTTCATTTTTGCCTCTCCTTGCAATCACCAGAAGAAGGTGGCTCTCCATCCAGATGGCTTTTCATATGGCTAATTAGACCCCTCCTCAAATTCCCATCTCCTGTCCGAGGAAGGCCTCTAGTTTTCAGGCTTTTGGCAGAGTCGGGATGGGGCCAGGCGGCTGCTCTGCTGATAACCATCGGCTCTTCTCAGAGCTCACTTCCTTGTTGAGGGTTGATTTCCATATCCGAGGCTCTCCCAGATGCTATGTAGCAATGGCAAGTCTTCCTTTGTATTTCTGAAAGAAGCAAACTCTTCTTTTCTCCTGGGCATTCAGGCTTAATTTTCCTAGGTAACTTTGGAGAGGATACCTCATTTCTTTCACATTTCATCTTCTATCAGCCCCTGTCCTGAAGGAGACATCCAGCTACTTTGGGGCTCAGGTTTTATTGTGTGGTGTTTCTTCCTGGCAATTTCTTAAGTTCCTTGTTGTTGAAAGTTTGGATTTTGATGAAAATCCGTCTGGTAAGTGAGCGTGAAGACTTGCCTCTTGGCCTCCTGTCAGCTCTCTCCATCTGCATGCTTCCACTTGTTTCCAAACCTTCAGAAAAGTCTTCTTATTTCCTGAAATATGTTTGGGGAGTTTTTTTTTTAATTTCCTTCTTTGGATTTTTCTGGGAGACAGCTGGTAATTCCCAGCTCTATTTCCTGGTTTAGGAAACTTTATAGATTGTGGAATATTATTCCATTCATGATGTTTTATTTCTTGCAGGTCATTGTCTTGCTTCTGCAACTCTATTTTCCAGCCAAATAATTTTAATCCTCATAAATCTCTGGTTGTATTAATATTCACTTGGGCTGAACCAAGTATTGTCAGAGGACCAGGGTTCAGATGTGTCTGCCCTGACCTTGGGACTAATTGCTCTTCCATTCTGGGCCTCATTTTTCTTATTTTTGAAATCAGTGGGTTGGGCACAAAGACCCCAAATGATCCTTCCAGCTCTACAATCTTAGGGCAGGGGCTCTTGAACCCTAGGGAGCCCACGAGGAGATTTCACAGGATCTGTGAACTTGGTTGAAAAAACAGTGCATCTTGATTTTCCTTCATCTCTGATGGAAATTTAGCATTTCCTTCACCTGTTTAAAAACGTTATTCTGAGGAGTCCATAGGCTTGGCCAGACCCTTTGGCTTTTGAGCCTCCAGAGGTCACTTGGAGTGCAGCTTTGCGATAGGAAGATCCCTTAGGCAATGGGTCAGAACTAGAGAATTTCTGCTGTAGAAGATGAGGTTTGTGCTCTTACACAGTAGGGCAGCCAGGAGTCTGTGATAGGAGCTTTATCAGATGTTAACACCTTTTACAAACTGAAAACCAGCCTTGAAGAGACTTGAGACTATAAAGGAGTCTGAGAGCAGAGGAAATCTCCCCAGACTCCACTCAGGCAGAGAGAGGGAGCCGGGAGGAAGCATGCCACGCAGAAGGCCAAGGGAGGGTCGGTCTGGGCCACCAGGTGGGACCGGCCCCTCCACCCCAGCCCAGCCCTGCTGACCCTTATTGATTGGGCGGTCCATCTTGTCAGTCTCATTTGGCCTTTCCCCGCCTCTGCAGCTTCCTGTGAGGCCACCTGCCCCTTGGAGCCCACCCCGGAGGGAAGGGACAGCGCAAAGCCCTCACTTGGAGATCACCACTTGGCAGCTTGGGCGAGGAGTAAGTCGGGAGGGGAGAATGTCAGGAAGGAGGCTGAGGCAGAAGCCTGGGTTTGGTCCTGTGGACTGGCAAGCTCTGTGCATCTGACAGCGGTTGGTGCTGGATTTGACAGGAGGGAGGGAAGGCTGATTAGCTGGAGCGCTGGTGGCTGGGAGGCTCTAGGGGGATAGATGAGCAAGGCTTAGAGCTACCCCCCAAACTTCTCACAACATGCACACAGCCCCCCTTCTTTACACTTCCGCACACACTCACATGCCCCTCTCCTGCCTGACACACACATGCCCTCTCCCTCTCCTCCCTCTCTCTCCCTTTCTCTCTCTTTCCCCCTCCCTCCCTCCCTCTCTTTCTCTCTGTCTCTCTGTCTCTCTCTCTGTCTCTCTCTCTGTCTCTCTCTCTCTCTCTCTCTCTCTCTCACACACACACACACACACACACACACACACACACACACACACACACTAATCTAACTCTACTTTCTAACATTAAGTACAAGAGTGATTAGGAAATGGTACTTGTAAGTGACATTTGCTCTCAGGGTCATTCTGAAAGAAAACGGTGGAAAACGAAGCAGCGGGATCTCATCTGTATCCTGAGAAGTTGGGGAAGTGGCATTCATTTGCAGCGACATTCCATTTTTAAAATTTACCTCACCAGACCAGCTCTGCTCAATTTTTCACACAATCAGCTATATCTGATTTTCAAATAATTTCTCCTAGGTCTGTTGCTTGATTAGATCTTTTTAAACCCAGAATCAGTTTCTTTTGCCTGCTTCACGGTTGTATAATACTGTGCTTTATACTCATTAAGACACTCCAGTGACAGTTCCACGGTTACACACAGAATGTGTACAATGTCCGGAAAGCCCAGGACCCTGCCAGTCTGGCATCCCAGCTCCCCAGGATGGGGGAGGAGGTGGAGAGGGTTAGGACCAATGGTCTGGGTGTTGCCTATGCCAGAAGGAGACTCGCTAGGTGCTCCTCTGCTGATGGCCTCTGATGGCTGAGGGGAAGGAATCAACCAACCATCCCTGGGCTGGAGGCTGGGGCAGGTAGAGACAGACACACCAGGAGGAAGGCGGTGGCCTCCTGTGAGCAGGTTTTCCCCGGCTAGGGGAGCCTGACCTCTTGGCACTCTTGACTTTAGTTACAAGAATTCTTTAGTTCTAGAAAAGTTATCTTTGAGTTCCTTTGTCCTTGACAACTGCTGCCTGACAAAAATATTCTAGATACATTTTTTTCTGCCCACTAGTGAGAAGAAGGCTGTGGAGTCAAGGGTAAATTCTTCAGCAGACTTCCGTTCTGCAGTTAAGAAGCAATGACCATTTTCCCAAGCAGCCTTTTCAGCATTTATTAAACACCTACATAATACCTGAACAAAGTGTACACTGTGCTAGGAGCTTAAGGAGATGCATAGATAATTCAGACAGGGCCCGTGCCCTCAAACATAAAATTTACATCCCAACAACATAAATGATGAGAAGTGCTCAAATATTACAAGTAAACCAGAACATAAAGGGAGAGAGGAGCTTGCTAAGTGCTTGGGGAGGTCTGAGGAGGGAAGTCTGATCAGTGTTCCGTTCCTTACCTTCAACATCCCAATAGTCAAAAGAGGGCTTAGCTAAAATCCTATGAAAAAGGGAACTGGGTACATGTGTCTCACACACACACACACACACACACACACACACACACACACGAAGCCATGAAATGGAAGAGGGGGAAAACAGTCCAGAATCTTCAGAGGCTTCCTGGTGGCTCACAGGGTGACACCTTCACCTGGCTCTTCAGTCCTACAGAGAGACCTCATCCCCTTGCCTAGGACTCTGTAACATAAGGCTTCATCCTGCACCAAGCCCATCTTCCCTGGAGCTGTCTTCACTCTTCTGCCCCATTCTCTCACTCTGCATACATCTCTTCATCTTCTCTAGGAAGTCTCATGGAGTGACACCAGTTTACACTTGTCTCTCTCTACTTGGGATTCCAAAAACACCCAGCCCCTGGTTTAGTACATAAAAATTGGTCTTAACCAGAGAATGCCCTGTGCCAGTCATTATTAGTAGGGGTTGGACTCCAGTTCCCCAAACAGATTGTAAGCTCAGGGTCTTTCATTTGTATTCTGAGAGCTGGTCTCCTGTTGTAAGGAACAGAGGAAAGGCTCTAGGAAGACTCCTTGGTTGTTGGATGGTAGATAGCTCCTTCCCCTACGGGATTCAAAGTATTTCTTTTCTTTTCTTTTTTTTATTCCCTAAAACTGAAAATCTTTTAAATTATTTAGTATTTTATTTTTCCCAATTATATGTAAAAATAATATTAATATTTTTTTTCAAATTCTAAGTTCCAAGTTTTCTCTTCCCTTCTCTTCTCTATCTCATTGAGAAGGCAAGCAATTTGACATAGGTTACACATGTGTAATCATGCAAAACACGTTTCCACCTAAGTCAACTGTGAAAGAAAACACAAGCAAAGAAATCCAAGAAAAATAAAGAAAGTAAAGAAGAAGTGTCTTTGATCTGCATTCAGGCTCTGCCAGCTCTTGCCCTGGAGACGGCTGCCCCCTTTCATTCCAAGCCCTATAGAATTGTCTTGGATCATTGTATTGCTGAGAATAGCTAAGTTATTCACAGTAGATCATCGTTACAATGTTGCTGTTACTGTGTACAATGTTCTCCTGGTTCTGTTCATTTCACTCTGTATCAGTTCATGGAAAGTTTTTCTTTCTAGGTTTTTCTGAGAACATCCTGCTTTATTAGAATTGTATACAACTTCTTCAACCATTCCCAATTGATGGACACCCTCTCAATGTCCAATGCTTTGTTAACACTAAAAGAACTGCTATGAATGTTTTTGTACACATAGGTCCTCTTCCTTTTTTAAAAATCTCTTTGAGATACAGACTGAGTAGTGGTATTGAGAAGTCAAAGGTTTTTATGGCCCTTTGGGCATAGTCCAAATTGCTCTCCGGAACAGTTGAATCAGTGTACAACTTCCCCAAAGGTACATTAGTGTCTCAATTTTCCCACATCCCCTCCAACATTTGTCATTTTCCTTTTCTGTCATGTTAGCCAGTCTGACCGGTGTGAAGTATTAGCTCAGAGTTGTTTTAATTTGCATTTCTCTCATCAACAGTGATTTAGAGCATTTTTTTAATATGACTATAGATAATTTTGATTACTTTGTCTGAAAACTGCCAGTTCATATCCTTTGACCATTTATCAGTTGAGGAATGGCTCTTATTTCTATAAATTTGACTCAATTCTCTATATGTTTGAGAAATTAAGTCTTTATCAAAGAAACTCACTGTGATTTTTTCCCACACTAATGATAACCTCTCTATAGTTCTCCCCATCCTGTTTTCCCCCTGTTTTTCTTACTCTCTCTCTCTCCCTCCTTTTACCCTGTTCATTCTCAAAAGTGTTTGGTTTTGACTTTTACCTCCCCCAAACTGCCTTCCTTTCAATCAAGTTCCCCCCCCCCCTTCTCTTATCCTCTTCCTTTCTTACTTTCCTGTATGGTAAGAATGATTTCTACACCCAACTGAATGTGTTATGCCCTCTTTGAGCCAGTTCTGATGAGAGTGAGGTTCATGTGCTCCCCTTACCACTTGCCCCATTTCCCCCTGCACTGTAAAATTTCTTCTCTGCCTCTTTTATGTCAGATAATTTATCTCATTCTACTTCCCCTTTTCCTCCTCTCGCAGTGCATTCTTCTTTCTCATACCTTAATTTAATTTTTTTTTAGATAATCATTGTTTCAAAACTGTCCTTTTGTGGGTTCTGCCACTCCCAGGTTTGTTTTAGGGCATTATTTAAACATCTTTAGACGGGCTTTGGGGAGAACTCAGCTTCTCTCCACCATCTTGGCTCCAGTCTCTGTTGTTTCCTTTTAATGCATAAAAATCTGTCTTTCCCTGTGTTTGGGGTCCAGTGGTGAGCTGAGGAGGCCTAGTCCCAATTTGTTATGCAATTGGCATGCGATGCTTAATAAACCATGCTTGGAAGTGCAAACCTTTGTTACTTCCATTATTAGATTTCACCCATCATTACTATGTAGGAGAAGAGATAATTAGGCCACATCATTCATTATTTACTTTTCAGTCTAAAATGTTTTTTCCTATGTTAGTTCATTTTGTACATGACATAGTTTGAATAACAGTTTCATGGGGAACAGGTAGCATGGAGTGAAGAAAAGAGTGGTTCTGAATCAGGAGACCAGGTTCAAATACAGGGATTTCTGCAACAGGGTGTGCTTATATTAATGAAATCAATTTGGTGCTAAAAAAAAATTACAGAAAATAAGTCTGTCTAATTTAAATAATTTAAAAATATGGACTATCCATCCACAGTGAGGCTGATCCAAAAAAGTTGCTGGGACCAAAAACTTTTGGGGTGTGCGTGTG
>CM053583.1:420968009-420983418 GCA_028627135.1 Pseudochirops cupreus | reverse complement strand
GATATTTTTGATTCATAGGAGCTGCTATGAATATGCAAACGTATTTCCAGGGTAGGTTCACAAAATATAATAAACTCTCTTCCTCCAAGACAAAGCCAAAATACTTACTTGGAACATCACTATTAGGATACCAGGAGGCAAGATTTAGCAAGGTACTCATCACCAATTCAGGGAGCGTCAGCATCTCAAGCATTCTTTCTGTCAGGTCTCCCCACAAGCAAATCCAGAGAGCTATGTCATTGCAAGCATTCTTTTTCATTAGGATTCTTTTCCATTAGGCCTCCCTGCGAGCAAGTTCCCATAGGCAAGTTCCTCCCCCAATGGGCTCTGTATGACTCAGGATGTATCACACCTGTGAGCTGGGCCAGAAATCAAAGCAGGTCACATAGGCCTATTAATGGATAAGGAAGATCTTCCTATTCCATTAACATTACAGTATCTCAACCTTCGTAGTTTTCATGCATATCAGTAAAATAATTTAAGTGACCTGAGGCCAACAGGACAGGGCATCATTATACACATTGGTGCTTCCTGGCAAGTAGTATGTGTTGAACTTATGGTTAGTTCTGTGGCTACCTGTCTTTGGCAAGCAGTATCTGACCGGACACTGCTCAGAATACGTCTGCATTGTTGTCTGTCCACACTGAAAATTTAGCTCTGTACCTGTGGTGTTTGATCTTGGTGACAGGCCACCCTCAAAGCCAAGAATTCCGGTTGATGTGGGGGTACCTATCTCACTGGCATCAGGTTCTCTGTTGGTGAGTGCAACAAGTTTTTGCTGACCATCACTCTTTTGGTACTGACCTGTCACCAAGGCTTTAAACTAGCCTGAGTAGGGGCTTTTCTGGCTCTACCTGGTGGATCCTGGTTCAAGAAGGACATGGCTTACCCACCCAGTCTGTTTTCATTTCTTATCCCAACAGTTTGTAAATGGTTTTTGAGACTGCAAGCTAACCTGACTTCTCTCTGTCCTTTGTCCTTTGCTTCTTTCTCATCATATATCTTTGAATGGTGAGATTGTTAAGAGGTTTGACAGCAGCAGAATTCTTCACACAAGTAGGAGCCCCTGATTCCTAAAGAAATCCTTAATTCTACCCTTCTATTCATGGACCTGGCCAGCTGAGGAAAGCTGTTTTTCTCTGTACTAGTGCTTGCTCCTTTCTGGGATAATACATGACCCATGTATACACTCTACAAAACCATTTGTCAGTTAAGACCAGCTTCCTCTAATGGGTCTAACACTCGCATCACTCTTGAATCATATTTTTCCATGTTTTTCCAAAGATAATTGAGGTCATCCGTTTACAGAGAAGCTTCCATGTAGTTCATGTTACTAACTAAAAGTGGCAGGTGCCCCAAGGATGTCTTGAGGCTTATATGCAAACTGGGAAAATCCTGAGCCAATTGTTCTTGTCTTCTGCCATCCAATTCTTGTAGTACCCACTATATTTGTCCCAAACTGAGAATAACTGACTTCCTAGCAAGCAGTCCACGGCATCTTGAATTCTAGTTACGATACATTGTCTGCTTGAGTCTGTAGGTAGCTGAATGATCTCGGTTTTTGTTTTTATTTTCATGTTTCTGCTCTTAAGTGGTAATACAGATTGCTAGACTCTGTGATGTGTAGTTTTTTGGATAGTTTGGGGGCTCTTCCATCCCAGATAGAGGGATCTCCCATGACGGCCCACAAGAAGGTCTGGAGACTGATATGGACTGTATAAGGGCTCCTGGAACATGTCCCACAGCCCACTCTTGCAGCAAAACAGCTTTGCTCTCCTGATCTCTGAGGAGCTGTGCCTTAGCTGTCCTTCCATTCTTTAAGCACTGAAGGGTTACCAAAGTCACATTTCTCTGGCTTTGCCTTGGGACTTGGAAAGTCCAGTGCCCTGGGGGCATTTTCTGTCAGCCCCTGTCTCTTCTTTGCTGTCTGCATCTGCACACAACTGGAGGAATGGTCAAGAAAGGCAAGTATGGCATCCTGGCTTGGGGTCAGTACTAACCCTGATGATGTACCAGAAATGTCCGTCTTGGTGTCTGGACATGTCCCTGTTAACAGCAGTGCAGCTTCTTTAGCAAGCTTCAGGCTCACACTCAAATAGCCTAAATTTGGGTAATACTTGTCACTTAGACCATAGAGTCCTAAATCCTATTGTGATTGGTTGGTCATTGTCCTTCATTCTCAAAGAGGACCAAACTGACATCACTATGCTACAGTCAAGTTTGAATGTGTCTGACTCTGGCTGATCAGACCAATACGAACTCAAATGTTCTGCTACAGGTTGGGCACAAATAGTCTATGTGAACGTTTGGGGTAGATTCTCTACGTTTGCCTTGCATAGATGCCAGTGGAATTTTTATCTAGTGTTTCTCAGAATGACTAGAATGCAAGGTCATTTGGGATCCACTGTCCTATTCAGCAAGTCATTTCTGGCTGTCAGTCTAGACTGTCCTTCTGTCTAAGGTCCTTTGTGATCAGATAAAATGGACACCCATGCAACTGATACCTAGGTTCAGTTCAGGGTCTGAGGGTCAGGGTGACTGATTTCCACTCTTGACCCTGCCTCTGTTTCCTGAAACTGGTTTTTAGAAATTCAGCTCCTTGTACACCAGCCCTGCATTCTTCTCTCTCAGCAAATGTCATTTCTCTGGTTATCCAGGCCACTACTGTTCTGCCCCTGCTGTCTATCTCTCTGTTGGCCATGACTTGGTTCATGCAGTCATCATCTCTGGTCTTTTAGACCATTTCACTTGGAGTAGGTTGGAGTCATTGGTTGTTCCATCTGTCATCAGATTTGTTTGTTGGTTTGTTTGTTTTTAACAAACCTTGGCTTGTCTTGTTTCTAATGGTCCACACATTGACCAGCTGAGCTGAACTTTCTGCAGTTGTACCTTTCTCTCCTACTTTGAAATCACACTCTAAGTGATTTGCTCTTTCTAGCAACAGGACAAGACTTGGCAACCTTCACTTGTATCCAAGACTGATCCGGGATTCTTGAGCTCTTATGCACATATGACACCTTTACATATATTGTTTTTCCCTTTGTCAGTGTCTGGAGTGAACAAGAAGGCGTTCCCCTTGTAGATGAATTGAAACTTAGCATATGCTTACTCTGCCTTGCTACTCTCTGGTCTCCTCCAGCATCCTTGTCATGTGACTTCAGGCTTTGGAGTCCTCTGACTCTGTCTAGCTGCAAAGGTGATACCTCTAAGACTTTTCTATCATCTGTCTGGCTCTTTTCCCCTTTGGGGTACCTGCTGATGTTGCTAATGCTTTGGTTGTGTTTGACTCAGACCCTTCCACAGGGCAAATGACAGCACTTCCCTTACTCTGAAATAGATATTTGTCTATCACATTTAAATCATCAGTTTGGTTACGTAAATGGACGGAATGTCTTCCAATCATTTCCTTTACTCATTTGTTGTAAATTCTCCTTTTTAATTTTTTTTTATATAGGCAGGTTGGTTTCTTTCTGTCTCTTTAGAATTAGGCTAGCCAATGGGTTACCTGCTTTTGTATTGTTTTCTTTTTAAAGTAGCTACTTAGTATGTGTTGTGAAGGTGGGTTAGGTACCTTTTCTCTGCTGCTTTTTCAAAGCTTCAAGTTGTATTTGCTCTTGCTCCTTAGGATCTACCCATGGCCAGAGTCTGAAGGGGGATTGTCTTACAGTGATGAGCAGTAATGTTCTCCAGGAAGCCAAGGACCAAACCATAACTTGGGAGACCAGTCCTTGTGGCTCGCAATCTGCAGAACCTTGTGGTGTGGGATCTTTGTGGCATTCCTTTTGTCTTTGGCCACTTAGCAGATAGACATATAATCTCCAGCAAGGAGGTAGAATATGCTACTGTTCTTTATTCAGTTCTGAGATAGGTGTAATATGCACACCTGACCCATTTTCTTTATGTCTGTTGTAAAAAGAGAGAGAGAAGGAGGACTGGTCAGCAGCTTGAGTTCTTAGAGTTGTCAGAAGCACAGTGTTTCATAGATAACAGGAGGCACTGGAGTTTTGGAACTCTGGTTTCTAACAGGTTCACTCTTGGTCTGGTCAGACAGGAGATACCAGTGCCCACTTGCTTTATAGGGCAACAGACAAAGAAGGCATCTTGCCAACATTAAGCTTGCAAGTTAACTTTAGCAATATTGTCATTCCTCAAAAGCATGGTAAATATCATTAAGTCACCCTTGTATCTCAGCCTCATGTAGCCTATCACTATGATTCTAGGAATTACTATCTTGGCTCCTTGGGGCTATTCTGGGAGTTATTATCACACACCTGGAAACTAGACATTGCCATAGCTATGAATCCTGAGAAACTGAACTCCAAGAAGGATAACAAAATGCTCTTTACACGCACACAGCCAGTGTGCATCCCAGGATTAATTTGCCCAAGGGTCACTCTCCAGACAGTAAGCTACTATTCCTCTCAGCTAGGAAAGGAGATTTGGAAATCAAATACTAGAGTGAAAGGCAGGAGGGCCTTCGGTGGAGGCATTTGCATTTGAACATGCTCATTATTGAGTCTGTTAAGAATTTTAAAAGATTAGAGATTCTCCAATAAACAGAGCCCTCCATTTAGGATGTATTTGGTTCCTAATATAATAAGGGCACTTTATTATTAATATCTCACATTTATATAGCACCTACTTTATGTCAGGAACTATGCTAAATACTTTAAAATTATTTCACTTGATCCCCCCAGCAAGTTATCCCCTGTTATTATCCTGCTGTTATTATCCTCCTTACAGATGAAGAAACTGAAGCAGACAGATTGAGTGATTTGCCCAGGGTCATACAACTACTACCTCAGACTGATTTTCAACTTAGGTCTTCCTGAATCCATATTTGATACTCTATCCACTGGACACCTAGCTGTATGCATGTAATCTGGAAACATTGCTCTCCCCACCCTCCAACCTTGAACTTAACTCATCTTGCCATAGCTATATACATATTCAGTAGGATGAGTATACCTTTATAAGAATAGTGTAGGACATCTAACCATGGGGAGCATGGGAGCAATCTTGAAACCCTATATAGTTCTATAAATTTAGTCCTTGGCTTTCTCACTGATGAAGTGATGGGACCTGGACCTCTAAAAGGGAAAGACCATGTCTTTGAAAGCTACCCAATCCCTGAATTTTCCCACATATTTCAGCAGCCCAGGTCGCTGGCATCTTGCCCAGGGCATCTGGCCCACCCCAGACTACTTAATACTCCTTTCACTACTGCACTTGGCCCACCTCAGACTATTTACCACTCCTTGATCCCATCCAGATCTTTTCACTGTCTTTTTTTTGTATATAAGTACCAGTCTCACCCCCATTAAGTTGCAGATTCACCTGGAATCTAGCCACTATGGGCATCACAATAAACCTTAGCGCTTTGACTGGAAGAAGGTTTGAGTGCATGAATTCTTACCAGGCAAATGCTGCCCTGTACCCTGACATTTTGGGGTTCCCAGTAATCCCAAACCTCATCACTACCACCAGGTTAACAGGCAGTCTGTCCTCTCCAGAGCAGCCAAGAATCTTGAGGGAAACAGAAAGAGGCCTGTGTTAATCAGGTGGGCCAAAACCCACTACCTTCCAGCAGATGCTAGTGGAAGGAGCCCAAGGAAGAGCAGGACCCTTCAAGCTAAGCTCCTGCTTCTAGTCTGGCCACCCCTAACTACTCAGCTTCTGAGACCCAGCAAAGAAAGTTGTTGAGACCAGAGTCTTTTAGCACTTGGGGCAGACGTGAGGAGGAGGGAGAAGATGGGGCTTTGGTGAATGGCCATAGCTTTTCAGTTAAGTATTTGCCACTGGTTGCCCTTTCTTTGCATATCTTTGACTCAGTAACCTCATCACTGGCAAGACTCATTATCTTGAAAGATTGAATCAGGCCTGGTGCTCATACCTTGGAATAACTAGGTGATGCTGTCATGTTTAAGGCTCTGGGCTTGGAATCAGGAAGGCTTATCTGACCTCAGATACTTAGTAGCAGTGTGACCCTGGGAAAGTCACTTAACCCTGTCTGCCTCAGTTTCCTAGTTTTGAAATAGCAACTATGAGAAGTGAGTAATCAGTCATGGGCCATAGAAAATTGGCTTTTGTGGAAGCGTACTAAAGCCTTCCTCTATGCTACATTTTATGAAATAGTATTGGACATTACTTTAGTCTGAAGGCCTTGGTCTAATCGGAAAGAAAAACCTTAGTAGTCTGAGATTTTTAAAGTATCAGTTGTCACCAGTATCCTCTCCTAAGCCGCCTCCCAAAGTTCAGGGAGGAGTTCTACTCTGAGACGACACGGAGTAAGGGAAGGAAGACTTGGAGTGAGCCAACTAACTCTTGAGTTCCATCAGGCAAAATGTATTTTTACATTCACCATTTTTGCAAGAAGGAAAAGAAAGTGAAAAAACATGCTTTAAACTGCACCGAGTTAGAGTTCTTGGATCAGATTTTTCACGTTCGGTCTTTTGGAATCTTTTTCGATTGTCGCCACTATCAGAGTGGCCGTGGCTTTGACTGGGGATCTTCCTTACTCTAGTGCTGTCATTATGTACGTTTTCTGGTTCTGCTTACACTGCAAATGTCTGATGAGATTCAGAGAGTGGTCATCTCAAGTACCGCTTAGAGCCCCTTTAGGAGACAATGACTCCCCACCCATGGTGGGATTCCCCTCTGCAAGAATCCCTAGCCTCTACCTAATTGGAGGGTGCCCCCCTGTCCCTTGGGGCAGATGTGGCACTTAGAAGCGGCACTTAAAAGACCACCTTCACTTTAAAAAGAATTTTTTTTGTTTTTGTTTTTGCGGCCATCACGCTAGGTCTGTATCCCAAAGAGATCAAAGAGGAAAAAATTGATATGTACAAAAATATTTATAGCAGCTCCTTTTGTGGTGGCAAAGAATCAGAAATTTAGGGGATGTTTGTCAATTGGGGAATGGCTGAACAAATTGCAATATGGTTTGAAATGGGTATGTTTAATATATATTTTCTTCATTTGTTTGTGTGACTTTTATGCTCTAATAACATGGTCAATTTTTGTGAAGGTGCCTTATACAGATGAGAAAAAGGTAGACTGTCTTATGTCCAGATGTCTATCATATTTAACTGTTCTACGATTCTATTAATCTCTTTTCTTATTTATTTTATGGTTAGATTTATTTGTGTTTGAGAGGTTTAAATAGAGGTCCCCCACTAGTATAGTTTTACCATTTATCTCTCCCTGTAACTCATTTAACTTCTTTAAGAATTTGAATGCTATGCCATTTGGTGTGTATATTCAGTATGACTGTTGCTTTATTGTCTTTGATAACCTTTCAGCAAAATGCAGTTTCCTGGTTCTTTTAATTAGGTCTGTATTTGTTTTTTCTTTGTCTGATTTGCTACCCCTCTTTATTTTAACTTTAGCTAAAGAATAATAGATTCTGCTCGATCTCCTTATTTTAACGCTGTCTCTTTCTGTTTCAAGTCTGTTTCTTGTAAACAACATATTGTTAGATTCTGATTTTTAATCCATTCTGCTATCCACTTCCATTTTATGGGTGAGTTCGTCCCATTCACATTTACAGGTCTGATTACTGTCTTTTTCCCTCCATCCTATTCTCTTCCATTTATCCTTCATCTTTTTTTAAAAACATTTTTCCTCCTTAAAAGTCTGTTTGACTTCTGACCTCCCTTAATCTGCTGCCTTGCTTATCACACCCCTCCGCCCATTCCCCACAAGCACTTTTTCTCAGCCCCTTCCCTTCCTCCTTCCTGTTGGGCAAGATAGATTTCTGTACCCAGCTCTCTGTGTGTGTGTGTGTGTTGCCTCTTTGAGCCAGTTCATGTGAGAATGAGGCTCAAGTGTTGTTCCATCCCCCTGTGAAAGCTGTTCCTTGTATGGCTCTTCTTCGTTCTTACTCTTCCTACCCCATCGCCTAAGGCATCCCTCTTTCTCGCCCCTCCATTGTTTTTAGATCATCCTAATAATCAACTTAGGCCTGTTTCTGACTTCCCTCCTAATGATAAAGTTCTTAGAAGTCACATGAGTCATCTTCCCACACAGGAATATAAATAGTTTAACATTATTGAGTCCCTTTTGATCTCTCTTTCATGTTTACTTTTTCTGTACTTCTCCTGAGTCATGTTTTAATGTCAGACTTTCTGTTCAGCTCAGATTTTTTGTTCTATCCATTCATCAGGAATGCTTGAAAGTCCTCTATTCATTAAATGTCTACTTTTTACCCTGAAGGATTACACTCAGTTTTGGTGGCAGGTTGTTGCTGATTGTAATCCTAGCTCCTTTGCCTTCTGGAATCTAATATTGCAAGTCCTCTGTTCTTTGAGAGCAGCAGCTGCTAAATCTTGTGTGATCCTGACTGTGGCTCCGTGGTATTTGAATGGTTTCTTTCTGGATCTTCATAATAGTTACTCCTTGACCTGGGAGCTTTACATTTTGACTATATAATTTTCCTGGGAGTTTTCATTTTTCAGTTTCTTTTTTATCTTCTGGATCCAAAAATACTAGGGCAGTTGTCGTTATAGTTTCTTGAAATATGATGTCTAGGTTCTTTTTTTATCATGCCTTTCAAGAGGTTAAATAATTCTTAAATTGACTCTCCTCAATCTATTTTCCATGTCAATTTTTCTGATGAAATTATTTCACATTTTCTTCTAATTTTTAATTCTTTTCATGTTGTTTTATTGGTTCTTGATGTCTCATGTAGTCATTAGCTTCTATTCGACCAATTTTAATTTTTAAGGAATTATTTTCTTCAGTGAAGCTTTGTATATCTTTTGCCACTTGGCCAATTCTGTTTTTTCAGGGTGGTTTTTGTTTTCTGTATTTTTTGTGCCTTTTTTTAAAACAAACTGTTAATTCTCTTTTCATGTATTTTTTTGCATCTGCCTCATTTCTTTTCCCAATTTTTTCTGCACTATTCTTATTTGAGTTTTAAAATCTTTTTTTTTTCTTTTTCTTTACCTCTTCCAGGATTCTTTTAGGGCTTGTGTCCAATTTGCGGTTTTTTTTTTTCTTTGAGGCTTTGATTGTAACTATTTTCATATCCTTGTCTTCTGAGTTTGTGTCTCAATTTTCCCTGTCACCGTGGTGGATTTTTACTGTCAGGTTCTTTGTGTTGTTTGTTCATTTTTCCAACCTGTTCATTGACTTTGAACTTTAATGTTGGGTTCTGCTCAGTGAGGAGGTTGGGGGGGGGTATTGTCCCAAGCCTTCATCTTTTTCATGCTGCTTTTTCCACAACTAGTTCTGGGGGTCTCTAGTTTTGAGTGTTCCCAAGGCAGTGTGATTTCAGGAGAAGTGTGGTCACTGGACTGCTCTGACCCTCATCAGGAAGGGCTCCTCATCCCTGGCAAGTGCTGCTGCTCCTCAGCCCTGGCTCCCTTGTGACCACAAACTCTCTCACTGTGCTCTGGAAGTGGGTATGGCCCGTGGAGTTGCCCAGCAGAGCCTAGTCCTATGCCTGACTCTAGTTCAGCAGGTTCCTGTAAGCTCTTTGTGGCTGGTGTGCAATGCCCTTGCCATCTCTGGCTCGGTGAGAGTTCCAGCTGCTGTAGCAGCTGTCTCCGCTCCAGAGGCATAGACCTGGCCTTCTGACTCCTTAAGTTGTCCTGGGCTGTAAAAATGACCCAACCCACCTTTCTGTTGCATTTGCAAGTCCAAGACTTGATATGATGCATCATTTGGAAGGGAATATTGGGGAGTTGAACTCTAAAGCTTTCTCTGCGGCACTACCTCTGCAGCTCCCTTTTGACCAGGCTATGTGAGGAATCTTTGATGGTGGTGGGGGTTGTGTTGAGTGTCAGTCCAAGGCACACAGACTTGTGCCTAACCAAATCTCCATGAGACTTCTGACTTACCTAGTTATGCTTGCCTGATTATACCACAGGTGTCACAGAATATGGCTGCTTTTCCATCTCGTTCTTCTGTTGGCATTCTAACGCTTCTCCTAACATAGATCTTATGAGTTCAGGGAAATGGGCCCATCAGATCCAGGTGATGAGTTCAGATCCAATACCATTGGTTCAGGGTGACTTACGTCCCTGGACTTGTCTTCTTCTCTTGATGCAGGCTTGGTGCCTCCTAGTCTGCACTGGGAACCTGCATTTCCAAACTGAAACATGGAAAGATTCATGTTCTTGCTGCTTCTTCAGCTCACACAATTGACCCAACTACCACAGCAGGCTGGATTCCAGAGGCCAGGGCTGCGCAACCTAGTGCCCTCTCAACGGAGGGTATTGGACTAGGGGTGCAGAATGAGGAAGGGCTCAAAATAGTGGTTAGTTTTTTTTACAATTTGTTACACAGGAAGGTTGTTGATGGAGGTTGGGGTTCGGGGTGTTGTTGGGAGTTAGAGTGATGTTAAAAAAGCATCAATAAAATACAGAAAAGGAACTGAATCAATTAGCTCTCAGGTGTCTTCAATCTCCTGCAACGTTTTTAAACATAGAAAAATGTGGACATTGATCGCAGTGGAACTTTGACTAAAAGACATTCCCACAGTTCTGTGCATCAACAGTGGAACCTGTTCAGACTTCGTCAGCAGCTGACTGACTCATGCGTCTTAGTGAAGCAGATTTATACATGTAAGGAAGACAAACAGGTTAAGATTTGCATTCTGGAGGGGATGCATTTACAGGCTCAAAGGATATGGCAGAGGAGAGAAGGGGACTATGGCAGGGATTTTAAGAAGCTAAAATTGACAGGGCTAGACAACAGCTTGGACACAGAGAGTGAGAGGCAGAGTCAAGGCTAGTGAGTTGGGAGCCTTTGTGGCTGGGAGGAAGGTGGTCCTGTGAGTGAGGAATAGGAAAGTTAGTGAAAAGGGGAAGGTGTTTGGGGGAAAATGACCTACAAATTCAGCTGTGTGAGATACACAGGACATCCCATTTGAGATGGCCACTAGGCAGCTAGGAGGCTGCTGGTACCAGAGAGAACTTGGGCCTGGAGGGGTAGATCTGGTAGCCATTGGCGTTGAGATGGCACTGGAATCTTGGGAGCTAGTCACCAAGTGAAATCATGTAGAGAAAGAGGGGAAGAGAACCCAGGGCTGAGCCTGGAGACTTCGCATTCACGAGGTGGGAACAATCAACCAAACTCTTAAACAAATGAGTTCAAAGACCACTCTGGCCGCTCATTTCTGGGTGTGTCTGTCTCTACCTCCCAGGCAGTTAGTTCTTTCTCTGCAGAGAGTCTAACTGAACATCAATATACATTTGCTATGTTTAACCTTCCCGTGAGAGGTGGCAGAGAGTTAAGTTTCCACAGGACTGCAAATTTTCCTAAAGAAGGCTACTGATAAGTGTGAGGTTAGCAGACCAGACAGCAGCCTTGGGAGGAGTCGGTTTCCTGATGCCCGTTGAATTGCTAGACAACACTAAAGTCAATTGAAAAGAAGCTGGCAGCAGCAGGTGGGTTTGACCAATTAGGAAGCAGACGGCAGCCTTGAGACTCTCAGGCTCAGATAAGGACCTATCTAGGTTAAACTGGTGAGGGGTCAGTACTCCAGGGGGTTATTACTGCGCTTGCTTAATGAACCTTATGTATTATGTATATTATCTAATACACCCAGCCTAGAATTAGAGCCTCTTTAGCAATAACTTATGATAATGGGAGAGGCGTGCCCAGAAAAGAACGCACCAGTCCATCCTCCAAAAGGGCGTCTGTGCCAAATTAATGGCGCAAAGGTTGCTTGGCTTTTGTACCCTCTGGTCCTCCTTCCAAAAGAAGGGCGGAGTCCACTTCCGGCCAGAGGTGTACAGTTCCTCTGGATTTTTCCTTAATCACCTTCTTTGGATATCAGATTTTTGGTATCAGGTGTGTTTTGCGTTTCCAGCATTCCCAAACCCAGCATTAAACAGTTGAGTAAAGTTGAATATTCACATGAAAACTGTGGTTGCATTTTTTCCCTGTAATTGATAACACTAACTTTAAATTGGGAATACTGAGCGATTTGGTTATACCGTCCTTGTTGTTCCCGGGCCCAAGTTCGTTCCTCTGTCTCATTACGTTAGGTATCATGAGAACAATCTTAAGAGCCAGGAATCCTGTATGCCGTCCTTCCTGGTCAAAACACGAAAACTCTGGGGCTAAAGCTTGGGATTCTTTCCTGGGTAAACTGTATTGGAAATTAAGCTCCACGTGATACTTAATGGTCTCTTGGTTCTCCGTGAGGAGGACAGCTGGACGTGGCCTTAGAAATGCATGTGGTTTAGCGTATTGGCCGTGGATTTTTCATGAAACACCCGGAGGGCCAGGCCGGGCTCTGCTCCCAGGGGTAGGGGGGTCTGGGCAGGTGAGGAATACATGGCATTCAGAGCTGGGACCTGTGTGCTGAGAAGTCTGAGTCCTCCCACTCTCCTCTTTACCTCTTCCATCTTCTGTGAAGCCTCAGAATTAGGAAGATGCTACACACGGAAATTCTGCAGGAGACACAGTGGCCACCCGCGTTTGGAGGGAAAGTCATCGACCATCTAAGGCCGGGTGGTAGCAACAGAGCTCACTAGGAAAATACAGCTGAGGGTCAGAACATCTGCTTTTCAGATGTAAAAGTTACTGGTGCTTTCTGTTTTACATCATACTTGTTTACCAGTCCTTCCCCAGGGTCCTCTCCCTTGGAACAACGATTTTAAAAGAAAAGGGAAGGCAGCCAAGAAAACCAGCCAGGGCAAGCAACAGATAAGAGTGCCAGGCCCGGAGTCAGGAGGAGCCAAGTTCAAATCTGCCAGACACGTGCTGGCTGTGTGACCCTGGACAAGTCACTTGGCCTCTGCCTCAGTTTTGTCATCTGTAGCGTGGGAATAATAGCAGCGTCTGTCTCCCAGGGTTATTGTGAGGATGGGATGAGATAATCCTTGTCAAGCACTTAGCACTGTTGGCCCGTGGTAGGTCCTGTGTGCTAGCTGTGTTACTGTTCTAGTCCATGAGGTATATAGCCCCCTGATGGGCCCTAGGACCTTTGTAACGGAGACAGGCAGGTTTTCTCAATGCTTCACCTTCACGCTTGGTTATAACAGATTCAGTAAACATTAAGAGCTTGCTCTGCGCCAGGACCCATGCTAAATGTTGGGGATACAAAAAGAACAAAAGACAGTCCCTGCCCTCAAGAGCTCATGGTGCAGCGGGAGAGACAGCAGTGGAGCAAATAAGGCACAAAGCCATCTGCATGTAGGACAGCTTCCTGGAGGAGGTGGGCTGTGGTGGGGGCTTGGCACAGAGAACTCAGGTTTTGTGTGTGTGTGTGTGTGTGTGTGCGTGTATTTCATATATGATTATATATTTAGTATGTATGTATTCTGCCCCCCCAACAAAGAGAGAAGGTGTGAGGTAGTCTCCTCATTGGCCCTGAGTCACTTTTGTTACCAGAAGGCTAAAGCAGGGCTCGTGTCATGGCCCTCTCTGTCCAGTTTTGTACCATCTGGTCTGTGGATGAGAATGAAGTAGAAGTTGCGGGGAGGGGGCTGTGGTTGCTCTCAGAGTTTTCAGGAACTCAAGATTGGCAGCTTTCTTTTCCACCCCACCCCCCCCAGGCAGCTGGGGTTTGGCTTGGTCCAAGTCTGGCACTCTTGAGTGGTGCGCAGACCGTTGAGTACTTGGCTAGACCACCACAGCAATGAGTTGTTGGTAGGGACGTGGGATCGGAAGCTTAGAGGGGCCAGAGCATTTCACTCCATCCTTCCTTTGAATGGGCAGCCAGGTCTCTAGGATAAGTGAGGGGGACAGCTAAGGCAGAGGGAGGTTCCAGCAGAGCATGGACATGACAGTGACGATCTCTCCATCATTCAGACAGTGACCCACCGGGAAAATGAGGCTTTTGTGGATTTTCAAAGACTTTGGTTCAGGCATATTTTTCCTGTTTGAATGATAAGATAGAGTATTTTAAAGAGGTTTCAAAGCCCAGTGTCTTATGTGAAAACAGGGTTAGAGCTCAGAGAATATCATGTATCGAAGGATTTTAGAAATAAGTACCTTACAGGTCACCTACCTTTCATTTTACGTATGGTTTGTGAATTAATTTTGTGGTTGTAGAGAAGGGAAAAGGATGGGAGTGGGAGGGTGGATGGCTATGCTCAGGTACTGAAGTCCTCTTAGGGGAAGAGAGATTAGATTTGATTGGTTTGGCTCCATTGGGGGGGGCGGGTTGGAGGGAGGGTGTGTGTGTGTGTGTGTGTGTGTGTAAAGGGACACATAAAGCAAATTTTATACCACTGGCTTGCTAAAAATAGAGGCTCTCCAAAAGTCTGGGATGCTTTGGGAGGTGGTGGATTCCCCTCATCAACAGCTGGATGACCACTTATTTGGGGATATTGCTGAGGGAATTCATTTAGTTTGTGGGTTCCTTTAAAAAAATTCCTCTAAAAATGTCTACTTTTTCTCCCTCTCCTTGTCCTCTCACCCCCACACTAGAGAAGAAAAAAAAAACAACAACATTCCTGTTAACAAATACACATAGTCCAGCAAAACACGTCCCTGCACGGACCACATTCAGAAGCCCGGTCTCGGTCTGTGCTCTGAGCCCCTCTGCTCTCTCCCTGGAGGTGGGCAGCACATTTCATCATCACTTCTCTGGAATCATGGGTGGTCATTACTCTATCCCAGTCTTTCAAGGTTGCTTGTGTTACTAATATTGTTACAAAAAATTGTCCTGCTTCTGCTCATTTAACTCTGCGTCAGTTCATCTAAGACTTCCCAGGTTTTTATGAACCGGGATCTCCCTCTTCATTTCTTAAAGCTCAATAGTATCCATCACAAGCATAAACCACAACTTGTTCAGCCATTTCCTCAATTGTTAGACACCCTCCCCCAGTTTCCACTTCTTTGCTACCTTAAAAATAGCTGCTATAAATATTTCAGAATCCAGTTTGTTTTCTTAGGACTAATCCCTCCCTTAATCTGCTCCCTCAGTTTTCTCTCTTTCCCTTCCTGTTTTCCTGTTGAGTGAAATGTATTTCTGTGTGTGTACATATGTCCACGTGTGGGTGGGGGTTGGTGGGTGTATGTTCTTCCTTCCTTTGATCAGCTCAGATAGGGCCGAGCTTCATGTGTCTCCCACTCCCCGACCTTCCTCCTTGTTTGTAGAGATCTTTACTCTCCCACTTCAGTTATGGAAGATGTCTGCTCATTCTTCTCCCTCTCCCCATGAAATGTATTCTTTTCCTCATTTTCTTTCCTCCAAGATCATCAAGATACCTGTCTTAGTATAGTCCCTTGACAAGCCCTGATGATGGTAAAGTCTAAAGGGGTATGTGTGTTATCTCTGATTAGAATGAAAACAGTTTATCCTCTTTTAGTCTCTTACGACTATTCTGTCATGTTCATCTTTTTATGTCTCTTGACTACTAGGTGTGTACATCAAAGCATCTATGAGTCTCTGGTGTTTTCATCAGGAATGCTAGGAAGTGTTTTGGGAAGTCACCCCCCGCCCCCC
>CM053583.1:420950402-420967509 GCA_028627135.1 Pseudochirops cupreus | reverse complement strand
TCCAGGCTGCTCAATGCGAGAGCTCTGGCCTGAGAACAATCACTCAGTCCCCCTGCTGCCTGCAGGCCGGGGTGGGAAGCTGCAACACGGAGGCGGGTGCAAAACCTCTGCCTTTTGCTTTTCAGCTCTGGAGGCCTTCCAGCCGGACTGCTTATCTCCCCCTTTCACAATTTCCACTCGCGGCTGCTGCTAATCTGCTCACCTGAGAGGCTCCTCAGCAATTCCCGTCCAGCTGCCCCCGGGGCACAGCCTTGGCTTCAGGCCAGGCTGGTTTCGGTTCGCAGTGCTGATATGGTTCCTTCTAGCAAGCTGACTTTAGTGGGAAGTATCTTTGTGTGCCTTTTGGAGTTCTAGGATTGGTTTAGAGTCCTATTTTATGGGTATTTTGGGGTGGCTATGTGAGAGCTGTGATATGTTGCTGCTGCTACGCCGCCATCTTGGCTCCGCCCCCTCCATCTTGGTTTTCATGAATCCCTAACTGAAATTGTTTACCAACATAATTCAGAGGAGGGGTCCCCAGGCTTTCCCAAGCTGACTGTCAGAAGGTCCATGACACCTGAAGAAGGCTCAGATGTGTGTGTGTGTGTGTGTGTGTGTGTGTGTGTATGTGTACAGGACCTCAAAAATCTTAAAAGCACTATTGAAATTCAGTGAGTAGCCCTGATGACACCCCTGTGAGTTGTTAAAGCTTGGAGGAAACAGGCTCGGAGAGGTCTCTTGCTTTGCCGGCGATCTCCCAGCTGCCAACGCTGGCAGCAGGATTGGGGCCGAGGGTTGCTCCCTCACTCCAGACCCCACCCTGAAGTCACTGAGGGTTTTCAGCAGTAAGAGAAGGGGGGATGATTCATGTACAGGGAGATGATAGAGTGGTGGCGGGGTGCGCGTGGAGGACCCTCCTTCCTCCCTGGTTTGCTGCTCACAACACCTTTGGTCAAGGAAAGGCATGACCAGGCTGCCCAGCTGGTTCATTCTCTCCCTGCCAGTAGAAATCTCATATTCGCCCCTGGGCTCCTCCTAGGACAAGAGCCGCCCTCCATACCTGTGTGCCTTTTCTTTCTTTGATCTCTCAGAGCTCCTAAGCCTAGGGGTGCTCACAGAACAGGCCCAGGGAAGAACTCTTAGAGCAGAGTTCCGAACCGCCTTACAGAGTGGCGGCACCGGTTCAGAGCCAAGCCCACGATGCTCCGGCGTTCCCACCATCCCTCTCCAGGGGGTCACTTTTCTCTGTGTTCTCTGTGCCAGTCTGATGGGAACGAAGGAGGGCCTCCGAGTTACTTTCACTTGCACTTCCCCAGCGAGATTACAACCATCTCATTACAATCGCTGTTAACAGTAAAACTGGTGCGGGTTAGATTTCTTCCCTTGCAGACACTTGTTCATATCTTTCGACCGTTTATCCATCAGGGAGCGGCTCTTAGTCTCACAAATTTGAATTTGTTCCCCACATTCCTCAGACAGGAGACCTTTAGCAGAAACTTGTTGCAGATATTTTCCCATGTTACCTGTTTCTCTTCTAATTTTAACTACATTAGTTTTGTTTGTGCAGAAGCACCTACATTTTACATAACCAAGCTGTCCATTTTCTCTTCCTTGATCCCCTTTCTCTCTTATTCGTCGTTGATCTGAAAGCTAAGTGCTTCCTTGCTCCTCCAGCCTACCTGGGATGCCGTGTTTTGGATCTAGGTCATGGATCCATTGGGAGTTTATCTATGTATATGGCGTCTATGACTACTTTTCAAATTTTCCCACAATTTTTCTTAAATAGTGAGTCCTCACCCCAGGAACGGGGCCCTTCTGGTTTCTCAAACATTCAGCTACTTCGGTGGGTTCTGCATCCAATCTGCTCTGCTGATTGACTTCTCGAGTTCATAGCCAGCACAAATGGTTCTCATGATTCCTGCTTTGGTTTGAGATCAAGTACTGCCAGCTCCCCTTCCCTCCGACTTGAAAAGAGAGAGTACAGGAAGGGCTGAAGGCTCTTTCCTAGGTTGGGGAATGCACTGGAAGTGGAGATAAGAGGGGAGATGCAAGAGATTTGGGGGGGATGCAGAAACTCTAGTATCTGGTTGCATGGGGTGAGAGCCTGGTGCCTGGGAGAACACTGATGCCGTCAATCACTCAGTCAGGAAGCAACTGAGTGCCTCCCTGCGTGCCAGGCACTGTGCTTGGCTCTAAGGATGCAGAGACAGAAGGGAGACAGTCTCTGCCCTCCCAGAGCTTCCGTTAGAATGGTGTTGCTGTGCCATCCGCAGCAGACAGGGGAAATGGCACCATGTTATGTTCAAGGTGTGGGTGGGACCTCCAAGCAGAGACGTCCCAGTTAGAAATACATGACTGAACTTGCCAAAGAGGAAGGGGCTAGAGAGAATGATTTGGGGATTCTTGCTGATTGACTGAATGATGGATTGATCAGATTCTGCAATCAGAGAGTTAGACCTTAATCCTTACAGAAGTAACCGGATCAAGGGAAAGGCCTTGGGGTGGGGGGTGGGGGAGTATAAGGTCAGGAAGACTGCAGCACACTTGTGGGAGCTGGGAGGGAAGCGGCTACTGGTGCCCCTGCAGACAGCAGAAACAGAGGAGCCTAAGACACAGACACGTCATCAGGAGCAATATTGGTGCCCTGAGGACGAAGGCAGGGGGTCAGGGAAGACTGAGCCGATTCTTAATTTCTGAGTTTCCTGATGGATGCCCATTTGTAGCAGCAGTATTGGGAAGGTGGCTTTTTCATAGTTAAATCATCCTAAGGACTCACTACATGCTTAGGCTTGAGCTTGGAACAAAGGGCTCAGCTTGGAGAAGGGAAATGTGGCCAGAAAACAAGACGCCCCTGCTCCGAGGGCCTGTCTTCCCCCAGCACTGCCCCTGTGTTCTAGGCAATGGACCATTAAGAAGGTTTCAGTCAGAAGCTCTTTCAGAGAATTTCCTAAGACAACGGCGTGGAGGATGGGTGGTGGGGCAGTGGAGAGAACTCTGGAGCTGGGTCCTTGCTCCCAGTGTGGCCTTGGGCAAGTCACCTAACCTCTGAGGCCTCAGTTTCCTCATCTGTAAAGTGAGGGCCAGAGAGTCAACGAGGTCCCTTCCAGCTTCTACCTCCACATCCCTAAGTGCTCAGCAGGGGAACCAGTGCTCATCCATCATTCACAGAGGGAGAAGACTGCTGTCCCAAGCTAGCCTCGGAACTTTCTCCAGCATAAGGGCTGAATCTACTACAGGCTGGGCACCCAGACACCCACATCCCCTCTGGCTCCCATCTCTCCTTATCTGTCACAAGCTTTGACTTTGCAGCAGCATCATTGAGGCCTTATGTAGGTTGGCTCAATCTTGACCTCATGCTACCCCTTCTGATGGGTGGGGAGCTTGGCTAACTGGAACCTTCAACTCACTAGAATTGGTGGTAGTCACCTCACGTGGCTTTTAGGACAAAAGAACCAATCACGAAAAAATAAATGGCCTTAGCAATTTATCCAGCAACAGATCAGAGCAAACTCTCCTCTGATTACTGAGTTTGTTATACAATAACCTGGAGACAGGGCATGCAGCATCCCATACCTGTAGGCCCCCACCTCTCCATGGAAAGAAGGGAGGAGGCTCACACATTTTAGAAAGATTTTCAATAATACTGACTGAAAATATAAGGGGTTTGGGCTGGTCACTTTCTTGTTCTTTCTCTGAAAGAAAAAAAAATTAAACTTTAGCATTCCAGATCACATAGAATCTCATCTCTAAAATAGGTAGATGTTAACACCAGTGAGGCCTCCTTTCCTTGGCCGTGTTGACTCACCCGAGAGCAGGGCTTCTTAACCTTGGCTCCATAAGCTTATTTATGGAAATCTTTGGGTAGCTCTATTTCAATAGAATTGGTTTCCTTTGTAACCCTCCGTATGTGTTTAAGAACATTATTCCAAGGAGCCCATGAGTGTCCCCAGATGGCTTAGAATGGTGGTTCTCAACCTTCCTGATGCCGCAACCCTTTAATACTGGTATGTGGGCAAACCCGCCTGGAGACGGATAGAGGAGCGGTGTCTCGGTTCCCGAGACCATTGGCAATATGTGTTTTCCGATGGTCTTAGGTGACCCCTGTGAAAGGGTTGTTCGACCCCCAAAGGGGTTGCGACCCACAGGTTGAAAACCACTGGCTTAGAGGCCCTGTGGCCCAGGCATGGTAGAGAGCCCCTATCCAGCAGAATTTGTGTTCATGTATTGTTAGATATCTCTCCAATCTGTTAGCAATGGGAAGCTGACATCCAGCCCATCTTGGCCCCGTGACGGTCCCTTGTCCCAGCATTTCCAACCACATACGGCATCTTGGTCAATCAGACTGTGATAGACAACCGGTCAGACTCAGCTGTGTAACTGCACGTCTCTAAGAGTGTACTTTAAACGGGTACACACTTTGAGCAGTCCTCAGAATGCCACCATCCACCCTGGCTTTAATTACCCACCCACAACTTAACCAAATGGTGTCCATTCCATATCCTGGGTGAACCCTGGAAATAGATGGGTGCAGAGATAAGTGTAGACCAGCCCTATTCGAAGCCTTGGTGAAACCAGAGGACTCCACCTCTCATCCATTTCTTCCCGGTAGTGGTAGTCTCTCAGGGAGGAAACAGCATGGATTCTAACCACTGGCTTCCTGGGATGGCTGCAGCCAAAAGCCGGCCTTCTGTCGGGGCTCACTGGGAAGCCCCAGAGGACATGGGATCACATGAGCTGCCTCTGGAGAATGGAGCAATGATGTAAGAGCAGAAACATTCCCCTGAACCCAGTCCTTGGGCCAGCTGGATTCCCAGTCCAGCAGTGGGAGCTCAGACTCAGCACCCAGTAGGGAAGGCTCCTCAAAGGGAGGGTTTCTTCTCCTGAGCTGCGAAGGGCCAAGGAAGATTCCCAGAGGTACAGTTCCCCTCAAGTCCTCTCCCTGAGACTTCCTCCTGCTCTCCAAGAGAATTTCTCTGCCCAGAACCAAGTTTAGGCCTCTTTGCCAGGGTCCTGGTCTGTCTTTGAGTGGTCAGATTTTATCATCAAAGGAGGAGACAGATGTTCATGAAGAGAGATAGATGTGGCTGTGAAAGCACAAAGACAGCCAACAACACAGACAAGGCTGCTTTCCCGTAAGAACCCCTCCCCCATGCTCTGCATTTAGGAGGAGGCACCCCAAGTCAGCAGCCACACATCTGTCCTGGGCACTGCATGAGTCACAATGAATAATTGTGTACAGGAAGCGGTAGGCTGGGCCCACACACCAGATCTCTACTCTGAGCATCAGAGAGGAAAGGCAGGAGCCCCTCACCAACACACACATACTCTCTCACACACACACATACACACACACATACACATACACACTCACACACACACTCATACACACATACACACTCACACATACACACTCACACATACACACTCACACACACACATACTCACACACACACATACACACTCTCACACACATGCACACACACACATGCACACACACACATACACACTCACACACACATACACACACACACGCACACTCACTCACACACACACATACACACACACATGCACACTCACACACACATACACACACACTCACACACACATTCTCTCTCACACACACACACTCTCTCTCTCACACACACACACACGCTCACACACACGCACACACACACACACACAGAGGTTGGCTTCTCTCCAACCTCTTCCACACAATACACCAGGATACATCTGTAGAACCCAAGGGCTTCTACCATAAGGCTCTTGGTGAGACCAAGAGCCAGACGCAGGCCGGGGACAGACACAATGCTTCTCCACCCCCAGGTCTCTCTCACTCTCCAAGCACAAGAGGGAATCAGTGTGTCCGGAAACAAAACTAAGAAAGTGCCAAGTCTACTATCAAAGGCAAGAAACTCCAGCCTGTCCAGCACCATGGCCGTCCACAGAGTTGGGACGTGTCCCTCCGCTCTCCTCCATGGGGGCTGAGGGCTGTGTCCCTCCTGTGGCAAGGAATGGGACAAGACCAGCGCCCTCAAGACCAGGAGTACCAGGGAGGACTCAGGCTCATTTTCGTGATTTATCAGACACTTACTGGTTTCCATCAATGTTGTCTCTCCCATTGGAATGTCAGCCCCTTGAGGGCAGGCAGGGACCTTTTTCTGCTTTTTCTTTGACTCTCCAAGGCCTGTCCCAACGCCTGGACATAGGCACCTCTTGGGAAGTGCTGATTGATGGGTGGACTGGGTGAGTCCTTGGAATGGAGAGAAGTAAGGCTGAGAAGAAGGTCAGACCTGGATTCTGGAGAAGCACGGTACAACCCAGAGTGACCAGGCAGAAGCTCTGGACTTGACACAGCAGCCGGGGTCAAACTCAGGGGGCCAAGGGCACCCCCCCAGCCAAGCAGGCCATCAACCCCTCCAAGGCCGCTGAGCTGGACTCCTCGAGGCAATTGTGTAGTCTGTGGAGGTGGCTGAGCTCCCAGGGAGAAGGGCGAGGGAGGGAGGAGATCACCAGGTCAGAGCTGGGGCCCATGCCCCTTGGGTTGTCTGGTGCAGCCCACAGATCCCTCCCCAGAACCCTGCCTCTAAATGCCGAAGGTACAATATGTGGGATCACACAGAAAGAAGCCATCAACATGTAAGTCAAAAACAGAGCCAGTTTGGAGAGTCCGAGACGGTACCAATACATGGCATTTCTGTACCACTCTACAGATGGCAGAGTGCTTGGCATAGGCTGCCTCATGTGATCTTGGGCAGGAGGTCAAACTGAGGCAGGCCGAAGTGAACTGACTTGCCCAGGGTCACATAGTAATAAGTTCCTGAGTCAGGATTTGAACTCAAGACCACCTGACTCCAGAACCAAGCCTCTATCCATTGGTACCTGGTGGCTGGCAGATGTTACTCCCTTAATACATCACAGACAGATGGACTCCCTCCCTGACAGTTTACCATAAATGATATACGGTGCTTAGAGCTGATAGCCTTCCGGAGTGGGCAGCACAACCCTCACAGGACCCCTTGGGGCCCTGCAGTGGGAGATGTAGGCAGACCAGCCCCAGAGAGCACTCAGTACACTCTGGAAACCTCTCTCGGCCCCTCTTCCCTTTGGCTCCCGATGGGCCTCCTGTTAAAATCCATGACCTCAGACTCCCTGATAGGCATCACCAGGTTGGCATGCAAGGAACACGGGCAGTCAGCTGCATCCAGAATGCCCGTGATGCCACTCCCTGATGACAGGCACACTAGCCCTTCCCCCAGAGCCCTGCAGGGAGATGTTTGAGAAGGTGTGGTAGGCAGGGTGGGGGCACTTGTCCCCGACAGGAATGTCTCCCGGCTGCTCTTGGCTGCTCAGCCCGTCACCGCCCAGTGGCAGATGGCTCGGCTCCCTCTGGAGCTTTCTCTAGCCCCCGTGGGCAGCTCTTCCTGCCCTCCCCCCACTGCCAGGCCCTTAGGCCATCAAGAGAGTCTGGCCTCAGATGACCACTTACACACCTGCACATTGAAGCTGGACATACTTCTGCCTGGCCTTGGTTTTGTGCCTCACTGATGTCATCCCTCCTGGTCCTCATAAGCACCCTGGCACCATCTTACAGACGGGGGAACAGCACCCGCTCAGAAATGCCTAACCGAGGCTGCGGGGTCATGGAATCATTGGTTCAGGGATGCACTGTGGGAACTCCTCTGTTTTACAGATGCAGAGACTGAGGCCCTGAGAGGGCAACGATTTTTCTAAAGTAGTCACTGGTCAGGATTTGAATTCAGGACCTCTGACTCCCGATCAGAGCTCTTGTCACGGTCCCCTGGCCAGCACTAACACTACCTAACACTCCAAAGGAGACCCATATTTGAAAAAAGAAAGGAAAAGGAAAGCAGGCGAAGGTGGGCCAGTGCTAGTGAGCTGGGCAGCCTGGCACCGTCCCAGCCTGGCACCCTCCAGAGGGGAATTTCATCACTCGGTCTATGCGGGCTTTGTGGCTGTCACTGGCAGGTACCAAGTGCACAGCCCCAGGTCAGAGGCCTTCCTCAACCCTGCCACCCTGAGACCAGGCAGAACCTGCGCAGCACAGAGAGTCAGGCAGAAATGTCATCTCCCGGCTGAAGGTCCATGCCACAAAATCCCTTTGCAATGCTGGAGTCCAGGGCCAGCCCTCTCTCTGTTAGAGAAAAGCATCATTGTGGATGCCAGGAAGGCATATGGCGTCACTCACCCAGGGAGGAAGTGCAAAGCTGAGATCTGAACCCAGATCCTTGGAATCCAGGTTCGTTGATTCAGCAGCTTACTGGCTGCTTCCAGCCAAGAGCTCATTCACTCCAACAAGCCTTTACTAAGCACTACCATGAGCCACACAGTGTCAAGCCTGCGACTCTACAGAGCCAAGGGTGGGGAAAACAGCCCCCACCTTCATTCACAAAGAAGCTCGAGCTGAGATGCTCAGGAATTCCAGAACAAAGGCAGTTTGGGGGAGGGAGGCAGTGCCCCTGAAATGGACCAGTCCTCAGAGAGTGGGCCCAGGTGGGCTGCATGGCCAGAAAACTAACCCCCAAGGGGGAAGCGTTGTGTGCTTCAAGCTTGCAGCAGAGAAATGGTCAGTTTTCTTATTACTGTTGTTAAAAATTACTGCTGGATAACACACACAAAACAGTGATGGGAATTTTTCTTTGTTTACTTTCACTGTCATGGTCTAATTTCTTCTTTTTTTAATGGTGGCCGGTCCAAGGGAGTGGCCTGTGTGCTGAGGGCCCCACTGTGCAGGCGGGTCCCATCGTGCCCAAGCCCTGCTCACTTTCTCTTTCTGTTGTCTGCAGTTAGGGAAAAGGGTCCAGAATTCCCCTTTGGGCTTTGTCTTTTCCCCAGCAGGAGCCTTTCCACGCCTGTAGCATCTTGTATCTGGGGTTCCAGGGCCCCAGTGAATCAGTGGGCACGTGAGGAAGTTATTATCGGTCCTGTCCAAGGGGCCTGAGAGCAAAGCCTCAGACAGATGTGACAGAATTGATGCTGCTGCTGTCACTGCTGCTGGACAAAGGAAGCCTCTCCAGACTCCTTCCCCAACACCAGGGCAAGCCAATCCACACTCTCCCCTGACCCTGGGAATGTAATTCCACAAAGTATCCTCCCAGGTACCCAAGGCAGAATGGTCACCTCGAGGGGCCAGCCAAGCACAATGCAAGGAGAAGATCAGATTTCCTTTTGACTTCGGTGAGGGGAGGATGCTAGGTCATGCAAAGGAATGAGAAGGACCAGAATGGAAACCCCAGCCAAGCCTTTGGTGGGGGAATCCTGTCAATCTGTTTTCATATTCGGTCCACTCAACCAATGGGACCTAGATGGGAAAGAAAGGCCATTCACTGGCCTTGGGTCTCTTAAGATATGATTCAGTTGTATGGACAAAGGATGGGTTTTTCTGAAACTTTCTCTGGACATAGGCAGCTCCAAATGATGCTGTTCTGTCAGCCTCGAGATAACAAAGGGGCATTTTGAGCACAGATTCCATCTCAAATATGCTCATAAAGGAAAGACAATTGGGGAAGACAATTGAGGGGCTATCTGTTCCAACCCCTACATGTCAGAGATGGGGAATCTGATGGCCAGGGGCACCAAGGGATGTGCCCCAATCACTCAGGAGCACAGGGCAGAGCTAGGATTCTGTCTGGTGACAATATCCATAAGTGACCTTGGCCTGGATACAGAGGCACTATCTGAGTGATCCAGTCACTGCCGGTGCCTCACACTGAAGCCCTTTTGAATTCTAGAGACAAAGGGCAGAGATGGTTGGGAAGGCCTTGGACCACTGGCCACCAGCAGCCTCAGGAGCTCTTGGCCCCGCCCTGCCCAGGCTCCTCCCTGGCCAGCTTTGAGGCCGGGCTGCCCTCCCCACCGAGCTTCCACTCCCTGTTTTTCAGGCCTCTGGTGGAGTCTGATGACTTTGACAAAGACAGCATTAAGGGCCTGAGATTCTTGATTGCCATAGTCTGCCTCTGGCTCTGACCTCTGGAGGAGGACTTCCTGTGTCTAAATTATTCATTGAGCTCTCTGGGACAGCTCTCGCCCCCTTAATTGGCTTCTTTGTCCTCCTGCCAACACTCAGAGCCACTCGCTTCCGCCCAGAAACCTTTTCCAGAGATGGCTGGGCTTTGTTCTGGTGCTGGGCAAAGAGAGAAGGCTGCCCATGGACTGCAACAGTGCCTTCCTGCCTGCCAGCCCAGTGTCCTCTGACCGTCTTCCAGGAATTAGGATGAGAAATGGCCGGTGGCAAAGCCAGCAGCCCAGGGCAGCAGGGGACACTCCCCAGAGTACCCCAGACAGAGCCCAAGGACAGGCTGCCCTTTCTCCCTCCACTCCAGGCCTTCTTCACCTTCTCTAGTCATTCTGTGCCATCGCCCCAGTGGGCTGTGGGATCCCAAAGCACCAAGGGGGGTTGGATGCTTGGAGGCACCGAAGTAATTAGTGTCCTTACTGTTTGATGGCTCTGAGCATGTGGACTGATTGCGACATTTAACTGTGGAGGTCATGCTCCCTTGGATCAGGTGGTCCCTTCAGGAGGTCCCCCATGGCCCAGGAGCCCCAAACCTGATGGCCATATGTGAGTTGTCAGCCACCCTCTGCTCAGACCTGTGGCCGGTCATGACTGGCTATTCCCTTGGTTCTCATAGTGCTGTTTTCTCATGGTCTCTGTTCTCTCTCTCCCTTCCCTCCCCTTTTCTCCTTCTCCCACTCCTAAACACGTGTTCCCAAGACTTTGACCTCAGCCTCATCTCTTCCCTTTTCTCTCTTGGTGAGCTCATTTCCTCCTATGGTCTCCATGCTCAAGTCCAAGGTGTCTCCACCCAACATCTCCCTCCAGCTTCAATCCTGCATTTCCAACTAATTAATGGACATCCCCACCCCCGAGTCCTATTGACACATTGGATACACCTGGCCTGAGACTAACCTTACCATGTTCCCAACAGCTGCGTGGAGGACAGCCTGGCAAAGGGAGAGGCAGGGGAAGGAGGCTCCCATCACCTCGGGCCTGGACCCGGCAGCGTGGGTGGGATTAGAGACGGTAACTGGAGAGGTGAGAAGTAAGGGACCACGGGATGGCAGCCCCGTTCGGCCTTTATTTGTCTCTCCCCAAAGTGTCCGGCCCAAGGTTGATGCCTAATGACTTCGAGTTGCCCAACTGGAGAAAAGGCAGAGAAGCTGCAGAGAGAGAACACCCACACTGACTTCCCTCCATTTTTGCCGTTTTTGCTACACGCATTTCCGAGTCAGAGGCAGCAGACAGTCGGCTACGGAAGCAGGGGGTGAGTCCCTGCTGCTGGCCAAGTCCCACAGCACCCCCAGAGCGGTGCTAGATCAGGCCTGGGCCCGGGAGGCCTCACTGAGAGGGGCAGCCAGCCTCTGTGGAAAGAACGTTCACACGGGGATTCTCTGCAGCGACAAAATTACAGGCCATTTTCCCCCATGAAACATTTACTTTATTCTTATTAGGGTGAACTCGTGTTCCAGTCTCAGTTGTTTAAAATGATGAGTAAGCCTTTAATATGCTTGCTGAGTCACTCACTAAAATAGTAGATTCCCATGTGACTTTAGAGATTTGTGACAGAAAGCTAAGCTCTTTTGCCGCTTGGTGGTTAGCCTACCCCTGTGCAGCCTTCCAGGGGGTTTCTGGGCCGCGGTGGCCACCCTCAGTCTCTGCAGGACAGACTCAGCCCCTGGAGCTGTGGGAAGATGGAGCAGAAGAAGGATCCCCCTTGCTGAGCTCCTTCCTGCCTGTGGCCAGTGACCTTCCAGGCACTCTGCCATGTGGATGGCGTTCAGAGTCCAGGGGATGAGCGAACAAGAGTCTGCACCTCAGCTTTCCTGCCCATCGCTTCTAAACGACTCCCAGTGTTCCAGCATCGGTAGACTTGGCAACAGCAAGTGTGTCAGCAGTGACCGTCAGGATGCCGCTGTCCTGCTGGGCCAGGTGGCTGCTTTGAGACTGGGTGGCCCCCTCCCCATTAAACCCAATGCAGAGAATGACTGGGCACTCAGTCTGCCCCACTTTCTCCCCATCCCAGGAGATGGCCCGAGTCCTGAATTTCCTTCCTATCTGTGCCTGAGAGTCTTGAGGGGAAGCCCTGCCTGGGCAATGAAATGAGAATCCCTCCCTTCTCAGCTTTCCCCATCTTGTCCTCAAAATGAGCCCAAGGCTTCTGATGCAATGAGCTCCCTGAACATCCTAGTCGCCCGGCCTGATCTAACCCTGGTCTGGGGAAAGTTGCCGCACTTATCAGATAAGGTTGGATCCCTGGAATATGGGCCCTTGGGAGTGTACTGATCACTCGAAGATAGCTTGGGGCATCTCCTACCCCTCTGCGACTATCAGCATCTGAAGGAAATATTCCACTGGACAGATGAGCCGATACCAGACAGCTGGAGGAGACAGTTTGCTGAGGCGAGAAGTAAACATCTTTGCTTAAAAAAAAACCTATTTTTATTTTCAGCTCTAAATTCTCTTTCTCCCTCTCCCTCATCCATTGTGATGGTAAGAAATACAATGCCCATTGTACATATGAAGTCATGCAAAACATTTTGCTGAAGGTTTTTACAAAGAGAGGAGCTCACCTTGCACTCAGTAATTTCTAAGAAAGGAGTGCCCTTAGCCCCCTGGCATTCCACAGACCGCTCCCACATAAAGACCCGGCCACAGGTTTGCCTCTGAGCAGCTGGCGCCCTGCTTCTGAGAGACCCAGGAACAAGAGTTAATAGACTTTGACCAGAGACTTTGGCAGCAATTGGGACCCACTGAGAAAAGAGGAAGAAAGATCACTGGGGAGGAAGGCATTCTGCCTGCTTGCTTCTGTCCTGAGGCCAAAGAGTAAATACCCTCCTTGCAGTGGCCAGAGCCCAGAAATGGGGAGAGTCTTGTTTTTCCTGATTCTTATTCAGGCTGAAAAACCCAGTGTGAGCATTCAGCAACATTGTCATCCCTGACAGAATCAGGCCTGTGGGGTAGGCTCTGATGTGGGATGCCAGGAAATCTAGCTGCTTTGTCTGAGACGGTCTTGTAAACAAGCAGCTGACAGCAGGGACGGCTCATTTTGTAAGCCTTGGACTGTTATAGGAGAGGAGGCGAGTGGAGGGACAAGGGGAGCATTAACTCATAAGGCACCAAAAAGCTACGAGGTGGCCAGGGTGAGGGTAGAAAACAAGCCGGCCAGCAGACAGCTTGGCACAAGCCCTGGAAAGGTCAGCTCATCCAAGAGCCTCCCTAGGAAGCAGCACAACAAACAGGGAAGAAACGGAACAGATCTGCGACTTTCTACAGCAAACCGTCCTTGTTGCCAAAGATGGGAGAACCCACACAGGCCCATTCCAGGCCATGTGGAGAGCCCTGAGAGGGATGATGGACACTTGGGTGGCATGTCAGTGTGGTGAGCACTGTCACCCCAAAAGAAAAGACAGAGAAGAAGGGGTCAGAGAACAGACCGGTGTGAGCTGATGCAGATAGAGCAGGACCGGGGGAACCATTCACAGGATTCTGCTAATGGCAAAAGGAAGACAACTTAGAGAAGCTTCAGAGCTCTGGTCAGCAGAGTACTAGCCAGTGAGGACATCAGGGCTGCCTCCCGCCTCTTGGCAAAGGGGAACGAACGAGGGATTCTGGGTGGGCCATTCATTCTTGGGAGTGACCACGGGGTTGGTACATTTTGCTTGGCTATCATTCTTTGTCACATGGAAGAGCTCGGGGGGCAAGGGCATCTTGGAGGGGGTGAGTCAGTGAGAGTGATAGAAACTTAAAATAAAGAAGGAAACATTGGAAAATATTTAGAAAAAAATTAAAAAGGAGGAACATGAACAAAAAATGTGTGACTACCTTGTTAAATTTAATAGACCTTTAAAAAACCCTCTGCTTATAGCCGACAATCATAGCTTCACAGACAAGCCTGTTCTGCTCTTTGTTTTTGAAGTATTTGTGGGGCTTTTTCTATCGCTGTTAAGCTCATAAAAAAATAGGTCAAGAATAAAGAAGTTCCAGTTCAAGTCCCGCCTTTGTTCCTTCCTGGCTGGGGACCTCGCTGGCCATTAGGCTACCCCAAGACCACAAGCTGGAAAACAGGCGCCTTCTCTGCTGCACTGGAGAGGGGGTTTCCTCACTGGGAGTTCCGAGGACCGATGAGATCCTTGGTTCACAATTCCCTGACCCCCTCTGCAAGAGAGGGGTGGAGAGGTTGGATGATTGATTGACCCTTCTCTGGATTATGACCCAAGAGGATGAAAATGACTCACATTTACAGTGTTAATGACTTTTAAGCAACTAAAGCTTAAAGCTGCACTGAGTCTTTTAGGACGCCAAGTGCATCTTCTATGGTCCTCACAGGAGCTCTGGGCTACAGATACTGTTATCGTGCCCATTTCACAGATGAGGGAATTGAGGCAGAGTTGAAGTAACTTGCCCTGTGCCCACAGCAAACCACCTGCCTTTGCTTGAAGAGCTCCAGCGATGGGGAGCTCACCACTTTTCCGGCTGCCTATCACTGTGGGAGGCTTTCGTTGTTGGGACCTCAGCTCCATTTTCCTCTTTAAAATGTCCTGCTCAAGAAGGGGCAGCACATGCAGCAGCCGCACCCAGTGGGTCAGTGAGGGGGTTTCTATCCCAAGCATGTGAAGACTTTCCTGGGTGGAAGGGGCAGGTGAGCCACCAACGCAGTGGAGGCAGGTGCTATGGAGCGCCAAGAACTCGGTCAGGCAGGAAGGACGCCACGATCATCCTCTGCAGCCCTGGCCAGCATGGCCATGGCTCCGTGCTGCCTGTGGGTGTCAGGGACTCTGGGAGATGGGATGAGGCTGACAGCTTTGGGCAGCTCTGCCTCACTGAACTCAAGTGCAGGGCGAGTACAGACACCACCCATGATGTCACCCGGTCTCTGAAAACCGGGACCAACAACAGCAGCCCTGCTCTTGGGTCTGCCCTTAGTCTGAGCAGAACAAGCCCTCAAAGACACAAGAATCTTCAGCCTAAACATCCCCACATCACCCTACTGACACACACACACAATTTAAGCCAATGAGCATTGAGTAACTACTGTGTGCCAAGCATGGTGCCAGGTGCTGGGAGCACAAAGACAAGAATCAGGGAGTTTGTGGACAGAGGGCAGGGGAAGCTTTGACCACAGTGGGCTTGCAATCCACAGAAACCTCCCAGTTCTGGTGCTCCTAAGGCTGATTGTTAAAAGAAATATGAGGCTTAAGTTACCCCAATTAAACACCATCCGACTAGATTCAGGCCAGGGTTCTAGCCTGTCTAGACCCTGCTGCCTCTTGCCTCCACCTTCCAGAGGAATCAGCTCTCTCTCTCTCTCTCTCTCTCTCTCTCTCTCTCTCTCTCTCTCTCTCTCTCTGTCTCTCTCTTTGTCTCTCTCTGTCTCTCTCTCTCTCTGTCTCTCTGTCCCCTGCCCCCCTCTCAGGTCTGGGTCAGCTGCCAATTTGGTAAAGATGTCATCTGTTCCTTCATCCAAGACATTGATAAAAATGTTCAACCACCCAGGGTGAAGTATGGCTCCCACCAGAGACCTTCAGTGAGGCTGGTGACACCGAGCCATCCACAACTCCTCTTTGGTCTGGCCCATTCACCCAGTTCCACAGCTACCAGAACACCATGCAGGGTTAGCCCACCTCACTCCCTTTCCCATAGGAAGAGCAGGCCAGGGTTTGCAGAATCCTGGGGAAGTCAATCCCAGCATGCCCCTGACCTCCCGGCCCAGCAGCCTTGGCAGGGTTCCTTCATTCAGTGGATGATTTCTTTATTCAATCCCAAAGAGACCTGAGACCCAGAGCAAAGATGCCGTAATTCCTGAGAGCCTTTTGGCAGCCAGGATGTTTACCCAGGTAAGTGTAAAGTCATTCAGAGTCATGTGGCCAGGGCGATGCCTCCCACTTGGAAATGGCCAGAATAGCCCCCAAGAATGCATGAGTCAGGCTTTGCCTCGTTGGGAGCCCTGGGTGGAGTAGAGAGCAGGAGCCGGCATGGGGGTGTTTCGCAGGCAGGGTGCCAGGGCCACGGTGCCGGAAACAGCCTCCTTCTCCCTGAGGCGCCCCAGTGGCAGGTGAAACTCGATGCCCAGCTGACCAGGACTCACTTTCCTCTGTGACCCAAAGGAGAAAGCAGGTATGCTGGGTGGACGAGGCTGGTGGGCCCTGGAGCAGACTCCAGGGAGTTGCCTTGATGATTCAGTCACGTGTCCAAGCCCCAATGCACAGGTGAGGTCACTTAGGAAGTAGGTACCAAGGCCAGAATTTGAACCAGCTTTTTTCCACTTCACCAAACTGGCCATGGCTCTGTGCTCCCCTCCCTCCTGAGCCTTCTCCAGCAGACGATCCTCAACTCACTTCTAATCTTTTTAAATTAAATTTTGTGTTTGTTTTTAGTTTACATCATTCATTTCCACAAGGTTTGGAGTTACAGATTTTCTCCCCATCTTTCCCCCACCCACCCCCCCAAAACAGCGACCCTACTGTATGCCCCCTTCCCCCGTCTGCTCTCTCCTCCATCCTCCTCCATCCCCCTCTCACTCTCTGGTAGGGCAGGATGGATCTCCAGTGGCATATAAATAATGATAACAATATTTATGTATTTTTTAAACATTTGGTTTTAAAACTTTGAGTTCCAGGTTCTCTCCCTTCCTCCCTCGTCACCCACCCCCACTGGGAAGATAAGCAGTTCAATACAGGTTGTACATGTGTAGTTACACAGAACATCTCCATAGTAGTTATATTGTGAAAGATTGTATTTCCCTCCATCCTACACCACACCCACTTATTCTGTTCTCTACTTTGTCCCTGTCCCTTCACAGAAGTGTGGGCTTCTAACGACCCTCCCCCCCCCTGCCCTGCCCTCCATAATCCCCCCTCTCATCTCCATCTGCCCCACTCTCCTGTAGGGCAAGATACCCAATTTAGAGTGTATGCCATTCCCTCCCTAAGCCAAATTCAACGAGAGTAAGGTTGACCCTTTCCTTTTTGCCCTCCTGTTCTTCCCCTCCATTGTAACAGTTGTCCCTTACCTCTTCTATATGAGATGATTAACCCCATTCTGTCTCTCCCTGTCTCCTCTCATACTATTCCTCTCCCACCTCACAATTTCACCTTTTAAAGTATCGTCCCT
>CM053583.1:420928525-420949902 GCA_028627135.1 Pseudochirops cupreus | reverse complement strand
CAGGTCAGGGCTGCACACTGGCTGGAGCCACAGGCTTGTGCCCACCTCCTCCAGGGCCGAGGGGAATGGAATGGAGTAGTGTGTGTCAAGTGTTTTAACCTCTGCAGCAAAGTCAGCTGTTAGGACTTCATAGCGATGTCATTGGTGCCATGAGATCATCACAGATGCTGGCATCTCCAAAGCCCTTGAAGGGTTTGATAAACACTCTCTAGGAATCTTCACATTGGAGCCTTACAACAAGGGACAATCATGCCATTTGGGAGGGGGGGTGTCAGGACGTGCCCTCATCCTGTCTTAGCTACGAGGCAAAGGGGTGCTGCCTGAGCAGATGCCTGACTACTAACCTCCCCCCCCCAAAATGGCAGAAAAGTCCTTTCACGGTGGCCTTGAGCCTTAAGAGGGCCCATGTGGTCACCACTGCCCCCTGGTGGCAGCTTCCACTCATGGCCCAGACCACTCTGGCAGAGGTGGACACCTGAACAGCCAAAACCTGAACCGGTGAAGTGGCCAGAAATGCCATTGGGTACGAGAATTCAGCCAGAGATCTCCCACACGCAGCTGGAAGTGCCCCAGCCCTTCGGTCAGGATTCCACTCTTAAGGCTGAGAAGCGTTAGAAAGTTCCCTTTCTCTCCTTTGCCCCATGAAGGCTCTTGATTCTCCAGCTCTGTGAGTCTGGGCACTTTAATCTGGGGCCCACAGATGTGAACTGGGTGAGAGAGAGTCACATCTTTATCCCAGCGCCCTTGTTCTCCTCTCTATTCTTGTGTATCTGCTCTATACATTTGGACAAAAGAGCCCATGGACTTTGGACAACCTGCCCAGAGGGCCCACCCAGAGCGGCTGAGTTAGGGAGAGCAGGGAAGACCCTGAGCCAAAGACAAATGCCCAGGCAGGGTCCTTGAACGTGGACAGAGAACAAGACCAAGTGCTAAGGGGCAGGAAGGAGACCACTGGGATACTAAAGGGGAGTGGGGGCGGTGCCGGAGCCAGCTCAGACCAGCTCCCAAGAGCCAACAGCTAAAGTTTCAGTGGGAGCATTTCACCACTCAGAAACACTACAAACCAGGGCTTGATCTATTGACTTATACTCTTAAGAAAGTGATGGGAAAATGTTAATAATAACTTCAAAGTATGTCATGATGGGCTCTTGCAAAGGTGGGGGGAGTGACCTGTTAGGGTTTCAGGACACCAGGCCAGACAACACCAGTGCCCCGAGGAACAAGAAATAACCATAGCACCAGCCTTAGGGACTCCAGCCCAGTGGGAGTCATGCCCTGCAGCCAACCCAAGGCTGGACACGAACCTGAAGGGATCAGTGCTATGGAAAAACTAAACCAGGTTTTGAACCTGCTCCCCCAGAGTCCAACGCGGTATAGGGGTAAGATGCCCTGAAGACAGGAGGAGAAATGTTTGCATGTTTGTTCTGGCTGCATCTGTGAGGTCAGTATCCCTGTGTTAAAGGGAGGTTACCTGGTGTTCAGTGGTTAAATGGAATTGGGGTTCCTGCCCCTGGTTCATAACAAATGACAGACCATGGCCAGTGGGGGCTAAGAAAGGCCGACAAATGATTAGCTCAGTCCGCTCCTACTGTTAAACCTGGGTGGTGTGAGAACCCGGAAGTGGATCATCAAGTGATGATGGTTGAAATAACTGGGATTATTTTGTCTGGAGGAAGTAAAAGGAAGAAAGAAAATCTTTCATCTGGTAGTGGTATGAAGGCAGAACTCAACGTTTATTCTCCATCTGCTTTCTCTTCCAAGGAGAAGAGTATCTGGACCAAAAAGAACAGCAGAAGAGTGGGCGTTGAAAGTCAAGGTAGGTAAGGGACGGTAAGAGAACACAAGCTGTTTCTGATGCGCTCAAGACACACCTGGCCCAGAAGACCCAAACCCTGGGGTTCTGAGGAGACTCATCAGCTTCCAAATGAAGTCCATCTGGAGAAGATCAAGCTATCAATCTACAAGCATTTATTAACTCCCTATTGTATGCCCAGAACTGTGATAGTCACTGGGTTCCAAAGACAAAAATAAACATCCCTCTAGTCTATTGAGCATTTGGGGACCTTCTTATGGAACATGCAGGGATGTTGTTGTCAGTGGATTGGCTGAGGAGCTCTCCAAGAAAAGTCATGATAACGTGTTCCCACCCCTAATCTGCTCCAATCCTATAAGCATTCCTTTAGACGAGCCTGCTGTATGGCAGGCACCACTCTGGGCACTGAGGATTCTGGTGCACAAGAGAAGAAGTCCCTGCCCTCAGGAAGCTCATCCTCTACTAAGGGAATGCCACATGGTGACGGATCCATAGACACGGGTTATATATATGCACAGGTGTATGTATATACACATATGTGCATGCATGTTGGGGGCGCATTGGGTTTTTTAAAGTCTTTCTCTTCTTGATTCTGAAGCCAGAAGAAATCAGTGAAAGGAGAAAGCCTCAGTAAGGCACCTCTGTGCTTTGGTCTCCCTGATGCTGCCATCTTGGGGAAGAATTATTGAGGAAAGTCAGGACTGTTGAACTCTCATGGTTGGAGTTTGAGGATGGCTCAGAGAAGCCAGGGGTCCCAGCTGTGGTTTGTCTATACTAGCAAGTCCTTTATACTCTGGGAGTTCAGTTTACTCATCCGTGAAATGGAGCAATAATGCCAGGCCATCCACACCCCAGGGCTACTTACCAACCTGGTAGCTTCTAGAATGTGAGTGCCTTTACCCACTTCCTCATCCTTCATAAGACAAGGGAGTTGGACTAGGCCATGGGAGGGGGGCCGCATGTGGCTTTCTAGGTCCTTGGGTGCAGCCTTTGCACTGAGCCCAGGTTTCACAGAACAAATCCTTTTATTAAGGGGATTTGCTCTGTGATGGCTTGGATTCGGTCCAAAGAGCACACCTGAGAATCTAGAGGGTCACGTGTGGCCTTGAGGCTGCAGGTTCCCCTCCCTGCTCTTGGCCATTCATTGTTTACCCACTCAATTACCCTTCTCCTATTTCATACCACCTTCAGCTCTCTGTTCCTTAGAGGCTAAAGTCCAAACTCCTAGCCTGGCGTTGTAAGTCATTCATATCCTGGTTTCTAACCAATTTCTCCACCTTATCTCCACTAATGTTATGCGTTGGCCCAGATCTTTTCTGGGGCTACTGCGGTGTTTAGATTCCCGGATCTTGGCGTTCCTCTTCCTCCTCCCTCTCCAGTCTTCATTCTAGCCAGATGGTTCTGCTCACTGCCCTCCAGGCATGCCTTCTGCATTCCTACCTTTATGGTTGATACCATTTCCCCTGTGGGGAAAGCTTTGTTCTTTCCTCACCTTCATCTGGATTATTTCCATCCTTCAAATCCTATTTCCTCCAAGAAACTTTGTGGGAGCACTTAGGCATGGTGGAGCCTCCACCATGAGGTGGAGTCAGGAAGACTTGACCTTAGCCATTGACTGACTTTCCGGGTGGTTGTGGGCAAGTCACTTCCATGGGCCTGTTTCCTCCTCATCTGTAAAATGAGCGCATCAGATGCAGTGACCCTCCCCCTCCTGGGACCTCAGGTTCTCTCTTCTCAATCATCCTCAGTGTTGCCATCTCTTGGCTCCTTCCCCATTGCTTACAGCTGTTCAGATCTCCCCCTTCCTTAAAAGTTCTTCCCTCAGGGGCAGCTAGCTGGCATAGTGAATAGAACACTGACCCCAGGGTCAGGAGGACCAGAGTTCAAATCCGGCCTCAGACACCAGACACTAACTGTGTGACCTTGGGCAAGTCACTTAACCCCAATTGCCCTGCCTTCCCCCCTCCAGAAAGAGAAAAAAAAAAGTTCTTCCTTAAGCCATCCCTACCCCTCAGGCTGTCTTTCTGTCTCCTGTATTTCACAGCCAAAGTTCCAGAGAAAACTGTCCACACTTGCTGCCTCCTCTTCATTTAACATTCACTCACAAGCCCTTGTAACCTGGCTTCTGACCTCACCACTCCCAGACCCTGCTCTCCCCAGAGTGATGCCCCTCCATCCAGTGCCCTCATTCTTACCGAGCTCTCTGGGGCTGCTGGTCCTGCCAGCCCTCCCCTCCTCTTGGATGCCCTCCTCTGGCTCCACATTCATGATCCTCCCCTCTCCTCTGTCATTGAAAGGCAGCTGGTGGTAAAGTGGATGGAGTCAGGGAGACTTGAGTTCTGTGATCCTGAGTGATTCCCTTACCTCTGTCTGCCCCAGTTTCCTCAACTGCAAAATGGAGATAATTATACCTGCCAGGGTTGCTGTAGGGATCAAAAGAAGGAGGACCTGAGCTCAAATCTGGCCTCTGTCACTGTCTGTGTGACCCTGGGCAAGTCTCTTAACCTCCAAACAGGGATAATAATGTCACCTACTTACCAGATTGTTGCAAGAAGCTATGATGCTCTACTGGTTCTAGAAATCCAGGACAACTTTCCTGACTTTTCAGACTCACAAGGTCAGAGGCATAAATTTCCATCCTTTAAAAGGGAAACAAGCAGAGACTGAGGACCCTTCATAAGGCTTTGGGGCCTTGGGAGGAAGATGACTCCCTGACTTCCCCCTAAGAGCAGAGTCATGCTGAGGAATCAGCTAAAGAGAACAAGATGGCGGCCATTGCAAAAAATGTCTGCAGCCAATCACAGAGCATCCCCTTTACTGCATGGTTAGGAGACTGGATCCAGTTACCCAGTGTCTACACTGCTCCCCTCTCTCCACAGCCTCTGTCTTCCAGTTCAAAGCTCCCAGCTTCTCCCTGAGGAGAGGCGCTGTCCTAGGTACTGAGCACATGCACCAGACAGACCCTAGAGCCATTGATTGCCTTGACAGCGCTCTTCAAGTATCTGAAGGGCCATTGTGTTCAGAAGGAGTAGCCGTGTTCTTCTGGGCCCCAGAGGGAAGGATCAGGACCAATGGCGGCAGGCAGACAGACATCTTTACAACTAGAGGGATCCGTGCAGAGGACTCCCTGGAGCCCTTTAAGCAAAGGCTGGACAGCAGCTTGTTGGACACTGGGGTAAAGGCTGGGCTTGCTGGCTTCTGAGGACCCTTCCCAGTCTGAGATCCTGTGATCTCCAGTGTGTGTGCTGAATTGACACCCCCTTCCTGGGAATGTTTGCTATCAGGCAGTGGAGCTGTGAGGGGAAGGGGGGGGTGGAGTGACAGCCCACATACAGAGGGTGTAAGAGAATGAGGCAATCTGAAAACAGCCATCTGTTTACAGCCACAAAGAAATTAAAGCACACTGTCAATGCCCCTTAAAGTTATTGGACATCTGCTGGCCATGATGCTACAGAGCCCACACGTGACCTGTCTTGTCCATCCATGACCCAGCCCTCACCACCACCCTGTTGCTTCTAAAAAAGCCCTGACACACTCAATCCTGGAAAAATGCATTGTTCATTCCCCTCCTTTTTCCTTCCATCCAGATCCTTCACTGTTGCTTGCATAGGCACTGTATTTTCTGACTTCCACAAAGGTCAAATTCCTCCCTGTTCTTCCTTCCCTCAAAGCCTCTTGTGATGGTTGCTTCTGGAAAAGCCCTCACCCTTTTGGGTATGCCCAAAGTATTGTCTGTCATCCCTCCTGTAGCCTGGACTCCATTGTGTATGGTGTCCACATGCCTTCTGGGCAACCCCTTTTGCGCAGTCTCAGCTCCCTAGCACTTCAAGGTCTGGCCAAGTCTTATCCATCTTCTTGTTCCCCATGTGCCTTGTGCTCTTAGGAACAAAGCAGACCTGAACTTGACCCAGAGAAAGTCAAGGATTCCTCTCCCTCACCCCCACCCCTCCCACCCAGGACACAATCTCTGTTAAAAAACAAACCCAAGTTTGAATTTACTCTTTGTAAGTCAGCCTGTTGTTTCCTTCCAAGAGAATGGAAGCTTCTTGAGGATGAGAGCTGTTTAATTTTTGTCTTTATATTCCCAGTATACAGTTGGTGCTTAATAAATGATTGTTGACTTGGTTGGCACCTAGAATTTACACGTCTCATGACTGATTCAGCTGAAGGATCAGGGGCTGCAGCTGTGAGGCTCTCCCTGCTCCTCATCAAAGAAGGAAAAGTTACCTGCATTTCAGAACTTAGGGCCTCGCCTTTTTTGGGATGGGGCTTATTCAGGGGGTGGGGACAGTTTGTCTTATTTATACATGAAAATCCATTCTTGTCCCTAGAAGGAAGTCTGTAAACACTGTAGTTGCTCTCAGTCATCTCTTATAAAGGAGGGGCTTCCCCTCTGCTGTCTTTACTGGTTTGCTTGAACGCTTTAGCTGATACCAATGATCAGTGAAATGACCCAGGGACGGGTGGAGACAGAGTGAAGAGAAATGGGGATCAAGAGAAGCCTTTAACTCCACAGGCCACCCTGAAGGACTGATATTTGGCCATCTGTCACTCCCTGGAGGGTCTGGGAGTTGTCAGAAAACTCCACCCTGAGCAAACAGAGGGCAAGGACCAGTCTTGTTCAACTCCCATTGCAGAGAGCTGCCCTTGCAGAGAGCTTTCTCTTTCTCTCTCTCTTTCTCTCTCTCTCTGTCTTTCTGTCTCTCTGTGTCTCCCTCTCTCCCTCTTCTCTTCTCTTCTTTCTCTTCCCTGTCTCAGTCTCTCTGTCTCTCTCTTTCTCTATCTCTATTTCTCTTTCTCTCTCTTTCCTCTCTCCTTCTCATCCACTCTCCTTCCCTCCCTGCCTCTCCCCATTTCTGTCTCCTTCTCTGTCTTGCCCTCACTGTCTTAGATAAGCAGCAATGTTGTTTTTTTCATACTAAAAGTCACAGAATTTGGAGTTGTAGGGACCACTTTTATAAGCCATATTGTCAACTTCTGTCTCGTTTTATAAATAAAATCACTTTGGCCTAGAAAGGTTCAGTGATTTGCCAAAGGCCACATAGTTCACTCATGAGAGAGCCAGGGGCATTCATTCATTCATTCATTCAACAAGCATGGATTAAATACCACTCTGGTGGGAGCTGAATTGGAAACTTCCAGGGATGAAGTGACTCAGCTCTTAGGCCCTTTAGAGATAATTAGTTTCTTTGCTGCTCTGGCTCAGTTGGGCTTGGTGCTTTGAGCTAATAAGCCCGACTCATTATTGATGGATAAACAGGAAGAGCTAGTGACTTAGTGGATATTGAAAAGGGGGGAAGATCCCACCTTGACAGTTCTCTTACTTTTTGGCTTCAGGTCCTGTCAAGACTTTGAAGCATGGAGGAGGGACCCCATCTTTCATCCTGGTCACCATGAAACCATAAGATCATGGTATAATGGGCATGTCCCCTGACCATGCAAACATCATTTTGGGGGCTGCCTTTTTTGTATTTCTTCTTCCTTGGTCTTAGGCAGATGACTGTCTATCTACCAATGGATGTGTCCAGGCTTAGAGGAAACTCTGTAAATTCAAGCGGTCTGGAGGTCCTAAGCCTTCTGGTTAGAGCTGATTGGATGAGGGGAGGAGTCCTCAGTGACTGCTACAGTGTTCTTGAAGGAGATGACCACCACCAAGAGGGCTGACCCATTTCACCAGAAGATGTGGACAAGGATTGTTTGGACAGTGTAGAGCCGAGGTGAAATGAGAACTATGCGCCCAGAGGTCCCACACATTCTTTACAATCTGATGAGGCTGAAGGACCAGTTTCTTGAGAGAGTGTGTCAGGAACTTTGTTTAGGTGTGGAAGCCTATGTTAAGTCTTTCTGTAGATGTACCCGGTCAGTCTTTTGGGTCCATTAACATTGCTTTGTGTGTGTGGAAAAAAACCCCAAGCAAACAAACAACAAACCTGCCCTAAATCAGATAATAACTAGTAATTATGGTGGTGGGAGCTAGCATTTAGATGGCACTTTAAAGTTGGCAAAGTTTGCCTAGGAATGCCTGTGCATTTCATCTGTCTCTGTCCCTCTTTCTCAACACCCCCCATCCTAGGAGGTAGGTGCCATTTTTATGCCCATTTTAATGGGCAACTGTGACTGATTTCTAAGGAAACTGTGACTGATTTTACCAGGGGGTTCCAGCTCCTCAATGTCTGAGGCGAGAATTGAACTCAGGTCATCCTGACTCCACGTCTGGTGCTCTCCCCATTGCATCCCCAGCTGCTTTTCCATTTTCCCCTTTTTGGGGAGACCTTAGACAAGAGCAACAACTTAATTTTCAAATAATTTGTCCCCAAGTCACCAGGGGGAGATTAAAAGAGTTAAAGACCAGAAGAAAGAGAGCCACATCCATTGCATGGGGGGCCAGGCTTCCTGGAGACTGAACCCAGGGGACCCATATAGACAAGACCCTTGGGGAGGGTGGGGTGAGCACCATGCCCCCACCACAATTCTTTTTAAACTGATTAGTATTTAATTTTCCCCCAGTTACATGTAAAAGCAATTTTTTAACATTCATTTTAAAAACTTTGAGTTCCGAATTCTCTCCCTTCCTCCCTCCCAGCCCCTTCATTAAGAAGGCAAGAGATTCAACATAGGTTATACATGTTCAGTCATGCAAAACTCATTTCCATGTTAGTCTTGTCATAAAAGAAAACACAAACTAAAATTTAAAAACCCAAGAAACATAAAGTAAAAAATCTATGCTTCTGTCTGTATTCAGACACCATCAGTTCTTTGTCTGGGGGCGTGGAGCATTTTTCACCATGAAGTCCTTCAGAGTTGTCTGGGATGGCTGTATGGCTGAGAATGGCTGTGCCATCCACAGCTGATCATCCTACAGTATCACTGCTACTCCGTATGCAGGATATTTCACTTCGAATCAGCTGGGGCAAGTCTTTCTGGGTTTTTCTGAGAGTATCCTGTTCATCATTTCTAATAGCACAATAATATTCCATCACAACCATATAGCACAATTTGTTCAGCCGTTCCTTAATTGATGGACACTCTTTCGATTTTCAGTTCTTTGCCACCAGAAAAGAACTGCTATAAATATTTCCTTATATATAAGTCCTTTTCACTTTTTTAAATCTCTTTTTGGATACAGATGTAATAGTGATATTGCTAGGTCAAAGGGTTTTATAGCCCTTTGGGCATAGCTCCCAGTTGTTCTAAAGAATGGTTGAATCAGTTCACAACTCCACCAACTCCACTATTAATGTCTTATTTTTCCCGCTTCCCCTTCGACTTTGGTCATTTTCCTTTCATGTCCATTAGACATCCAATAGACATGAGGTAGTACCTCAGAATTGTTTTAGTTTGCATTTCTCCAATAAATAGTGATTTAGAGCATTTTTAAAAATATAACTATAGGTAGCTTTGATTACTTCATCTGAAAACTGTTCACATCTTTTGATCATTTTTCAGTTGGGGAATGGCTCTTATTTTTATAAATTTGACTCAGCTCTCATTTGAAAAATGAGGCCTTTATCAGAGAAACTTGCTTCAATTTGTTTTCATTGTTACAGTTGCTAAATGTATTTCCCTCCATCCTATTTCACTCCCCATTTAGTCTGTTCTCTCTCCCCTTTCACCTTGTTCCTTCTCAAAAGTGTTTTGCTTCTGACTAACCCCTCCCCCAATCTGCCCTCCCTTTTATCACACCCCTCCCCATCTCCTTCCCACTTTCCTGTAGGGTAGGAGTGGGTAATGTCATTTCCTCTTGAGCCAGTTCTCATGAGAGGAAGGTTCACTTGCATTTTTCCCCCACCGCTTAAGCTTTTTCTTTGCCTCTTTTATGTGAGATAATTTCCCCCGTTCTGCCTCTGCCTTTCTCTTTCTCATAGTACATTCCTCTCTCACCCCTTAATTTTGTTTTTGTTTTTTGTATCATCCCTTCGTGTCTAATTCACACCTGTGCCCTCTGTCTATACACAGCCCCCAAATGTATTCAGTCATCTTTCCCTGAAGGAGATGCCATGAACCTGCTAAACACAGACCAGCATGCCGTGCATCATTTGTGATATCTTTAGAAACTAAATGAAAGGACTCACTAAATTCTGCTGTGGAAAACATTGATTTTCTCTCCCTTGTTCCATAATTTAACCACCAAAGGCCTGGAGAACAGAGGCAGCTGGGTGGCAAGGAAGGAGAATCTTGGACCCAGAGTCAGAAAAGCCTGAGTTTCTATGCACACTCACACCCCTGGTCAAGACATGATCTGTGTCAGTATTGGTTTTCTTATCTGAAAAATGGGCTTAATAGCAGCACCCCCTGCTAGGGTTGTTGTGAGGACCCAATGAAACTGTGTTTGTAAACCTGAAATGCCTGGGTAAAGATGACTTTCCACTCCCTCCAGTCTCCCACAATCCAGACGCTCACCCCCTGGAATGAAAGAGGATTGGACATTATCAGAAATCTTCTGTTAGCCCCTTCCCAGCAGATACATTGGGTTTCAATTCTACCAGTTATGTATCAGCTTATTAGTCAAAAGACAAAGGCCTCCCTTTTCCCTGTAGTCAGTGAAATTAAATGTTTCTGAGTGGTCTAAAAATGGGGATGGTGTTTGGGTGGTCTTGAATGCATCCAACTGGTCCTTCTGGCCAAAGTATTTATTAACTAGTTTTGAGGGCACCCCTATCCTCCCATCCCTCGGGCTCCCCCTAGGAGTGTACCAGGGCTCCTCCCTCTCTCTCACCTCCCCTGGGCCAACCGATCTGCCCCTCCTCCCCTGGGACACTACCCCACTGTGGCGCAGGCCCTCACCCCCTCTCACCGGGACTATTGCAGTAGATGCTGGGGGGAGTGGTCTGTTTGCCTCAGTCTCTCCTCTTCACCTCAGTACATCCTCCATCCAACCACCAAAGGGATTTTTCTAAGCAGAAATCTGATCATGTCACCCCCATATTCAATAATGGCTCCCTGTTCCTTTCAGGATCCAATGCAAATTCCTCTGTTTGACTTTTAAAGCCCTTCCTCCTTTTCCAGCTTTTTTGCATTCTCTGCAATCCCATGGCAGTGGCCAATTTGCTGTATCCCACATGAGCCGGGCCACCTCCTAGGCATTTCCTCTGGCTGGCTGCCAGGCCTGGAACCCTTGGCCTCCCTTTTTCTGCCTCCCTGCTTCCTTTAGAGCCCTGCCTTCCACAAGAAGCCTTTCCCAGCCTCCCCTCTGAGGCCAGCCCAGTCTGCACCTTGTTTTCTCATCCGGCATAGAGCGAAGGCCTAATAAATGCACATTGACTGAAGGACTGGTCCCTGCTTGTTGCTGAGTAGCAGCCACAGGCCCCAGATGGCCGGGGGCAGCACTGGGGTGTCTCCGCACCAGAAGAGGACATTCACGGAACAAGATTTCCATGCCGTGTGCGTTGTGAAGCTCATCTCTCCTGGCCCTAGAACACATCCAAGGAAAATGGAATTGTTTCTGTCATCTTGTCGTCAATCACTTCAGCATTAACCACCCACTGTGTGTCAGGAACTCTCAAGGAGCTTCCCTTCTAATGGGAGGGGGCAGCATTTACAGTATGGTCACAACCGCAGCATAGATATAGAGTAACTAACGATGCACAAAAAGCAGGTAATTACGAGGTGGCTGGGAAGGGAGGGCACCAGTAGCTGGGGAGTCAGGAAGGGCCCCATTGCAGCTTACAGGAAGTAAGGGAATCCAGGAGGTATCCATCCCACATGTGGGCTGCTGCCCTGGAAGTGAGAGTGTGGGACAGAGAGAAGGCCACTTTGGAGGGACCACAGAACAGTGGAGGCCAGACAGGCAGGCAGAGCTCAGGACACACGGGGGTTGAAAAATTCAATAGATTTTTTCCTTTGTTGTAAAGGCAAGAGTGAGGTCCTGGTTGAGTAGAAGAGTCACATGGTCTGATCTGCAATTAATGAAAAGGATTTTGGAGGATGGAGAGGAAGGGGGAAAGACTGGAGGCAAAGGGACCATCAGGAGCTGTTGAATGGTGATGAGACCCTGAATTAAAGATGGTGGCTATGTGAGTGGAGTGGAGTCAAGTGTGGAGGTAGAGACATCAAGATTTGATGACTGGGTAGTGATGTGAGGTGAGGGAGAGTGAAGTGGCCAAGCCAGTGCTGGTTATGAGTCCAGGACAGAAGCCGGAACGTTTATCTACACAATGAATGAATCCGTGAGAAGTCAAAGCCCTCCGCCTCAAGTACGAACCGTCTTTGGTCCAGGTGTCACCATGTGTGGGGACTTCTGATGGGCATGCCCTTGGCTCCCCCAGCCCACAGAGAAGCTGACCTCTCATTCCTTCCATCAGATCAGACCCTCATCAAGACGTGTGGAACCAGAGTCCCGCCTCTGCGCAGAGAACCAGGGGCTCCCGTCCAACTGGACATCTCTCAGGGGCTGACCTCTGGAGGCATGAGCGGAGTGCCTGGGCTGGCAAGCTAATAGATCCCTAACTGGTGAGGAGGGGGAAGGAAGAAAGTGAGCACAAAGAGCCCTAAGTCCGAGCTGGTTAGCCACAGGTTTGGGGACTCCTGGGCGCTGCCCAGAGGAAGCCCTGCTTCTGTCAAATCCCTGTGACTCAGGAGAAGGAGAGTCACTCCTGGACAATGGAGCCCGGTTTTAATCATTCCTGCACATGGGAAGAAGCCCTGACATCACCAGCAGGTGGTGTGCAATAGTCCAGGTGTCTCTGACTCCAGTCCAGTTTCCCTTTGCTTTTAAGGTCAAACCGGTCATGAATATGCAGAAGGCAGAACATGTGAGGAGGCAATAGTTTCTTAAAAAACAAAACCAAAAAACCCTTTTTCCTCCAATTAACAAGTGTTTTTCCCCCCTTTCCCACGTCTCCTTCCCCTTCATTAAAAAAAAGGGAAAAACAAAACCCTTGGACCAAATGCACAGGGCGTGGTGGGCTGCCTTGGGACCTGGGGGAGGGACAAAGGGGGGATCTCTGGGAGCCCTTCCCACTCTGCCTCTGGTCAGCTGGTTATCTCCTTCTTTTTCATCTGTAAGTAGAATTCACAAAAGTTTCCTCTGACTCATCTCAGCATGATGGTGACCCAGACACGTTGAGGAGATGATGCCAGCTCTGACAAGGGAAGGCTTTGGGTCTTGTCCTTGTGTGGACTGGCCTGGCTAAGGCCGGAGAATCTCTCTCTGGCCGTGGCCGGCCCAGAAACAAAGACCAATTTCCAAATGGTGCCCAGGTTAGTGTGGCCTGTGGGAGTCCCTCTGGAGCTGTGCCATCAGTAAACTTGGGGGCTGTCTTGTGCCCGTGGAATGTCAGAAGTGCTGAGGGGAGAGGTTTTTTTATCCAGAATCTGTGGACTTTTAAAAAAATATGTATCTGGTGCCTGTATTTTAAAATAACTGATTCTCATTCTGATCTAATATATATTTTATTTTATGTGTTTAAAAACATGATTCTGAGCAAGGGTCTCCAGGCTTCACCAGACTTCCAGAGGGTCCATAATACAGAAAAGGTGAAGAACTTCAGGCCTTGAGGAGGCCTCCGGAATCCAGGAAGGGCATGGCCAAGAGTGGCCCAGGATGGTGGCTATCTGAGCTCCTGGAAGGTCTGCTCACGTCAGTGAGATCACATACCCATGGAAGCTGTGAAGTAAGAGGACCGATCATCTGGCCAGGGGTCACAGGGACTGAAAGGGAAGTCACAGCTCAAGCCGTCTGAGGCCTGGAGTTTGCCAGACTAAAGCTTCACCTGCTTTCTTCATGTCCATGGAATTCACCACATATTTCCCAAATGCCTGTGGCCACAGACTCAGAGGCAGCTGGTTTTGCAAGGAGGGCAGTTCTGATAAGCTAATTAGGTACTGAGAAGTTCCCCACTCCCTAGAGACAGTCTGGGCAGGACCCACGGGCAGACCCTCCCAGAGAGACCTGGGGGAGACAAGTCCACAAGGTGGCAGAACCTCTGCCCAGGCCGGGGTTCTCTCCTCTCTGAGCCCTTGTTCCCAGGACCATGAACAGAAGAGAGCAAGGAAACACCTTTGGGAGACGCAGAAACCAGGCCAATACCAGCCTGGTGAGCTAAGAACTACTTGGAGGGGAAAGACACCACTTTGGAAACACCCACACATTAACCCTGCAAATCCCACAGTTCCCTGCCCCCACTGCCATAATTAGCAGCTCTGTAATTAATAAGGTGGATAAGGACTTTTAATGGCATCCTAATAAGCACCTTGGTTCTGGGGGAGAGCCAGCGGCAGCTCAGCTGGCCAGCTCTCTGGGACATTCCCACGGTAGAGGCCTCCCAACACCAGGCACCTCGGCCCGTGGAGACCTCCTCGGGGGGCCTGGAGGAGTCTGGCTGGACAGGAGCCCAGGACACGGCAAGGCAGGCTCCACTTCTTAGGAGTGCTCCAGCTGTCCCCCCTCCCACCCTGCCCCCTGTTGATATTTGGGGAAATCAGTCTGACACAATTGTGCACCGCCCCCCCCCCCCCAGCGTCTGCTGTTTCCTAAGCCACAGAACAGCCCCTCTGCCCCAACAGAAAACATCCCTGACGAGTCGAGATGCCCAGGGGTCAGTTTCACAGGCATTCATGCTCAGACCAGGTGGGGATCGTGAGTGTTTCTGAGTCTGGACGTCAGTCAGAGCCCTGACATGCCCCATCCCGCCTGCATCCCCCAGTTGTGAAGGGCTGCTCCTTCTGTCAGCAATAACTGAGGAGTGGCCCCAGGACGCCGTTACAGGGAGGACACGCAAATGGCCGGATTCTAGCCTAGCCAGATCACAGAATCTGGAGCCTGCCCGAGACCCCTATAGGCCTTTGGGAGGTTCAGGTTGTATGACCCCCAAGGGCACCGGCTCCCCCTTCTCCATGTTACATATGAGAACAGTGAGGCACCAGGGAGGTCCCACCACAGGCATCAGAATGGGCAGGAGCCCAGGGTGCTAGCCCTCTCCAGGCCCTGATGTCTGCCCTCTGGGTCATCCTTGCCTCTGGCTGTACCCCACCCTGAGAAGTCTCCCTCTTGGGGGTGCTTCTACAACTACCCTCTGCTTTGTGAATCTCAGAAGTTAGGAGCCAGGACAAGTGGGGGGCAACTCTCCACCATCCTGCAAGTTAGAGAAGGCTGGAGTGCCTTTGGGAGGTGGAGGGGCTGGGAGCTTCTCATCAGGGCCCCAGGAGACCCCTTCCTGAGCATCCCCATGTCTGGGCTCCAATAGGTCCTGGCCTCAGGACTCAGGTCAGCTCCTTCTCTGGCTCCCTCTCTGGCTCCACCTCGGACCAAGCATTTATTCATTTTTTAAAGAACAGATGAGAGGGAGCCTGTAAAAGCACAAGAGGCTCATCCTGCCTGAGGAAGAGCCAGAAGCAGGTTCCCTGAACTTCCTGCAGTTGTCATCCGCTGTCCTGTCTGGTCCCATCCTGTGGCCAGTTGAAACAAAGGCTTTTTACAAGGATATTTCTACTGCTTTAGGAGGATAAGGGCCTCCAGCTCTTCTAGCTAGATGGTGCAGTGGATAGAGGGCGGCTCAAATTCAACCTCAGGCACTTCTTAACTGTGTGACCCTGGATATGCCTCAGTTTCCTCATCTGTAAAATGACCTGGAGAAGGAAATGGCACACCCCTCCTGTATCTCTACCAAGAAGACCCCAAGTGGGGTCAGAAAGTGTTCGAAAAGACTGAAAAACAGCTCAACAGTGTGTGGGATACAGGGATCCCTAAAACAATTAGTTGGACACGTCTCAAGGTGAAAGTAGGTAAAGGACTCTTTATTATTATCTCGCAAGAAGCAGGCAGTCCAACCCCTGAAAAATGTCTGGGGCTGGAGGGCTGTCAGACAAGGGCTGAAGGGCTAATTTTATGCTAGCCAGGTGAGTGGGGGTGGAGTTTGAAAGGGGTTTAGGAACGGCCAGCACCTTAAAGGGACATACACCTTCTGTATTGATTGCGCCTGTGCACTGCTCATAGAAATTCGAAGGGAGGGGAGGGAGAGTCTTACACAAAGCAAAGAAGTTAATGGCTAAACCTTACAAACTGATGGATTCATAGTTTAAAGCTGGCCACTAAAACAAAGGAAGTAAACATTTCTCTAACTAAGGAATGCTTTTAAAAGGATTAGCTATAGAGTCAATGGTTTCAGGGAAAATGCTTTTAGGCTGGAGGCAGGGGAGAGACAGAGTTAATGCTTTATGGCTGGGGAGAAATGTGGCTTTTACAACTTATTTGCACAGGGTAATGTACAAAATTATAAAAATCAACCAAAAAATATTACAAAGGCCCCTCAGCACCGCCTCATTCCTCCCTTAACAGATAAGACACAAATTCTTTTGGGGATCAGGGACGAAGGTCTCAGCTTCTCAGGCTGCTTCATGCTGAGAATGGACGTAGAGCTGTCCCTATTTCACAGGATCCATCAGTCAGGAGGTGGGGGCTGTGACCAATGTCTGGAACTTGGCAGATGCCAGATCCAAGGGGTGTTAGGTAGTTACTTTGGGCGGTGATTGATATTCAGCCTGAGCCATCATCTGCAAGTGGAGGGTGTTCAGTCTAGAAGAGATAAATCTAGCAGAGAGATTAAACAAACAAGAGCCAAAAGCAAGTAGGAGAAAAATGACCAGAAGTAGAGTGAGCATGGGCTAGTATAATCCATTACTCAGACTATTTTCACATAGACAAGATACCTCATAAGTTATTATTCTTTTACTAACATAACTGTATGGCCTCAAGCCAAAGAAGTTCCTGACTTAAACCTCACAACTGAATAGCAGACATATCTCCTTGTTTCACAAACCTTGTCTATCCTCTAATTATATTCACTTTGGAAGAAAGAGATACTTCAGAAATTGAATCTTTTACATGTATACTCAACTACAAATGTTAACTTTTGCTTAGTTCATGGAATAACTACAAATTCATATTGAAACAGCAAGAACTGTTCTGCTTTACAACTTATTACATCAATTTAGCAATACTCAATCGAAAACTTTGTAAACCTTCAGAAATTGTCACATAAGAGGTTTCAAAACATCTTTTCTAACAGTAAAGGAGAATACCAAAGGTGCACAGAAATGGTTCAGTTTCCTAGCCATGCAAGGCTGGGTTTACACAGTATCACCAAAAGTTCAGTTTTCTTAGCCACAAAGGGCTAGACACAAACATTACAATAAAGTTTCACAAACAGTTACAACATTGCATCAAAAATCCAAACTTTTGATCTTATTACCAAACATACTCAAGTTTTGAGCTTCCATGATAGAGAAATCTTTGAAAGCCAATCTTATACCTATATAGTTTTTAGAAGAATCAATCTGATCCTGTTGCTTTCCTCAAAATTTTAGAATCCAGTTACAAATCTTTCTGCTTTCTAAAAATACTTCCTCACACACACTCAACATACTCAAACCTTTCAAAACTTAATGTCAACTACCTGGAGACAGGAGGGGCTTGAATAAACCCTCATTTGTCTCCAAACCTTCTTATCTTTCTTTCCAAATCCCTCAAAACCATTATTCAGTTTATTCAGCTTTCCTTTACATTTGTTAACCGCAAAACAAGATGGTTCAAATCTTTTACTGACTACTTGCTTTGATCATTGAAACTTGCTATAGAAGGGATAAGCAGGGACCTATGACATTCCAAATATGACAAGATAAAACATCCTTGGCTCTGTTTAAATTCAGATAAAGTCACAGATATCCAACCATGCAGTATCGGTGCCACCTCATAGCTAGACTCAGGAATAGGTGGGAAACATTCCTTTTCAAAGGAATTTCATGGTTAAACAGCCAGAAGGGGTCCCATCCCAGACCACACTAAGATTGCTCCTTCAGCCTTTACCAGATGTAGACTTCCACCAGTATTTAACAGCATAGGATCACATTCTCTCTAAGTAGCTTGTGGCATTCAATGCAGGCACTGATTTATGCAGACAACTATACCCAAATTCAAACTCCAAACAAGATTTAGTTATGGTCCCAAATGCCTTTTACCTCAAACAACAAGTTTCACTAATTACAGCTTAGAGCCAGTTCTCCTATTTATTTATTTTCCTTATTTGATTCTTTATGGCACCGAGGCCTAAGGCTTTATATACTTTAGCAAATGAGACACCGCACTTCATCCTACACAGCAGCAACAAGTCTTCATGGAGAGAAAACTGAAAAGGCTCCATTTGACTGACTCTCTTCTGCCCAGAAGCTCATGTTTTTGGATGTGGAAAGGCCATCTGCTTTTGTATTCCTCGTTCCCAGCCCCCAGGCACTGAGCCCGCAGGGACCTGGGTCTCTCCCCGTCTTCCAGTCCACAGACCCCGGCTTCCAGCGGAGTCTCCACGTGGGACCTGCTCATGATCAATCCTGTTTACATGGGGAGGAGACAAGGCTCCCTGTTGTGCCATGTGAACTCAGAGTCTTCAGGAAGGGAGAAAGCCCAGCCCCTGCCATGCTCCATGCCAGAGACACAGAGACAAAGACACAGCGGAGTCATTCCCATTCTGCTGCTTTTCTGTCCTTAGGTCTTTTCATTCCCTTCCCTTCGTGACCCCATTTGGGGATTTCTTGGCAGAGATACTGGAGGGGTTTGCCATTTCCTTCTCCAGCTCATTTTACAGATAAGGAACTAAGACAAAGTTAAGTGACTTGCCCAGGGTCACACAGTTACTAGGTGTCTGAGGCTGGATTTGATCTCAGGTCTTCCTGACTCCAGACCTGGTACCCTATCTACTGCACCACCTAACTTCCCCATGCTACAGGGAGGAGCGGTCAATCAATCACCAAACTGGTTAAACCTTCACTCTGTGTCAGGAAGTGTGAAGGATTCCAGGGACACATGTATAAAAAAATGCACTCACAGAGCACACATCCCCAGACATGCAAACACACATGAAGCAGCGCAGGGAGCGTGAAGGACCCCCGCCACTCCCCAGCGGATCTTTAAGAGACGCCTGCCTACCCTCTCGTCTCACTTTTCAGCTAGGAAGAAGGGACGAAGACTGAGTTGGATGCCACAAAGGGGTTCTGTGGGAGACTTTTAACATCGTCTTCACCAATGGCCCGAATGCCACCGTACATTAGATTCAATAGTGAAGAGCAGAGTTTCTGCAGAGCCATCCGAGGGCATTAGCTTGTATGGGAAAGGAAAGGCAAACAGGGCGTGTGACCAGGCGGTGGGTCGGTGACCTTGGGCTGGGAGTCGGGAAGATCTGAGTTCAAGTTCTGATTACATAAATTTCAAAAGGTTTTGTATAAACATGTCTGATAAAGCTAAGATCAAAGGTCAACAATTAACTGGAGAAAAAAACTCCAATCTTGGCAAGTTTCTCTTTTTCAAGACATAAGGAACTGATTCAGTTTTATAAGAATAAGAGACATTTTACACTTGGTACATCATCTATGGATGTGAAAAAGCACATATCAAAGCAAGAAATCTAAGCTACCTACAGTCACATGAAAAAATTGTTTCGATTTAGTAGCAATTTGGAGAAATAGAGAAATTTGAAGTAAATCAGCTCTGAGATTCTACCTCATATCTGTCAGATTGGCAAAGATGAAAAACAGGAAAATGCTCAAACAGTGGTGGGGCTGTGGGAAACAGGCTCACTGACAGTGGAGCTGTGAGTGGGCACAGCCATCCAGAAAAGCAATTTGGAATTATACGCAGGACAGTGAACGCCCTTTGACCCAACTAGACCACTGCTGAGCCAGTGCCCAAAAGAGATCCAAGCAAGAAGGAAAGGTCTCATATCCAGAAAAAATGTGCAGCAGCTCTTTCTATGGTAAGAAAAGCAGGAAGAGAAAAGGATGCCCATTAGTGTGGATGCGCTGGGATGTTATTGTGCTTCAAGAATGAGGAAACTGGCTTCAGAGCCTTGTATGACCCGACACAGAGAGAAGCAAGTGAAGCAGAAGAAAATGACCATTAATGTTATAAAACGAACAGCTTTGAGGCATCTTAGAAACCGATGCTCAGCACTATCATCTGCCTCTTCGTCTCTACCCCTTCAGTCCTTCCTCTATTCAGCGCTCAAGGTTTTCCTAAAGCTCAGCTCTGACCATGTCATCCCCCTACTCAGTAAACTCCAGTAGCCCCCTGTGGCCTCCAGGATGAAAACAGTCTCTGTTTCCCTGTTCATCCTGTATTCAGCTGGCTTCCTTTATACCTGTTGTCTGCCCTGTTAGACTGTAAGCTCCTTAAGGGCAGGGACTGTCTTCTGCCTCTTTTTGGATCCCCAGTGAAGCATACAATAGGTGTGTAATAAATGTTTATTGATTGGTTGAGTGGGGGAGGGAGGCTTGTTAGTCTACCCAGGCTTGTATCAGCTGCAAATTCAATAACCTTGGCATCGATGTCTTCCCTGAAGTCACTCACTTACGACACACGACTTGGCGGTCTCTCTACTTCCCTACCCTTCCTTCCACTGCAGCCTGGGAGTCCCTGCCCGGGTCTTTGGCAGAAGGAGACGGGTAAGTAGAGAGCATGGTGGATAGTCATGGCCTCCTTGGTCTCCCTGGCTGCCTCCTCCTCGGCCTCAGGACACTGCCCCGAAGAGCCCTTGCTGTTTGGAGGGCAGTCCCTGCAGATCCTGGGATCCTTCTTGTGTGACTGGGGGTCCTCAGGTTAAAGCACCAGGCATGTTACCTTGTCAAAGGTTTTTAAAATTTCATTAGGGCCTCTCAAGGGCCTGTTAAAAAAAAATCTGTGGTGGTTTTATTCCAGCCACAAATTCTCATGTTTTGTACTTTCTGGATCCAGTGTGTCTTTTACTATTTAGAGACCTTGTCCCTGAACTAGAGGTGGAACAAGAAACACTAATGACTCTTTTTTTAATTTGTCCTTCAACATATCAATTTAAATGGTCAACGCCTTTATCAATGAAATAATCCAACTATTAACCTATTTTCCACTTTAAAAAAGAAAAGCACGGAAAGGTTAAAAGGGTCTGTTGTGTGTTTGTTTTTTTCCGCAGAATGACTCCCAAGAGCTTTTGTTTATGCTGCTGCTGGTTTGGCAAAGGGATGATCACAAGCTACTGGAAAGATCTCCTTTGTCTTGGGGACTCCAGACCTGGAGGGACAATGGCCTAGAGACACATTTGCAGATCCCGCCTCCAGGTCCCTGAGCAGGGAGGAAGATGCCACCTGCTGTGAAGAGTCTTTCTCCTGAAATGTTGGCACCCTCAGGTGCCTAACGCTCAGCTCAGCCTAAGAGCAGTGAAGCATGCTCTCAAGAGAGCTTGGCAAGGCCAACAGTTCAGTTCAATGCAACAAACATACTTAAATTCAGTGTTCTGTTATTTTTAGTTCCAGATTCTCTCCCACTCCTTCTCCCTCCCCAACCTATTGAGAAGGCAAGAAAAACAAAACCCATTGCAAATGTGGACTGTCATGCAAAACAAATCCCTTCATTAGTCATGAAAGAATAGTGGGGAAGGAAAGAAGGAAGAAAGGGTGGGAGGGAGGAAAGAAGGAGGAAGGAAGGAAGGATGGAAGGATGGAAGGGAAGGAGGGAGGAGGAAGGAAGGAAGAAGGAAGGAAGAAAGGGAGGGAGGAAGGAAGGAAGGAGGAAGGAAGAAAAGGAGGAGGAAGGAATAAAGGAAAGAAG
>CM053583.1:420911614-420928025 GCA_028627135.1 Pseudochirops cupreus | reverse complement strand
GCCCTGGGGTTTTGCAGTTGAGGAAACTGAGGCTCCCGACATTGACGGGGTATCTGCCCCTTTGCTGCCCCGAGGGGCTAGAGCCTGTGCAGAGAGCAGGGGAGCCTGGTCAGCGCGAGAAGGGGGCCCGCACTTGGGCAGGACCGCCCCTTAGAGCCCGCACCTGGCCCGGCACCTGGCCACGCACCTCACCACGTGCCTGGGAAGGATCGCCCTTTAGAGCCCGCACCTGGTGGGGCCACTGGCGACTCTGAGTTCTGGATTCCAGAATTCCCTCCTGCCAGCACGTTCTGGCAGAGCTTTGGTCAGTACGAGGAGGGAGCCGGCACCTAGGAAGGAAGGAGGGACCCATGCTTGTGATGAGAAGGGATGTTGGTGGTGCTTGCACCTGCAGCCCCTACCACACACCTGACCCGGCCAATGGTGACTCTGGGTCCTGGCATCCTGCTGCACGTGCTGGCAGGAGGGGAGGCCCCCATGACTTCCATGCAAAGACATTGGGTCAGAGATGGCACACTAACCAGTTGGGCTTGGCCGCTGGGTAGAATGGGTGGAGGGCAGTAGCTGAGGAAGGCCAAGGAGAATTCCAGAAAATGCTTGGGCATCTGATGCTGGGCAAGACTAACTCTGGGATGGGGTTGGAGGGAAGCCTTATTGGACTCCATGGATCATTTCTGGCATGGAAGAATCATTTGGAGAAGGAAGAGGAAGTTCTGATTGAAACAGAGGCGCTCTGCCCTTCATGCCTGGATAGGTGTGGTACTTGTCCAGTTGTACAATGAACACTGACATCACAGAATAGGGTGAGCCAGCAAGGCGTCCCAGGACAGGGCACTGGGGCCTTAAGGCATGGACAGGCCTCCTGGTACTTGCCCAGTCAGGTGCAGGAGGAATGGAGAACAGGGCTGTGGGGGCCTAGTGTCTGGGTGGTGAAGGCGTCCTGAAGGGGTCAGGCTGATGGCTGTCGACAAGCAGGCTGCCATGTTGGAGAGAGGAAGGTGGATCCTTAGTACTTGGGTAACTCACCTCTCTGCCTCTGAGGATGACTGTCCTCCAGACAAGGTTCAGAGGGCTTGGCGAAATGTTTCCCTTCCTGTGCCCTATAAGCCCTGGTTCAGAGCAGATGCTATCAGTGCCCCAAATCAGGCCACAAATGAGGCTGGGGGATCCGGGAGGCTGAGCCTGGATCAGGAGACACGCTGGCAGAGATTCTTAGAGAAAGTCTGGGTCTTCTGGCCAGTCAGCAGTTCCCACCCCCTTACAGAAGGGACACATAAGGGGCCAGGGCAAGAAATAGCAAAGTCACTGCCCCCTGGGTCCATCCTCATGAGGAAGACAGCCGAGGAGCAGAGACTAGGAAAACCTCAGGAGACCATCTGAACAGAAGCTGGCCAAAGAGGAGGGGAGAGATAAGGCTTCTGGGACAGAAAGCGTTCAAACTTAGCCAGAATATTTTACTTGTCAGAACGTTATATCTGAATGAAACGGGAGTTGCCCCGAACAAGGCCTGTCTGGCCCGTTCTCTTTGGTGCCCTGTGGTGGGGCCCCCTTGTCGCCATCCACCCTGGGAGACTCCAGGTGGGCCATGGTAGAGAGTAGGAGAGGCAGAGGGCTGTCTTTGGGGGCAGCCATGCTGTGACTTCCCCACTGTCCTAAGGGTGTCCTCATGTTCCTTTGGTGACAGCAGCTAAGTGTGTTTGACTTAGCCCAGTTCCCAGGCCCTTAGTAAGTACCTGCTGACTTGGCAATAGTAGTGAGGTCTGGGCCCTGGGTGTGTGACCTCAGAGAATGTGGCACAGTTGTGGGGTAGGCTCCTGGGCATACTTAGACAGAACACAGAGGGGGCCTAGGAGAGGAATGGCATCCTTTTCCCCAAAGATGCCAGTACCCCGACTCTTTTCCTTTGTCTTTTCCCCTTTGCCCAGGGTATCCTGCCCTGCCACTTGCCCATGCCAAGCATGACTCACAAGCCTTCCTGTCTTAGGGTTGTCTGTGGAGTTGTAATCTCCTCTTTGTGCACGGTCTGGAGCTCCCTCTGTTTATGAGCCCAGCTCTGGACATTCTCCAGGGGCTGAGGCCACAGGGATGATTTCTGTCTCTTCTCCTGAGAAGGATGGGCCATGCTGCCTGTGGCCGTCCTGACTTGCTGAGCCCTGCTTTCTGCTCTCGCTGGGCTGTGCAGAGTTGTCTCTGGCCATTAGACAAGTCCTGGGTACAAGCAACTCCCTGGTTGGGTGAGAGTGTGGATTCCATGAATTCCGGCACATCCAGCCTCACCACAAGCGGCTTCTCATTGCGTTGAGCCTCCTTGGAAACTGACGGTTAGGTTGTTCACTTTATCTTTGGCCAAAGTGGATGGCGACTCAGTTCATTTAGTCTGCCTTCTTTTTTTAATTTCTGGTGACACTTTCAGGGTATATTTCAGATAGGAGAAAGCTAGAGTCAGAAGGTCTGACTGTTTTGTAAATTTTGCTGAGAGCTGCTGTCTTAGTCTCAAACAAGATTCCACACACTTGCAATGCCTGCCCCAAAGGATTATGGGATCATAAGTCTAGGCTGGAAGGGATCACAGGGTCAACTAGTCCAATCCCCCCCCAAGTTTACAGATGAGGAAACTGAGATCTAGAGAGTGTGTCTTTTGCCCTGGAGCAAGGATGTGGGGAGAGAACTTGCAACAGTTGTGCATTGTCCAAGTAAAAGTTAAGCCCCAGTTCTCTGGCAGTCACCCTCCTGTGTGATGTTGGATGAGTCACTGAACCCCTCTGGGCTTCATTCTCTTTGTCTGGTAAACCTCTAGCTCCTTCCAGCGCTCCATCCATTGTCCCATCTTAGACCTCTGCTGTGGGACTGAGGAGGACAAAAGGTGCTTTGGAAACCTCAGCCCCTGATAGAGCAGCCATGGACAACTGGACTCAGCTATTCCAGCCTATGTCAGATGACTGGGATGTGGTCCTCTCCTCCCCATTCCCACTGTCTACCCCAGGGAGGATGGAGGCAAAGCTGATATTTCTCGGGGCAGCCGATGCTTTCATCTCCACGGCCACTTTGTAGCTCGTCACCAATTTAGAAAGACAGCCCTAGTTTTTAATCTGTGTAGTGCCAGGACTAGACATGTAATTACTTCATAACGTCTGACTCCCCCCTTTACCATTTAGATGACTATGGGATAATTAGCCAATCAGCCTCTGGCAAGAGCTTTCTGTTCCCCTGTGGAGCTCCTAACTGCCACGTTAGGAACCCAGCTGGGGAGCCAAGGCAGGCCCAACATGTCTCAACTGGGGTTTCTCACATGCAAGCACACATACACACACACACACACACACACACACACACACACACACACACACACACCCCTCCAAGAAGTTGGAGTTTAGCAGTCAACTATTGTGAAAAGACAGCACCACCCCCCAACACACATCCCCAAAAAGAAAGTGAACACTGAATTTCATAAAGGTTGGTTTATGAAGCTTGGTTCAGGTTCAAGGAGCTGAGAATTTTCAGGTCAGGGTCATGGTAATCTGAGTCATTGCTTAATGTTGTTCAGTAAGTCACTGAACTGACTGGTTAGGTAGCATAGTTGTTGTGAGAAGTGCGGTAGCCACTTGGAGCCCACCCTGTCCCATCCTCACCTGAGAGCCTCTCCTCCTCTTTGGAGGATCATTCTGTCCATCTACACTGGCCCACCTAGATGTTAGTGTCATATGTTGGTTCCAGAACATTATCCTTCCTTTCATAAGCAGTTTGGTACTTGGTCCTGTGGTCTTCCTCTTCATCCCAACTCCTGCCTGTATCATTGAGCCCGAGAAACCTGGGAAGATGCAGACTGCTCCCCGCTAAGACCATGGGCTTTTCCATCTGAGTCACAGCTCAAATATGCTCCATGGGAATGTGAGCTCTGTGAGAGCAGGGGCTGCCTTACCTTTCTCTTGGTCTCCCCAGTTCTTGGCACATAGGAAGCCCTTAATAAATGCTTTTTATCCATTCAGTCAGTCAGTCATTCCCCTGTTGATACCCGCCACAAGATGAAGAAGGCCCCCACTGCATCCTCAGCTGCTCTACCAAGCAGACGCTTGGGTCCAAGTGTCTTCATGCACAGTTTTTATAAACCTTCCTCTCAGTGGGACCAGAGTATGAAGGTGAAATATTAACTAAAGCTCACTTTTCTGTAGCGCTAAAAGTCGATGGGGGGAGGACAGACGATGGCCTGAAGGAGGAGCGTGTTGAGAACTGACACTGACTGATCCTTGTAAAAAAGCCGAGTGAGGCGGGCTCCCACTCTACCCATTTCATAGGAGAAGTTGAGGCTTAGGTGACTTGTGTGGACGGAGTCAGTGTCTGCAGTGAGATCTGAGCGTGTCCCTGGGCTTGGGTGGAGATGGTCAGAGGACAAAGGTAGCACCTGGGGCGCTGCCTCACGGGGGCCACCAGACGTGAGTGCTTTGCAAGCTTGGAGCCCTCGAGCCGGCTGTGTTCCGCACGGCTTCTTCCCTCTGCTGAGTGGTTGGTGGTGAGCGCCCCGCACAGCCCGGTGTCTTCTCTTCCTCCTTAGTCCCCCTTCTCGGTGGCCCCGCCCTGGTCTCTGGAGCTCCCCATGGGAACGTCTTCTGGAGATGCTGTTTGACTCCACAGCTTCTTTTGGCCTCTAATTATTTACTTTCAATGAAGTCTTTTCTTCCGTCGCCATATTCTAGCCATGAGTCATGTTCCCCTAAATGCCCGCAAGGCCTCTCTCCCCTTCCGTTGGCATCTCTAGTTCACTGGGATATGTCCTTCATGCTTCCGGCGTTCATTGCCCAGACATCTGAGGCCGTAAGCATTGTTCCTGTCTCATCTCCAGCAAATTAATAGGCTTCTCTGTGGATGTTCTTCCGGAATGGCCCCCATCTCTCTCCGTGCTCTCTGTCTGGCTTGATGGCACATGGGGATGGTTTTTCTCTCCCCCTATTCATTTTTACTTTACAGCTGTCCAAGATCCACAAGCCTTCAATATATAATCCCCCGTCCCTAGATGCTCTCCCTCCCTGACCAAATGCCTGCCCCAGGGCAAAGACCCAAATATGATCCTTTTTTTTTTTTGCTTTTTTAAATTACTGGAACTTAAATATACACTAAGAAGAGAAAAGGAAATGTATTATAAGCTTAAATATTAAAACTTAAATACAGAGTAAGAAAAGAAAAACGCACGTCATGGGCACAGCAGAACAAGTATCATTCTTTCCCCGTTTCTCAACATCCCACGTCCAAGTTTCTCTTCTTAAACTACTACCTTCCATTGGTGGCATCTCTACTCTTAGATGTCTGTGCATCCACTCTCTTTAGTCTCTTGCTCAGGGCTTCTTTATTCTTAGAGATGCCTTTTAGACTCCCTTTGGTTGCTACATCATTTGTCTCTGGAGGAATCACCAAAATGATCCTGAATCTTCACATTTGATAAGTCTCAGGAGGTTGTTATGGTCACGCACCTAGGAAGGAAACAGCGTCTTGGAGGTTGGTTACAAGCAACTTCTAAGACCCCAGGGTTAGAGACTTGCAGTAGTCCTTGGCCTTTACCCAGCTGATGCGGTTCATTGCTCTAGAAAAATCTGACTTTGTAATAGGGAGAGTAAGCTCCCAATTTTCAAATGGCTCATAATTATGGCTTGTGGTATTGGAAGTCCAAGAGGCTTCTTAGAAAGTGGGTAAATGAAAAAAGTCCTGCCAATACGAACACGAATCATGAATGGAATAGGTTTTTATCCCCACCCAGAAAAGGCAATGCTGTGCATAAGAGGATCATGGAGTTCATTACAGAATGACTGAAACAGAATTTAGTAGCTGACTTCTAGCCACTGTTACTGGAAGAATGTGAGATGAGCCTCATTAAGCCTTAGCACAGTTTCGTAATTCTGCTACTTAGCCAGTCACTTCACATTTCATCTCCTCAGCCAACCCGTCTTGTTGTACAGGAAGCCTACCTGGATTGTCTTTCCGGTTGGCTCTGTTCTGGGAGAGTTTGCACAGTCTGAGGCGTCCGTAATCCTCCCTGACATCAGCCGCTGCCACTCTGGAAGACTGCACTATGGCTGTGGGGCTGGTGGGAGATGTCAACATTGCAATTCCCACGTCTTTCACCTTCACAATGTATTATGCTAAAGTACAAAGCATGCGAAGGAAGCAGAAGCCGCCAGGGCCCTTGTACGAGCTATGTTGATGGAGTCCCTTCTCCACGTAGTCCCTTATGCTGTTATACCAGGGGACAAGAAAAACCATTCTTCTCTATCCTTTGTTGAGATCACATCTTGTCACTGGGCGTAGTGCATCCAAGAGAGACCGCCTGTTGGAAGCTACTGCTCCTACCAGGTGTGACACCCTACACCATCAGCTGAAAAGCAGTCAGCAGTCATTTACCAGACTTTCGATGGATGAGTTAATTCTATGTCGTCAGAAGCTAGCCATCTCAGTTAGTCAAGCTGATTATCATATGGGGAGGTGGAAGGGCCCAGTTTTTCTGGTACTCCCTGCCAAGTAGCTACCAACCAATATAACTGGCTTTTTCTTCCTCTGACCAGTCTTTAGGGACGTATTTCTTGGTGGTACCTTTGGATTTTTGTCATCCTTTCGTGGAGTGTAGCAATCTGCTGTTTCTCTGTAGGGTCTACCTCAGGAGGTCTTTTGCTTTTTTTCCTGGACCACTGGGTCCATCTGGTGAAGTCTATGGACCCATTCTCGGAATCAGGTTTTTAAATGTATGCAATAGAATACAGAGAATTCCAAAAGAAATCAATTATATTAAAAATATGATTATAAAAGCACTTGAAACAAACAAACACATTTGTGGACTTCAGGTTAGAGACCCCTGCTTGGTAGGAACAACCTCAAACACATTGCAAAGCCTCAGTGGATCAATGGTCCTTCAGAAAGTCCTAAAATGTAGGTGCTATGCACAACAGTGAAGGAGCTTTGGGTGATTGAGCTGATGAAGAGAAGAGGGCCCCCTTGGAGGCTGGGGTGATTGGACATGAGAGAAGGTCCAGATCGTGAAGGGCTGTTATGGAACAGGGATTAGATTTGTTCTTGACTCTAGAGAACAGACTGGGGGCAAATAGGGGAATGTTGTGAGGCAAACTGTAGGTCAGGACAAGCTTCCCAGGATTGGGGCTGCCCCAAAGTGGGATGGATTGTCTCTGAAGGAGTGGACAGACTTTCCTTCGGTGGAGGATGGAATCTTCAGCTGGACCAGCTTGCTGCTTCATTTCCTTCCTGTTTTGGAATTCTGCAGTTCCCCATAGTTAACTCTTCCCTTTTCATGTCATCTAGCTGCAGCCATGTATAACAGTACACCCATTTTCCACTTCTTTATTTTTGGGAGGCAGGGAGTGGGAAATAATCTAAGCCCAAGGTCCTGCTCTCCTTTACCTGGTCCTCCATCCATGGACCTAATCATCACTCCCTGTGCCTTTGGGACAAGAAGGGACAGTCATAGAGTCTTTAGGCCAACGTAGGTCTCCACGGACCTGGCAGAGAAGAGATCAGAAATGCATCCCCGGCTCTGACTGAGGCCCCATCCAGTAAGAGAGAGCAGAATTGATGCAGTCTAGAGCATTCCATGGAGGATTCACATCTACAGGGTAGACATTATGATGGGAGGAAAAGGCAGTGCTGGAAGGTCCTTAGAATCCCAATACTGAGGACAACGATACTCAGAGATGGGAGGTGGCTTGTGAGAGGTCACATGTGTATTCATCTAAATGTGATGGAGTCTCCACAGATGCCACAACGGCCATAATTCGGGAGGCTGGCCGTCAGTTTCTAAACTTTGTTTGGCCTCTGGCCTTCCCTGTTACTCATACTTAGTTACTGAATATCTCAGGCCTTTTTGAGCCTCTTTGGAACCTACAAATCTGTTGCTTTTTTAAAGCAGTTACACAGAAGGGCACATCTTCACACTTTCACATTGGGGAGCTTTCCCTGGATGTTGCATCATGTGATGGCCTTCTGTTTGGCATTTCCAGGATCTCATCTGAATGTCTCTCCAGACTGGTCCTCCAGGATTGCTTCAAAATGAAAATCTTTTGATGTTAATGACTGTCCTCTATGAGATCTGTCTCCCAGTGCTTTTTCCTCCCACCCCCCCGCCAATTCTGGGAGCCCAGAAAGGTTAATGGTTCCCAGGAAATATTAGACATATTTTTTATTTCTGCAACCCCAGGATTTCTACGAGTTTCTCGGAGCAGAGAGAGTTTACCCCTTTTGTCTACTTGACAAAGAACTCAGATCATCTGGAGAATGCACCAGTGATCAGCAGCCTTGTAAACGTGGTGTTGGGGTAAAGATCCTTTTGTTCCCCATTTGCCATTGCAGAAATACCCACAGTCCACCTGTCCAGCCCTGTGATAGATGCCCACGTCGTCCTCCTGAATTCTGTGGTCCAACTGGACCTCGGATCCAGATCACTCTCCTTTCTCCCGTCTTTTGCACTGCCTACCCCTCGTGCCTGGAATGCCCTCCCTCCCACCTCAATGTTTTTGACTCTCTTGTTTCTTTCCAAAGGCAGCTTACATATCATACCCTTTCTGCTCAAAATAACCCTGTGTTTACTTTGCATGCTTATATACTCATGTGAGCACACTAGTAGAAGTTTCGTGTCAGTCAACAAGCGCTTACTACTCACCTCCTACGTGCCAAGCACTGTGTTAGATTCTGGGGATACAAGGGGAGGGGGAAAGTCCATTCTCTCAAGGTAAGCTTCTTGAGGGCAGGCAATATATTTCATTGTGACTTTGTATCCTCACACCTGGAACAGGCACAACATAGGCATTTCACGAATTTACCTATTTGATTTCTGCTAGTGGCTCAAGGTTGTACGTATTATGTATGTGAGCTCGCACACATGAGCACTAGCCCTGATCTCTTGTCAGCCACTGACTTGAGGGGGATGAGGGTAATTCAGTCAGCACAGATGGGCATGAGCACCATGGCCGGTGGGTGAGTGGGGAGGCACGGTGGATTCTTAGCCTAATCCAGCTACCAAAGGACAAGGGAGGAAAGAGTTTCTCTCTGCAGGTGGGTTGGTTACACCTCTTTCCGAGTGGCAAGAGGGGAATGTAGCTGAAGCAATGGACAGATGGACCAGTTTTGGGAATGCTGACAACCTCAGGAAAAGTCTCCATCAACCCATGGGCCCCTTAGTGCATTCATCCCAATCACCCCCAGGCCGCCATGTTGGAGACCTTTCTGTTCACAATCAGGAGTCTACACCAGGTGCCATAACAAAGAGGTTTTATTGACATTCCTTTACGGTGATATGAGTGAATAGAAGGCAAAGCCTGAGTATCAGCAAAGTCGGCCCCAGAATGAGGACCTTTCCTGCCATTGACTGGTAGGAAGTCTTTTTCCTTTCTCTCTCTCTCTCTCTCTCTCTTTTTTTTTTTTAACAAAACCAGAGTCGACATTTCTTTTAGGTAAGTTGGAAGCTGCGGGGAATCAGGCTAACGGCACACTAGCTAGTCTATCTATACACTATCTACACGCGCCTATTTTTCTATGGAAACAAAGGGACTATGGGACTTACTGACAAGAAAATAACAATTTCTCTTTAGGATTTACGACGATTGGAAATTCAGTCTCCAGTTTTTCTGACACGGTATTGCAGTCGATCTCAAAGCTCCGAGGTTGGGAACTGTCCAAATCAAGGAGCATATTTGTTATAGAGAGGTCTATCTGTTTTCCTCTGAAAGTGTTTTCTCTTGCCTGGAAATGGTGACTGGTCATTAATGTGTGGTAGGGAGAGGGTGAAGGTTCGCACTGGAAAAAATGACCAAGACGTCTTTATTTTAGCAATTTTGAATCTGCAAAAATATAATCCAGTTCTGCATCTCCCTCAGTCTCTGCTCCATCCCCCAACAATATCCAACACATGAACTCAGGACAATGGATGACTCTGCAAACTCACTGATTTAGAATGGAAAGGGTCCCTAAAATGATTTTGTTCAACGTCTTAAGAGTTTTGCAGATGAGGAAACAGGCCTAGAGAGAGTGATTGACTTGCCCAAGGTCACAGGAGTCTTAAATAACAAGGCTGGGACTTGAACTCAGGTCTTTGGACTCTACATTCTCATGTCCTTGCTACCATCCCACATTGGCTTTTGCTAAAGATACACCATTGTTGTTGGAGTCGATTTTCCTTGGTGTTTCAGAAATCATTCTCCCATTTGATATGAACATTAACTCTGTGTGTCAAAACCACCTTTCCATGACGTCCACTTGACGATTAGTTTATCTTAATATCGATGTGGGGAGAGGGCTGGCCCTGGAGTCAGGAAGACCAGGGGCTCCAAGTCTGCCTCTTAGGACACGTGTGGCCAGGCCAGGTGGGGGGAAAGCGACCTCTAAAACAAGCGCTGCAGAGGGAAGAGAGGGAGTCTTTGAATAGAGACATCCCCAGTGTGACATTGAATCCTACATATTAATGTTACAAAATAATTTAATTTGGGGCTCGTTTTTAGACAAGAGAAAATTAAATAAACACTGAGGAAAGAGAATCAGGGAAAGAAAAGGCTCTTTTTCCTTGGTCTGGTCTCAGTTCTAGGATAGTTTACTTCAGGGCAGCCAGACTGGAAGGAAAGAAATGGACATAGGAACCCCCTCCCCCAGTTTGGGCTCTTTAACTCAGAGGAAGGAGGGCGCGTTCTGGGCAGGGCTCCTTAGCTGAGGCTGATCTGGACAAGGAGGCGCCCTCGGTGCCCAGCTGGGTTTGCATGTTGTCCCTGAGACCGTGAGGGAGGAGGAAAGGGGGTGGTGTCCCTGAGGGACACGCAGAATTCCCAGATCCCTTTGGTTCCATTTGGGATTTGGATGGTGTTTGGCCAGTCCAGCAGCCCCAGCTAGGAGAGGAAGTCAGACAACACAAAGCCCAGCTTTCCTTCCCTTACACATGATTATCTTAAACAAATGATAAAACATAAATTTAAGTAAATCCCCGGCATCCTCAAGGTGGGAGAGAGAGTACTTTGTATTTAGCTTTCCTTTCCTCACAGTCTTTCCCACTTCCCTTTACTAAGGAGAAGTCTCTTGCTGATGGGGGGAGGTGGCGTGCTATCTTGGAACGGGCACTGGCTTCGCAATGAGGAGCCCCGGGTTGTGGTTCTAGTCCTGGTTCTCCCCACTCCTGCTCTGGACCGTGGTTTCCTCATCTGTAAAGTGAGGGGACTGGACAAGATGACCTTTAAGGTCCCTCCTAGCTTTAAACCTATGAGCTTAGGGCCTTTGCCCAAACTAAGGCCAATCTGTGGGCCAATGGTGTCTTCGTGTTCATTAGAAGACACCTAACCTTGCTGATGACTGAATCAAATTTGTTCTTGGGGACAAAATGAAGAATGGCACACAATTCATGTCAGGGTGTGTCCTCTCTCCTGGCCTTGGTTTTCTTTCCTTCTGGCCCCATGGGCATGTTGTTGGCTAAACAAATGTCCTTGGTGGGGGGGGGGTCACAGAGGAACCCCTGTCTTTACTCTTCCTCTCTCCAAAGTATTTTCTTGAGCATCCTCTTCATATCAGAGGGGAGGATGTCGGGGGCATTCCCTGAGTCACTTAGGCTGTGGACATAGAGCAGCAAGAAGGAGGAGACAGAGGCCTTGGGTTCAAATCCAACGCCTGCCACTTCCTAGATATATGAACTCAGGTAAGTCACATGCTCTCTGGCTTCAGTTTTCTTACCTGTAAAATGAAAACATAGCCCTAAGTGTCCCTTAAGGTCCCTTCCAGCTCTGAATCTAGGACCCTAAATGGAAGGAAAGTCTTTCTCTGTGGGGAAGTTGCCAATCAGAATGATTAGTGAAAGCCATACTTGCTTTCTGTGTCATGTGGTCTGAGTAGGCTTGGGATGCCCTACCGCCATTCACATCCAGATTAAAAGGAAAACCCGAAGGGTTGGAGCACACTGGTGTACAAGGTCTCCTCAGTGGACACCTCATTCCCTCTCTCCATAGGGAAGTCAAGGTTCATGATGAATCCATTTTGATGCCTGGTCTTCCCAACTAGACTATGCGGCCCTGGAGGGCAGATATGATCTTATACAAATGTGTACCTTTCTCAGTGCCCAGCACAAAGTAAATAATCAGTGAATGGATTTGCTGATGAATGAGTTCTGATTTTTCTAAGGTTCACAGATGCCCACTGTGGTATTCCCCCAAGCCTAAACAGCCTGCTATATTGAGACAGCTTGAACCCCAGAACATTTATACAATGACCTGGTTACCTCTGTTCTGATTTAATCAAAGCAAAACTATGTGTTCAGAAACCCTTCAAGGCTTGTTTGTGACTGTTCAGATGATGATATACATGGTGTCTGAAGTTTCAGGCTACCTGAAATACTCTCTCTACAATCACAGTTTGAGCTTTTTTTCTTTAAATACACTGAATTTAGATGAATAAAGACAAGTTTTCTATAATGTGAACATTCTAATTAGGGCAGTAAAGTGTGCTGGGAATTGTTAATATCCCCCCAAATTATCATCCTCAAAGCTCCCCTGGAGCTTGGAGAGGAGCCCCAAAGGACTTAGTCCTCAGACACAAGATGAATGCATTTAGTGATGGCCAGGTTCATTTTTTGATATAAGCCCTTGCTGGAGTGCAAGGGATTTTGTCTCCTCTTTGTTTCCTTGGCTTAGAGTTAGGGTTAGAAAATGGGGGGAGTTAGAGCTAAGGTGAGAAAATGACTTGGCATTTCAACAGGTTGGTGGGGTGGCCACTTGTGCCTTTTTCCAGTGAAGGGAAACACTTTCATTTATGACACATTTCAGGAGCTATGGAGTGAAAGGGGACAAGAAGATTCGTAAACAACCACTCTAGTTGGGTTTGTTCGAAAAGTTTCCGAACCAACAACTACACAGAAAACCCTGTCATAGAGAAGCTTGGCTCACTTTGGACTTTACCAATGATTTTCTGAACATGGACTTTCCTGACCTTTGTTGATGAAATGTTGAAAGGAACTGGCTCTTCGTTTTGGGAGAACTTCATATGCCACCAAGATGGTGGAATTTCACTCCAGGGGCATCACAACATATGCTTGACTCAGAAGAGGGGCTATGCTACCCTCAGTCCCTAGGTGGAAGCACCATTCTCCATAGACTGGCCTCCCTGGGTTCTGCTCCTTGGGAGATTCAACTCTGAGGGGCTGGAGATTTGCACTTGACAAGAAAAGAACCCCCCATCCCCCCAAACAAACAAGCAAAGAAAACAAAACAACATAGAAAAGTTAGCCCTGTTAGAGAAGTAATCCACGGTGTTGAGGAAACGATGGGATTGTCTAGACACTGTTCAATTTGGAGGAAGCACTAACCCTGGACAACCAAGAAACCAGTGGACGGAACCCAAAGGTATGAAAAGAAGAGTGAAATGTTCATCTTCCCATTCCCCTCATTGCACTCTCTCCAACCTTTGGGATGGGGGGCAGAGCCTGGTCCTTTATGCTCCCATAGGACAATCTCCCTCTTGGGCATGTGCACATTTGTGCTTTTCATGTGGTCAGCATCTCAGCAGCCCTCCCCCTCCAGATCCCCTCCCTGTAACCTGCTGGGAAGTGCAAGTTCTGTTGGTCACCAGCAAACCACAGGCATCACCGCCATGGGGATGCTTTGCATTGCATCACACAACATTTGTTGTTGGTTTGAAAATGTCTTATTTGCACCATGTGTTTGGGTCAGTTCCAGTGAAGGGGATGGATGCCACACAGGTGGGTCACGAGTTCAATGTATAAAAATGTCCGTTTTGCCAAGAGCTGTCCCTTGGATGGATGGGATATGCACAAGGAAAAGAAAGAAGGAGGAAAGACATCTTTGGCCAGCTCCCACTCTGGAGCTGGACAGGACCGAGCAGGACAAACGCAGGTGGCTCCGTCAGAAGGGATGGGCACAGAAAAGCTTGGAGTGCTCTAGGGGCACTTTGTCTCTAATCAGTCTGGATGAAAGTAAACATGGATTACCATTTGGTCGAGTGTTGCCTAACTTGCATTCGCATTTCATCGTTAGTAATGGAGGTGTGCAGAGAGACACACACGGACCTCAGCGGGTTGTTCGTAAATATTGCATACAAGCGAGCAGTCCCTTGAGAACCTGGGAGGATGGAAGCCTGAAGGTGACATTAGAGAAGAAGGCAGTTCTTCATGCACAGCTTTTGTCAATCCTGATTTGGTTTGAAAACAAAATCGTGAGATGCCCAAATTATGGGAAGGGGAGTAGAGAGGGGGACGTCAGTGGCCACAGTGGGGAAGCCCCAGGAGCGCTCCTCTCTCCTCACTCCAGACCGAAGGTGCTGGTCTCTTCAACAGCGGTCAGCAGTTTCTCGTACAACATGGAGTAGGAGGGGTACGGTGGAAGATCCAAGCGGTTGAAACATGTGTGTGCCCTGAATGGAGGAAGGAAAGGGAAAAAAGAATCAATGAGAGCTGCGCTTTCAGAGACAAATCCGTCTGGGGATCACTCAAATCAAGGCTGAAAAGACAAATATGTCCTTCAGGACCAGGCTCTTTGGGACGCAGCAGCCCAGCCTTCTCCACAGCGAAAGACTGCAGAGGTGAGCAGGGCAGGCAGGAAACAGACGGTCTGCAATCATGCATTTTGTCTCTATTCCTTTAAATCATTTATTCTGACAGAAAATCAGCACAAGGAAAGGACTGACTGGTTTTAATCCTCTATTCCAGATTCCTGAAATATTCTACAAATATGAATACATCTTATGCCTTTATTGGGTAAAGACCTGAGGCCCAGGGAAGTCATAAGAAGGAAACCAGAGGGATTCACACCAGAGGTTCATACCATCGATCCTAAAAAAACAGCCAATGGCCTGAATTGGAATCCCCCAAAATCTCAGCAGGTTATAGGATCCCAGAGTTAGAGCTGGATGGACTTAGAGAGCATCAGGTCTTACCACCTCCCCCCACTATTTACGTGAGAAACTGAGTCACAGAGAGGAACCTTTGCTTCTCCCAGAGTCCTATAGGCTGTAAATGTTGGAGGCAGGATTCAAACTCAGGTCTTGTGGTTTAAGCATCCCCTCTAGCCACTAGCCACCTGGCGATGCACCTCATCTCCCTGTAGTAGCCATAAATGGGAAGTGCTACATTTAAGGGGTTCTTCTCTCCTAACTCCTCTATTTTACTCGTGCCTGCTCCCTTACCTTCCTTTTACTTAGTCTATCTCCCCTACAACCATCCCTCCCTTATCCTCTCATTCACACTGATCTAAACACCCTTCCACATCCCCCTCTGATCGATTCCCTCCCTCCCCCTCCCCTCTAAAGGTCCCTCCTTTCTCCTCTCCCCCAACCTATCCCCTCAGAGTTGTTTTTACTTCTAAATTTAGAAGACTTTTGTACTCTTCTAAATGTTTATGTATTTTTCCCTCTTGAACCCAGTCCTGATGAAAGTACATTTCCAGAACTAACAGCCCTCCCATCTAATTCCTCTGTATTGGGTCTTCCTCTTGCACTTCATTTGTATAAGGTAATTACTCTTTTAGCTGTCCTTGAACAGTTTTACTTTTGGAAATTATATCGTCCTCAGGTCCACCCCAATCTCTCCTATAAGCCACCTAATTACTAATAACAATCTTAGACATAGGTTTTACATTTTACATACATGAAAGGTAAACGGTACATCCTCACTGAATCCCTTGTAATTGGTTATTCGTAAGTACTTTATATTTCTCTTGGTTCTCGTATGTCGAATCTTCTGTTAAGTTCAAGTTGTTTTTTTTCCCCCCAAACAAAGCCCTGAAAGTCTGACAATTCACTAAATGTCCATTTTTAAAATTCAGAATTATGCTTAGCTTTGCTGGGTATGTGTTTTTGGCAGGAGTCCCAGTTCTTTTGCTCTCTCATATATAGTGTTCCAAGATCTGTGATCTTTTAGTGTTGCCAACTCTAGGTCTTGTGTGATTCTAATTGTGGTACGCCACATATAAATTGGTAATTTTTTTGGTTGCTCATAATATTTCGTCCTTGAGCTGGGGATTTTAGAATTTGACTGTAATATTCCTGTGAGTTTTCCTCATAGGATCTCTTTCGGGTGGTGATCAGTGGATTTTTTTTTTCTATTTCTTCTTTCCCCTCTTGTTCTAATGCTTCGAGACAATTTTCTTTCATTTCTTGTATCACTGTATCAAGATTCTTTTTCTGATCATAGGTTTCAGGTAGTCTGAATATTCTTATGTTTCATCTTCTTGATCTACTTTCTACATCAGCTGTTTTTTATGATATTTTTCACATCCTCTTCTATTTTTTCATTATTTATATACTTAAAAAAGAAATTTCTTGACCTCTCACAACTTCACTGGCTTCCCCTTACCCAATTCTGATTTTCAAGGAGTCATTTTCTTTCTTAAGATTGTCTCTTCCTCTGAAGATGAACCCTGTGATTCCAGTAATAGCTCTCCAT
>CM053583.1:420890040-420911114 GCA_028627135.1 Pseudochirops cupreus | reverse complement strand
GCTTAATCTCTGAGTAATTCTGGGCCCAAGCTGAAGGTCAGTTTGGGAGAAGTCCAAATAAAACCACCTGGATGAAGGTCCAGATGGTCAAAGGCCTTCAAACCCATTGTGGGCATCCCACAAAACATTAAGAATCACCTTCTCACTTGGGGTGTGTTGTCTAGAGACTTGTAGCTATTCATTGGAATGTTGCATCAGGCCCCATCTAACCTGACATGAGATCCCCAAGACCATCCCTCAGGGATCAGAGCTCTGAGTATTAGCCCCCCTGGGAGCCAGGACCACCACTATCCCACCAGAGGGCAGATGTGAGCGGCCCCCAGTCCTCTGGGCTTCAGTGCCCACTGGGGATACCAAAGGACACGAGCAAATATATTCAGAAAAGGATTTCCAGGCAGCCTGACCTGTCTAAACAGCATCTGGTTTTGTTCTGCTTTGTTTTTAAAGAATTGCGTTCTACAAGGGGAGGGAACCAAGACTCCATATGAGCCAATTAATTCCACGCCTCTGCCTGGCACAGAGAAAGTCTGCGAAGAAACCAAACTGTGGTCAGCGAGTGTTTTCTGGGCCTTACACACCCCTCATTTCCATGGTCTGAATTCCAGTTTCACCTGGATGTGTCTTTCCAGGCAGACAGACGCCAGGGACCTTCTTTCCCCCCTGGCTTTGCGAATGTCACTGGCATAAGAAGATTCTCCCAGCGATGAGCAAACCTCTCATTCACTGGCCTTGAGGAGCAGGAGATCCCGACCATTGGCAGCCACAACCACCGGCCCCTCCAAGCCTGACAGTCTGTCTCTCTTATCTGCCAAAGGGCAATGAGCATTTTCTATTCTTTTGGAATATGCAGACTGTCTTCTTTGCTGGATTCTCATCCTTCCAGACTCCACAGAGCCCTCCCCACAACCAAGCACCTCATGGAAGGACATGGCCAGGTCTTGGAGAAGGGGCCCTGGCGCTACTCCTTTGGACCAAAGGAGGAGGAAGAGAATAAAGAGGAGAAAGAGGAGGAAGGAAAAGGAGGAGGAGGAGGAGGAAGATGAAGAGGAGGAAGAGGGAGAGGAGGAGGAGGGGGAGGAAGGGGAGGAGGAGGAGGAGCCAAGCTGCTTACTTCATAGAAGCCACGAACGAGGGCCTCTGTCTGCTGTACTACACCACGCTCCACCCTCCACTTGACCATCCTCTCAATGTATTCCTTCTTGTTCTTCTCCGTCACCTGGGTGTTGGCACCCCCAGATTTCAGCTCTCTTTCTGTCACCTTCAGGGAGAGAGGTGAGTAGGTTAAGGTTCCTTCTGCCCACCTCCCAGTTGGGCGAGGGTTTCAAAAGTTTGCTTTTTTTCCCCAGGAAAGAAACAGAAAAGGTAAAGAACGCAAAATGGCTCTGGATTCTGCCCCAGGAGCACGTGGAGCATTTCCCTTTTCCTTTCCTGGAGGGGAGGAGCACCTGGCCGTTAGAAAACAACATAAAATGATGAGATTGTAGGTCTGGCACTAGAAGGAACTTAGGGGCCACTAACTCTTAGCCCTTCGTTTTACAGATGTGGAAACTGAGGCAGACTTATTGTCTGAGGTTGCTCAGGTAAGAAGGAGTGGCCATGGTGGGCTTTGAACACTGGAGACCTCTGACTACAAAGCCAATGAGTCCATGGGATACACCCCAAGGGTCAATAAGGGTGAAGGGAGCTCTTCATGAGGCCCTTGGGAGGGAGGTAAACATGGCTGGGGCAGAACCTTTCCCAGCTGCTGTGGAAATCAGGACCTTTTCCTATGGACATTTGGGTGTTGGGCTCAGTTTCAGGGGTTCTTGATGTAAAATATTTTCTGTCACTGGTGACTAAAGACTGTTTCTTAGCACTTGTGCCCCCGAGCTGCTGCATGGTCACTCCCACCCCCCTGCTCCAGAGTTAGTAAATGCATACTTCAAATTATGGCTAACAACCACCCAAAGTCACTCTTTTAGGCTGAACAAACAGGAAATAACTGGAAGCCACATGGCACGGTTAATGTGGCCTCGTGCTCTAGGGAGAGACAGGTTAGCAAATGTTAAAGTGCCCACTCTATAGGGGGGCAGGGATGGGCACTGTGGATGGGCAGGATTGGTAGCAATGATGCCAGTGGAATCATTTCTGCCTTTTCATTAGGTGGGTGGCTTGACAGCCCAGTGAGTCCTTGGTTCATGTACTTGTTTTTTTAAAAGTGTGCTGTTTGTTGGCCAGGAAAGACTGCCTAAGCTAGAGCCGCCAGGGAGGAGGAGAGAGCGTGCATCCTGGGCATGAAGAAGGGCCTGGGAAAGGGAAGAGCTTGGAAAACCATCATTCTGATTGTCACCACCTTGGGAGGAGTGGGCTTTGCTCCTCTCTTCTGGAAGACCAGAGTGGCCCACAGGCACTGCCCGCGCTGCCCCTGGCTCGGGCCGAGACACTGACCTGGCCAAACACCTCTTCATTCACCGTGAAGGTGAGGTCCAAGATGTCCGTGATGTTGTTGTCCTTCATCCACTGCAGGCTTTGGTGGAACTCCTCATCCAGGTACTCCAGGTCACTCAGGTCACAGGGCCTGTGGGAGAGAGGGGTGCCAGATGGAGAGAGGCCACGAGCACCAGGCTGGCCATGGGCATGGCTACCATGCAGGAGCCTACCCTGCCTGCTTTTGGTTCCCTCTAAACCTCCAGTACCAAAGATTATCAGAGCACAGGATGTGGACAGGGACTGGTCCTAACATTTCAGTGGTGCAAGGGAGTCCCAGGGAGGAAAGTCCCTCTACCCATACAGGTTGGCACCTTCTCTGCAAGGCCCTTCATAATGGCATGATATTTATTATCATCACTTTAGAGATGAGGAGGCTGAGGCCCAGAATGTTTCAGTGACCTGCCCCAAGTGACTCAGGGAGTGAGAGGCAGGACTGGGATTTGCCTGGATGCACCTGGAGGGCTTGACTGGCTCAGCTCTGACTCCCAATCCTGCGGCCTGCACTGAACAACTATAACAACCAAGGGGAAGAGTTTAGCTCCGAAAACCTGAACGTGGTGAAGGGAGGAGACAAGGGCATTGTCCCCAGCCGGCATGGGGCAGAGAGCTGTCCCCAGCCACAGACACTCAGCCCTCAAGCTTTGGTGACAGCTTGTCCTTTCTGGCTGAGAGCCCCTGAGCACTTTGATCACAGTAACAGGCCTGGGGACCAGGATGGCAGAATGAGGGTGGGTGGGAGGATTTCAGACCCACCCAGACTTCAGAAAGCAAGGGCCTGGCTGTCTGTCTCCCACAGGGGATGGGGGCGCAGGGGGAGGATCACAGAGTCACACACTCACAGCCGCAACAGGGCCTTGTAGAAGGGCCTGGTGAAGAATGCATCCAGAAGGTACTGATGGATGAGGGCAAGGCCCAGGATGCGGCCACTGAAGCGAAACCTGGGGTTGCAGAACACACAGAACATGAGTGGCCGTGGATTCTTGCTGGGGACAGCGCGTCTATTTACCCACACTTCCCTTTTCCCTCTCTTGGCTGCCATGGCCTGGACCTCCTGCTCTGGGGCAGAAGCACAGCAGCCTGTCATCACCATCACTGACAAGCACCTACTGTGTGCCATATGTTTTACTACTGTTGTTGACATTGTTACCATTGGCTCCCACATCATGCTTAACTTCTACACATCTCCCCCCACCCATGACTGGAGCCACATTGAGGGCTCGGTGCCTGCCGGTCTCCATAGCCTGTTGCTTGGCAAAGTGCCCCATGTGTCATTTCACCTCAGTAGCACAGACTTGGAGCAGGCAGGGCTCGTGACCAGCCTTCCCATTTTACAGATGAGAAGACTGGCACGAATGCTAAGTATCTGAGGCAGGATCTAATCCCACTTCTCTCTGGCAGTGGGTTCCTCTACTACAGAGCCCACCTACCGGCTGGCTCCTTCATCCCACCTTTGCCATCCCCAGGGATGGCTGCATGCCAATCTGGCTGTTACCTACAAGCCTTCCACTTCTCCGACCGTGACCTCCTCTATTTCTCTGCCCATGCCTCTCCCTCCTTCCCCATTTCTCCCTCTCCTTCACCTGTTCTTTAACCTCATTAAGACTTGATGCCCATTACCTGTATCAATGCCCTTTGGGGGTCACTACCCCTGCCCTGACTGCCAGGTCCTCCTTCTGTCTCCAGCCTTAACCCAATAGTGAGCCACTGGAATTCTGCAGTGGTCCTGTCTCTGATGTTCTAGAGATAAAACCTCAGCCCTGGGTTCCTCTGCTCCTTCCCCTCCTCATGCCTACTCCTGAGCTGCCCAGTGAAGCTGGAGGGGCTCCCCTCTCACTGACTCCTCATACTTATGCAATCCTGCTTCTGATCTCATCCTTTGATTGAAACTACACCTTGAGAGGGTCAATGGCTTTCTATTTGCTAACCTGTGCTCTGGCTTCGCCATCTGTACAATGATGGCCAGCCCCTTCAGGTGCTAGGCCAAGGTGCCCTACAGGTAGTGAGCATCCCAGGAGGAATTTCATTCAGGCCCTCTGACCTCCCAGCCCAGGCTTGGCCTAGCACACCATACTGCTTCCCTGCCCCATGGCAGGAAAGAGGAAGATGTAGCAGAAGCAGAGACGAGGAGCAGGGCATGGGCATGAGTGAGTGGAGGAGGAGGCCAAACTGGAGAGTGGCCTTGGGGAACTGGAAGTTCACTTTGGCTGCACTGGAAGATCAGGAGAAATAAGCTCCCTGCTCCAAAGAGGCCCAATGAACTGGAACTGGGAAGGTTTCCTAGCTAGGCTGTTTGCCCAAAGGCATCACAGGGTCTTATGAGGCAGCTAGTCAGTCAGCATGCATCTATCACATCTGCTGTGGGCCAGGACCTGTACAAAGCGCTGGGGATACAATGGGCAAAAGATGGCCCCTGACCTCGGGGAGCTTACAGTCTAATGGGGAGACAACACAGAGAGACGGGAGGACCAAGAGATAGTGGAGGAAAGGCAAGCATGAGGGTGTGTGCGCTGAGGAGACCCTGTCAGCAACCTGGAGCCCACCTCAGCTCCAAGAACAGGCTGGGGGCTCTCGGGGGGAGCCTCTGATTCAGGCCCCAGGCCTTTCCCCAGTAGTCATTGATTAGGAGGCACATTCTCCCCTGGGACGCAAAGGCTCCGCCTTGTCATTTTCAGAATTGATCAGCATTCACAGGCATACTCCATCATGTCACACACTATGTGCATGGCTTATCCTGGGATGGCAGGGCTGTCTGTAAGGCTCTGGCTTTTTTTTTTAACACCACCAAAGTGATTAAATTGGAAAGTTCTCAAGCAGTTCAAGCAGGATGTTTAAAGGGGCAGGGACGTTTCAAGAGATAAAGCCACCACGTGTGGCCATTGGACAGGGGTGAAATGTCTTGCAGGCTCCGTGCTGGGGCTCTGATGAGAAGAGGCATCCTGACGGCCAATGTAAAGCCATGGTCAGGCATTCCATGGAAGGAGGCAGATCTGACACTTGGATGCTGGAGGAGTTTTTAAAAATGGCTTTGAATGTTGAGCGGTCATGGCTTTGGGCCTCCTCAGGCTCCTCATCTGTGAAATGAGGAGGTTGGCCCTGGGGGGGCCTCTGTAGTCTGGCTCTAATTCTGTGACTCTCTGATGGTGCTCCCTAATGACCGTGATGATACCAGGGAATTAACTACTGAAACCAAGCAGAGAGGCTCTAATGAAGGCAGATTTTGCAGGCAGATTTTCAAAAGGACTTCCTTTTCACCACGCAGAGACAACTTGTGGGACAGAGATTCTCCGCAGCCTCCGAGGACACGTCTAATCTTTTCTCCACGGAGGCACAGGACAGAGAACGTCTCCACTCAGGCTTCTCCCTGCCGGGTGACTCTCTGGACTTTCCTTGAGAGTGAATGATGTTGGGGCTGGTTCAGCAGACTGTAGGATTTCCTTTACTGCCCATTAAATCTTAATAGCCCCATTCTTGAGAAGGTCAGTATTCGTAAGCAAAGTTGACAGCAGCCATGCCTGGCTGGGGCAATCATTAGTGTCTTCATCACCATCGGGACACTAAGACCCAGCAGAATTGATATGGTCAGAGAAATGGACCCGACGGGCAGGGACCTTCAAGGCCACTGAGTCTGCTCTCCTTATTCTACAGATGAAGAGCCTGAGGCCCAGGTTGGGGCTGGCATCTGCTTGAAGTCACGTAGGTGGGAAAGAACAGCAGCGGGCCCTCTGATTGCAGATTCAGCCGTTCACACAGAGCCCAGGCCTCCCAGCCAAGGCTCATCTGCCAAGGTCTCCTTGGGTGCCTCATTGTGGCATGGGGTGACCCAGAGTTCTCCATGGCTATAGGAATGGGGCACAGGCTTGAATGGAATAAAAGTGAAAACTCTTCAGGTAACATTCCAGAAATATAATAGGTTACCAAAGACTCAGCAACCTGGGCTGGGAGCCTGGGACCCTCGCCTCACTCCCCTGGTCACAAGCTGAAGTTTTTGCTAAGCTTAGCTAGTCGTAGGACCCTGCAAATTCAACCACAGGCCTGGATGTCCCAGACTTGTTTCCACCGACCACCATCTGATGTGTGCAAATATAAAATTGGAAATCCTGGTGCAGAGCTCCGGGCAGGTCACCATGTCCTAAAATCCCCACGATCCATAAAATATTGTCTGCTTTCATGTCTGTATTGATACTGTTAGAAGGTTCATCTTCTGCTCTCGTATCTAAGTTGATACTGATGACATATGATGTCTGTTTTCATGTCTGCTAGACATGTACCTTCTGCTTTTTGATATTACTGACATTTCATCGGCAAGCACCAGCAGATTTTACAGTTAAGGCTATGCGCCTCAGTTCCTAATTAATGAGAACAGGACAGAACAAAGGAGGGGAAAAAGGGGTGGTCTTTGGGGTATATAACCAAGCTTTACCTTTTGTATTTTGCCTCTCCTACTAGACTGCCTCTAGTAGCAAGACCGCCTTTCTTGCAAGAAGAAACAATTAAATAAATCCTCCCTGTCTCTACTTGGAAATATCTCTGCTTATTTTATTTGGGCAAGGGTCATCTTTGTCCCACACAGGCTTCAAAAGGGCCAGCCAAATAATAGCCTTTGGGCAGATGGCCAGCAAAGCCCAGTCTAAGCTCAGACCTTCCCATCACCAGGTCAGCCAGGAGACGATGAATTATCTTAGCTTCAGCAACTCATGAAGACTGTCTGCAAAAGTGTGTGTGTCAGGGGGGTGATCTGCATGCGTGGAGGGATCATACACACCAGGGAAGTACTGGGTCTTTGACTCATTAAAGTTTTCTAGAGATTCTCAGGGGAAAAAAAATGTCCCAACAGAAAGCCCTGTTCTTTGTATGGATGACTGTGTAGGACAATAAATACAGCACTCAGGTCAAAGTGAGGCAGACCTGGGTTCAAATCTGGTCTCTGTGACACAAGTCACTGCCCCTCTCTGGTCCTCAGTTTCCCCATCCTTTGGAGATCTGGGAGTTGGATATAAGGAGAAATTTCCTCATCATCGGAGCTGCCCCTAGAGCTGGGTGGGGGGAGGCTGGAAGAGCCTGGGATGAGGCAGAGGAACCTTGCTGGGGTCGGGGTTGGAGCTGACGGCCGATGGGGTTCGCTCCCATTCTGAGTCTCTGTGGCTGTGACTGAGCCTCTCAAACAAGCCAATCTGACGCTGTGGGCCTCAGTTTCCTCATCAGAGCCACCTGCTGCCTTCCTAGAGAACAGAGGCTTCGTTCATGACTGGGCGTCAGTGAAGATACTGTTCTCACAACTTGCTGAGGGGGGCCGGGGCGTTCTGCTGGGAAAAGATCTTTGGATTCTATGGGCAGGATATTTCGTTGATGGAGCGTAGGCCTTCCTAAAATGAAAATGGTCTTTTCCCAGCGGAATGCCATGGTCCCCTCAGCACTTGGGCCTTCTCCAGGAATATCACAAGCCCCACAGAAAGACCGGAGCCAATGATTCCCGTCCCTGCAACCTGTTTTTGCCTGTTCTGCTGACGATGGTGCCAAAGCTAGGAAAGACTGGTCAGGAATCTAAGAAATTCCCATTTTCCCTTCAAGTCCCGTTCTTCCTCCATTCCCTTGAGAGCCCCTAAATCCTCTTCTTTGAAAGTTCCACTTATCACTCCCGATTCTGCCCTCCGGGGCCAAGCAGAAGGAAACGCATCCCTACTTCATCTGACATCCTTCAAATATCCCAAGGCCGCCACCAGCTCTGGGGAAGCCGCTTTTTCCTTAGGTCTCTCTGTCTCCAGTATCCAGCACATAGTATGGGTTTAGCAAATGCCAAAGGTGAGATTTGAACCCAGGACTTTCATGTCCAGGATTCATTCCACTGTAATACTCTGCCTCCCATGAAAAATTCTCCGCTGTTAGACAGTAAATGCCTCTTTCTCTCTTTGGGGACAGTGAACAACGCTCAGGACAGACAGCTTGGACTACACATATGCCCTCCTCTTCATTTGAAATGGTCCAAAGAATCACTGTTCTCCTTCCTCAGGGGTCTCGATACAAGTAATTGAGCCAAGTTACAAAGATGCCCTTCAGACCATCCCAAAGCACAGTTCCATCGGCTCCTGTTTTCTCAAAGGCAGCTTCTGTTCAGTGTGCTGGGGGTTGTGGGGTCAATGGGGGCTATTTCCCCCCTTAACCCCACCCCGGCCCCAGTCCACAAGTCCAAGTCTGAGGAATCTGTAAGGAGACTTGGCATCATGTTGGAGCCTCCAGGGAGATGAAGGCGCTTCGTGTCTTGTCATTGGTGCTGTTTGGGGGCTGGGAGACAGCAGAGTCTCCACTGGAAGCCTGCAGTGGTTGTGTCCATTCAGACAGATCTCCTTTCCAGCTAAGCGGGGCCTTGGACTCAGGCTAGATAGAGTGCCCCGGACCATAGGGCCACAGACTCAGAGCTGGTGAAGGTAAGTAGCTGGCCAGTCTGACTGACAAAAAGAAGTTTCTTTTTCCCCTTAATTTCCTAAGAGTGCCATTCTTTCTGACCCATCCCTTCAGACATCACACACTACAGAACACTTGACATGAGATGGTGATTTTTCTCCAGTTCTGCTCTGACTCAGGCCCAGCTGATTGACACCAGCTCTGGCTGGGAGGCAGAGGCCCCTCTTGTCCAAAAACCTAATTCCTTTTCCTTCTCAGAAGCGTGACATTGGTAAAGCCTTTGGTGAAACTTAGAACTGGGAACTCTCCCAGACCTCAGCTTTGTATACTGTGGCCTGACCCCCCCCTCCTGTCCCCCATCACAAGGCATGGAAATTCTCTTCTCGGTTGGGTGCTATCTGTAGGTCTCTGCTCTGAGGCTTTCTCTCGCTGGGGAGTTACTTGGGAGACCCCCTTACAGAGAGAAGCTTTGGTGCTTTCATATGCTAATCCACTATGGTCTCCCATCTCTTTAAACAGGATGTTGAATCATAGCCCCAGTTCAATCAGAAGATGTCTTGGACAGTGTCTACGAAGCCACAGACCTTAGAGAATGGAGGGCGTCCATCCTCAACAGGACTCTGACTTCATACTGGCTGTTTGAAACATTGGGCTGTCTTGGCACTGGACACTTAGGGCCCTCCCCATACCTAAGAAAGTCTGGATGAGAGCACTCCAGGGTGGAAGCCTGAAGCCTGCACACCTGCCCAATCCTGACCTGGGGCGTGGGACTTCAGGCCTGTTTATGTAAAACATGTCTCCCTTCTCTTCCCCTCAAAGTTTGTAATCTTAGTCTATACCATATCTGTTTGCAGTTGTCTACACATCACCCTGAATGCCATTCTGCGTGAACACCGGTTTCCTCATGGATGGGGATCATAGAATCTGAGAGGTGGCAGGGAATGCAGTGACCCCCTGGTCTACAGCCCAAACCCAAAAGGAATCCCCACAATTACATCTCTGACAAGCAGTCACTTAGCCTCTACCTGAGGTGTCAAAGGACAGAGAAACCCACTCTATCCCACAGCTATCAACCAACCAACCCACACGCATTTATGCGGTAACTCCTGCCTGCCAAGCACATTGCTAGGTACTGAGGACACACAGACAGGAGAGGGACTGTCACCAACCTCACAGAGCTTAGCTGAGGGAGACAACATGTGCTCTACATCTAGGTCATTGTAGAACAGACATGAAGGAGTCGCAGCTTAGGAAAACATCAACCCTGGATCTCCCTGTCTGCACCATCTTGCTCTGTCTTGGGGCCAAGCAGAGGAGGTTGGATGCCCCTTCCTGCGCTCAGACACAGTTAGCCTGCCCTGCTGACCCTGCTCTTCTTCAGGGAGCCTGCTGGTCTCACTGACTTTGGCAGCCCCCTCCTGCACACTCCATAATGTTAGCTTTGAGCCCCACCTTCCCAACAGCCCCTCCCAGCCTTCCCACTAGTGTCTCCCTCCCCCCACCCAAATGACGAACCAACACTAAAGAAGCAGCCAGAGGGAGACTATACCATTCAAGATGATTCTCCACAAAGGCAGACATAGGGCTGATCTGGACCGTGTACGTGTCGTTAGCAGAGTACTCGAAGAGGCCGTAATATGGGTTGAAGAGCTCCTGAGACAGGAGGAAGAAGAATTCCCTCGAGGGTCCACTGTAGTCTAGGCTGGAACAGAAGTGGAGGGAAGCTCATTCCCCTGGCCAGCCCAGAAGCCACACTCCTCAAGGTCTAAGGTTTCTTATCACTTTTGCTTTTCCTGATTTCTGAGGGCAGAAAACATGGTGACCATAGCCTTGGTCTCTGAGTCTGGAGGGAGGGGATACATACTCAGCATCCCATCCATGGGGGATGCACTGAGCATCCCATGGGGAGATTCACCTACACTGGATGGGGAGAGGAGGAGGGGGCTCCTTAACCTTGACATTCACTCTTTCCAAGCCTGAAGGTGTTAAAGAGGAACCTGGGAATTTGAGAAAGCACATCCTCCAAAGCATCCATGGTTTCCTCAGAGCAGGCACTCCCTCCCCCGAAGGAGATGGCAGCCTTGTCTTGCCTTAGCAGGCAGCTAAATCAGTTAAGCCTGTGTTGGCCAACCTCCTTGTGGTGAGCCTTCTGAATGGAGCTTGGTTGGTCCTTGACCAACAGACATGTAGTCCATACATGATGCCTTTCAAGCTTGGCAGGGCCTACCTGAGCTTGGGGGCCCCTGGTTTCATCCTGAAGAACCCCAATACAGTTATGCTTGACAAACAAACCCTCAGAGCCTTATGCTTGGAGTTGGGGCAAAGCCTCAGAGCCATCTGAAGCTGTTCCCACTTCTATTGCCTGCTGTCCTCAGAGACCCCAGGCCCTGTTCTGCCCTGTTCCACCCCCAGTCCAGCTTTCAGGACAGAGTGGCTGGCTCCATACCCCTCCTCTCCCACAAAGGTGATGTAGAGCTTGTTCCTCTGGAGCTCTTTACGGGAATAGGCCATCACTTGGTTGAAGGTTCCTTCCAGCAGGTGGTCCCTTCGTATGATGAGCCTGGGAAAGACACAGAAGCAGATGGTGGAGACTTTGGAAGGCAGGACAGAGAACACCCAGGCTCACAGGTTCAGCATGCCCTCTCCCTCACCCTCAGAGCCAGTCAGTAAGCACTAAGTGCCTCTCCCACCTTCCAGCCTCCTGTGTGTGCTTTTCCCCCCAGGAGAGCTCGAGGTCCTTGAGGGCAGAGGCCTTCTTCTGCTTACTTTTATCCTGAACATTTAGTGAGGTGCCCAGCACATAGCAGGCTTTTTTCACATATTTATTGAATTGAAAACTGAATGATTTGTGAGGTCTGCAGGGCCTGCCACTGGGTGAGGACAGCAGGCACTCAGACACTTACTTTATTTTCCCTGGACCCTGCCCAAATCCTTTGGCTTCAAGTTTTCGGTAGAAATTTCTCAGCTTGGCTTCAAAATCTCTCCTGTAAGGTGAGGGAGCTCTCACGCTGGCTCTCTGCAAGCCTAAGGGGAAAAAGCAGAGGGTCTTCAACATATATTTTTGAGGGAAAGAGTCTTTAAAATGTTATTTAGGCATTTTTACATCATAGTCCTTGCCTGTAGAATGCTTCTGTCTAACAAAGAAAGGCAGTTAAGCCAAACCAGTAAGAGAGGGATTCCATTTGCCCATGTGGACATAGTTCCAGACCCATCGTCCCCACCTTTAGGCAGAGAGAAGGAAGTTCTATCATTGGCAGAGCGGGGTTGGGAGGAGCTGTATATTTCATTTGGAACATGAAAGTTGTTTTAGAGAATTTGAAGGCTTGCCTTATGACCCTATGGTCATTTGCCTTGTTGGACCCCAAAGGGTCCATATTCAGAAGAAACAGATGTCATAAAGAAGGACATTTAGGCTTGATGGTGAGAAAGCTCCCCAGTCATGAGAATTATCCAGTGTTGGAGCAGGCTGCCTTGGGAGGTAACAGGTTCCCCCTCTTGGGAGGTCTTTGGGTAGAGGCTGGAGGACTATGAATGGGATACGTGGGAGTGGGCTTGCTTTGGGGTGTACATGGCACCAGAGGCCTTATGGCTCCTTCCATCTCTGAAGTTCTGTGATTCAGTGACTCTCACATTATACAGAATTAAGTAGAGCCTCATGTGCCACCAGGAACCACCCACCAACTCCTGGAAGAACAGTCCAGGTCACTTTACTAAAATGGACAAATGAATTATAACAGGAGAAAAAAAATCCAGGAAAATGTCTTCTAAAGCCTTTAGAATCCTTGGTAACTAGAATGTTCACCTCCCAATTTAAGAGAAAGTAAGAAATGACAAATATGAAGAATTCAGAGATGTGGGAGAATGATAATAACTAATTATATAACCTTTCATTTCTGCAAATTTTTTTTTCAGAAATATTATCTCATGTATTCTCACAAGAAGCCAGGATCATATAGCTGGTAAGTGACTGAGGCTGGATTTGAACCCAAATCTTTCTGACCCCAGGCCTAGCCTCTCTGTACACTGCCACCAGCTGAGAAGACTTATATAAATGGTTATGGAGTTAAATACGCAGAACTAGAACAACAATGTACACAGTGATTACAGTAATATAACCACAAAGAACAAAGCCCTGAAGCTGCATGGTATGTAATTAGAGTGACTGAGTTTGACCCTGGGAAAGAGGTAAGAAAATGCAACACTCTCCCTTCTCTGCAGAGGTGGTGGGCTATGGGGGAGAAACAATGCATACCTGGTCAGGGAGAGAGGGGAAGGAGTATTTTAGAAATGAAGGTGATTAAGAAATGAAACAATCAGGATGCTCTCAGAAAAACCTGGGAAGACTTGTATGGACTAATGCGAAGTGAAGTAAGCAGAACCAGGAGGACGTTGTATACAGTAACAACAATATTGTAACGATAACCAACTGTGAATCACTTAACTACTCTGATTAAGACAACAATCCAAAATGGTTCTGAAGGACTCATTGTGCAAAGTGCTGTCTACCTCTGAAGAGGGAACTGATGAACTCTGAGTGCAAATTGAAGCATAATTTTAAAATTTTGTTTGCTTTTCTTGCTTTCTTTTTGCAACATGGCTAATAAGGAAATGCTTTGCATAATTTCACAAGGATAATTAATAACACATTGCTTACTTTCTCATTGGGTGGTGGAGGAGCTGGAGGGGAGAATTGGAAACTCAAACTAGAAATAACTAAATACTAGATCTTTAAAAAATATTTTAAAAAAGAAATGAAGGTAATGTGAAAACAAGAGATACAAATACACCTTCTCTTTAAAAATTCCACGGAAAGAGGGAAATGGTTGCAGTGTGAATCCTGCCAATTCTAGCAAGCTACACAAAGAAAACATGCCAAGCATGCATCCTTTTCTGCTGCACTTCATGCCTTGGATGACCTCCTCTCTCCTCCTGGAGCTTTCCTAACAGCTTCCTCCTACTTTGCCTCACACATCTGACTGCTCCTTCTCAGTCGCCTCTGCTGGTTCATCATCTATATAAAATCTCTTAATTACAGGTGTTACCCAAGACTCTGTCCTAGGCCCCTAATCCTCTCTCCACTCACTATGGTGGTGACCTGATCATCTCTCATGGGCTTAATCATCGTCTCTACCTAGATGATTCTGAGATCTGCTTATCCAGATATATCTCTATATCCTGAGCTTCAGTCCTCCATCACTAATTGCCTATTGGACATTTCAAACCCACTGTCCCAGCCTCATCTTGAATTTGACATGTCCAAAACTGACCTCAGAGAACAGACTCCAGACTTTGTGTGAGAATAGAGCTGAGTGCTGGACAGTGCCCTTGTACTGCTGGTTTATGAACACATTCCACGGCATTAACTAATTGACTTGTCAGTTCCACTGGAGGCACCTGCTCTCCCAGCCACCCTATTGGAAGCTGCATTGTAAACCAGTATTGGTGCGTAGAGTCCCTGCCCAGAGCATCAGTTCTGCCCCTGGCATGAGCTGTACCACCAGAGACAAATCACTCCACTGTCTGTGCTTCAGTATCTTTATTTGTAAAGGGGGAAAATGCCTGTAGCACCTGTCTTTGAGAATGTGAGGCTCCCATGAGATGTCTGGGTTTAAAAAAAAAATCTCATCACTTTCTGCATGAAGCCTTTCCTGATGCCCTCAAGTGCTCATGAACCCACTCTGTGTAATGTACTGTGTATTTATGCTGCATATACTTAGATATGGCCCCATGAGAAGGTAAACTCCTTATGAACAGAGGCTTCCTTCAGGATCTTGCTTAGCACATAATGCCTGCTTAATGAATATTTACTTGTGGGTGGGTTGATTAATTGATTGGCCTGTAGTGATGGAGAACCATTGACCCCCAGAAGCAACCTCCCATTCTTTGGGGGCAGCTCTAATCATTCAGAAGGATGCTTATCCTTGAACCTTGCCCCACTGCTCCTTGTTCAGCTCTGGGGCCAAGTCAAATCTACCTGATCCCTTTTCTTTATGGCAGCTCATTAAATGCTTGGGGACACCCATCATGTGCCTCCCAAGCCTTCCCTCCCCAACGCTAAGTTTTCCTCCCTGTCTTCATTGAATTTTTGTATTGGTGGCAGGGCTAGGGGTCCCTTCGCCATCCTGGTCTCCCTCCTTTGGGGTCTATTTGACAACATTCTTCCTCAAAGGGATGACCAGAGCTGAACTTCACCCTCCTGACAGGGTCTGCCCAGGGCAGAGGATGGGCAGCTGTTACCCTGCTCACTTTGGGCCCTATCCATGAGACTCAGGTTCATTGGCTTTTTGGGCTATTACAAAATCTTTGTCAGTTGCAATGCTTGGATTTCTTCTCTGATGGAGGTGACTCTTTCAGTTACAGATCACTATAGGTCATGCTTTCTCACCAAGAGAGAGCAGCCAGCAAACCCATTTCCTGTTATTCATCAGCCCATTTCCCAGCTTTGTCGAGCTTCTGGAGAGGCACAGTGCCCCAGGTGGGATGAGGCTTTCAAGCTCACCTGGAGAGTTCTGGGGTGACGAGCAGGGGGAACACCGTGGGGAAAAGTTGTAGCCGGGGTGGAAGGCAGCCTGCAGGGGGACGTAGGACATGATCTCCTCTTCAAAGAGGCTGCAAAACAAGGAAAGGTCAGGGCTCTCTCTGTCATGGGCCACTCGGCACTGATGAAGATAATGAGGCAAGAGCCCTAATTAGTGCCATCTGATCCAGGCAGGGTATAATACACACAGGTATTTCCAAACCTTCCCTGCCAGGATCTCAGAGCCTGAGGAACACTAAACCCTAATTAAAGCTCCCACAGAATTCCCACCAGATGTTGTCGTTCAGTAATTTCTAAACTTTGGCTTAGGAGAAAGCTCAGAACAGAGAAAGGGAAGGGCCTGGGTTGGAATTCAATCTCCAGTCCCCTCCCAGGCTCCTGGCTTGATGGAAGGGAGACTGTCTGGTGGATATGTCAGCTCTGGTCTGTGACCCACAGATCCTTACCTTAGCAGGATGACTAAATCCGCATCACAGGACAGCTTTTCAAGCCCATGGGTGCCCTCTGTGCGGATATAATGGATCTTCTCCCTGCAGCATCAGACACATGAAGGAAATGTTCTATCTCCGAACCCAAGGAGTGAATCCCCCCTTTGGTGCCCCTTCTCCTGCTCCTTCTTCCCAGTGTAGCTGAACAATCCATTGCCTCACATCCAATTTGTTTTCTAGTTGGTGAAGACAAATCTATGTCAACCTACCAAGGCTTAGGAGCCTTCTGGTCTTCCCATCATAAGATATATTTATTTTAAAAATACATTTTTATTGATGTCATATTTTCATATATTTTTCATATATATGTATATGTGGGTATCTACATCCATCCATCCATCCATCCATCCATCCATCCATCCATCCATCCATCTATCCATCCATCCATCCATCCATCCATCCATCCATCTATCCATCCATCCATCCATCCATCCATCCATCCATCCATCTATCTACCTCCATTATAAATAATTCCATTAAAATTTGAGCTCCTTAAAGGCAATGCTTGGCACACAGAAAGTGATTAAAAGTGCTCATTGACTGGCAAACCATGAGGAGATACAATATGTACTTGTATATGCATATATAAAAGAAATACTTGTTACTGTCACTTGATAATAAAGAAGAGCAGAAAATACAGTTCAGAAAAAGTAAGTTCACAAAAGAGTCTGAAATCATATTTGGGGTTCCGAGGCCATAGGATACCCCCCTCCACTGGCACAGAAGGGGGAGGAGGTGCAGAAATCATTATGGTTTTTTTTGCTTTTTGGAGGGGGGAAGGCAGGGCAATTGGGGTTAAGTGACTTACCCAACATCACACAACTAGTTAAGTGTTAAGTGTCTGAGGCTGGATTTGAACTCAGGTCCTCCTGACTCCGGTGCTCTATTCACTGCACCACCTAGCTGCCCTAAGACATTGATTTTTAAGTAAGAAGCTGTGCGTTGTTTGTCTCCTAATTAGAACACTGCATAGCACCTTTCCCTGAAGCCTCTCAAAACACTTTTCTTTCCTCTGAAAGGTAGACGTGTGAGATAAGATTATGGATCTTGGCTTGAGAGCTGGAGGGACCACTGAGACCAATCAGTCCAAGCCCCTCACTCTACAGATAAAGAACCCAGGGTCCAAAGAGGGATAGTGACTTACTCTGGGTCACATGGGTAGCAAGTGGAAAAGTCAGGATTAAATTCAGATCTGGTAACCCCAAGTTCATCATTACGATTTTCGCTTTTCTTTCCCTGTTCTGTCTGATGTTCCTTCCAACTTTATTTTTTTTCTTTATTCTGGAAAGCTTCAGGCAGGTCTGAGGGTATAGTTTGAGAAGTAAACACATTGGTCAAGCCAGGGATGCTGAACCCAGCTACCTTGGAGCCAGGGGAGGGCTGACCTCCTAGGAAAGAGAACTGGTCCCCTCTGCTGGCAGTTCAGGAGTACTACAGGTAGGAAGACAGGCTGGGCAAGATCCCACACCGAGGACAACTGTTGATAACTCCTGAGGACTATGGGAGGTGGGAACTCATGTGGAGAAAAATGGGGGTGTTAGCCATGACAGGACGCAGGGAGCAGGGAGCAGGAATATCTGGAGCCGCTGTCATTGTGAGCTGGGAAGGGATACCCAGACAGGTAGCCAGAGGGACTGTGGAAGGAAGGCAGCCCTGACAGGCAGTGACAAGCCCTTGCTGAGCCATAACGAGAGAAAGTGCTGGAAGGGCCTGAGAGTGCACATGCCTCTGGTGCAGGGGGCTGGGGGAGGCCACTAGAGTGTTCTGTACTCTCTGTGAGACTTGTGTTTTCAATGATGTTGACTCAGCCTATCCATGAGACGTCTCTTATGAAACTTCTAAAGAGGGCCTACCTAGTATTGTGTTCCTATTTTTTTTTTGGAGGGGGGAAGGCAAGGCACTTGAGGTTAAGTGACTTGCCCAAGGTCACACAGCTAGTAAGTGTCAAGTGTCTGAGGCTAGATTTGAACTCAGGTCCTCCTGTCTCCAGGGCCGGTGCTCTGTTCACTGTGCCACCTCACTGCCCCTGTGTTCCTATTTTAATAAGCCTTTTGAACATTTGTGCTTGTGAGGGGGGCTGATGACCACATTCTCCAGGATGTGGGGCATCCTCCCATAACATTACCAAGTTATTTGGGTGGGACGGTGAAGGCAGAAGTCTGTCACGGTGCCCTTTACGGCACACTCGCCCTCTGACCCAAGGGTTACCATCTGCCTTCTGTGCTGCCTCTGGGACAGAGGAGTTTTCTCTACTCCTGATTACTCTGCCTTGGTGCATGAGTGACATTATATTGATGTTTAATTCTGTCTCTGAGGATGATTCTAAGATAATTTTGCCCTCACCAGCCTCTTCCACCTCCCTTGTCCTAGGGGGAGTGGCATGTAATTAGGTCTGATGAGGTTCCTCCATGATCAGGTCCCCGTTCAATACCATCAGGTCTCAATCTATGAAAGAACATCATGAAATCATAGAGCTGGGTGCTCCGCTGCTCCAGTCCTTATTTAGAGGATGAAACCGAGGGCCAGAGAGGATCCCAGAATCTCTGAACCATGAGAAACCTCAGAGGCATAGAACATAACCCACACTGGGACAAAAGGCCCCTCTATGACAGCCCTGACAAGGGGTCATCCAGCCTTCCTCTTTAAAACCCCAGATTAGTGACATCTTTTCTGTCACTCAGTATCCTCTTGAAGATCTCCAGGGGTGGAGGAACTCACTGTTGCCAGAGGCTGCCCATCCCACTTTGGAGCAGCTCTCATTGTTAAGAGATTAGTCCTTATATCTGGAAGCACCATAAAGTGAAGCAGAGACTCCATGGTAGATCATCTTGGAGGGGCTGGCGGCCAGACAGAGATTCCATGGCTGGTTGTTGTTCTTCGTGCTCAAAGAGGACCAAAATCACATCCCTGTGTCAGGGTCAAGGCACGATGTGTCGGACTGGCCGATCAGGTCAACAACCTTGGAAGGCTCTAGCACAGGTCGAGCACAAATAGTCCATGTGAACCTTTGGGTGGATATGTCTCTGAATTTGTGAATCTCATGTTTCCCTCGAGCTGTTTCAATTTTGCTTTGCTTATAGAGCACAGCCCCTCTCTGAGGTGGGCACGCTAAGCTCCCTGTGTCAGTGTTTACCATGTCTCACAATCGATTCCAAAGTCCTGCAGGGAGATCTTCAGAGTGTCCTTCTATTGCTTCTTCTGACCTCCATATTAGCACTTGTCTTTTGTGAGTTCTCCATAAAAGTCTTTCAGGCAAACATACATTTGGCATGTGAATAAGGTGGCCAGCCCATCAGAGATGTGCTCTTTGCAGTAAAATTGGAATAGTGGGCAGTTTAGCTTGAGAGAGAACTTCAGTGTCCAGCATCTTACCCTGCCAGGTGATCTTCACAACCTTCCTAAGACAATTCAAGTGGAAGTGACTCCGTTTCCTGACATGGTGCTGGTAGACTGTCCAGGTTCACAAGGCAGATAGCAATGAGGTCAGCAGCAGGGCTCTGTAAACCTTCAGTTTCCAGTTTTAATCCCTCTTCTCTCCCACACTTTCCTTTGGAGCCTCCCAAATGTTGAGCATGATTGAGGTGATGCATGCGACAACCTCATCATCTATGTGCACATTCTTGGAATCTATACCGTCAAGGTAAGTGAACTTATCCACAGCATTCAAAATGTTTTCATTTGTTTTAATGGATGCTTCCACATATGGATGGTGTGGTGCTAGCTGGTGGAGAATCTCTGCTTTCTTGGTGCTAATTGTCAGGTCAAAATTAGCACAAGCAGCAGAGAGTCAATCCATGTTCTGTTGCATCTTGACCTCAGAGACATCAGCTCTCCCTCCACTTTAGTCTTGGCTTGTAGCCTTTTCAAGTACAATAATTTGCTGTCAGTGTGGCAGTTGACCTCGATGCCATTTTCATCTTTGTTGAAGGTGTCAGACAGTATCACAGAAAACATCCTGCTAAAAAGTCTGGGAGCAAGTATATAGCCCTGGTTCACTCCATTGGTGACTGGGAAAGAGGGAGAGCATCTCGCACAACCCAGAACCTGGGCACGTGTGCCACCAAAAGAGTGGTATACAATCCTGATGAACTTCTCCAGGGAGCCACATTTTGCCATGATCTTTCAGCAGGGGTTTCGTTTAAGAAGAAAACAGCCCTCCCTGATATTCCCAGCTGCCCCTGAGGTTAACAGGTCCCTTTGGGTGTTGGTGAGCTCTGCCTCCGTGGGTGACTTCATGTCCCGGCTCCATGGCCACTGCTGGGTGCCTGGTGAAGGATGCTTGGGCATGTGCCACACTTGTTTCCTTTTCTTTCTTTTCATCTGCTGGGAGTTGGGAAGTTCGTGTGACCAGTAGGTGACCAGGTGGCTAGGCTGACCCTCCTGGAATCATGAGAGGTAGCTACCGACATTCCCTTTCCATCCTCTGTCCCGGAATAGTTAGTGTGAAAATTCTGTTTTCATCCTGTAGAAACCGTTTTCCATCCATCCATCCATAAACATTTATTAAGCATTTACCTTGTGCCAGGTACTGCTCTAAGTGCCAGGGATATAAAAGAAAGCCCCTGCCCTCAAGGAGCTTACAATCTAACAGGAGAGAAAACATGTGATAAATGTGTACGAACAAGAAATATTCAAGATAAACAGGAAATAATTAACAGAGGAAGACCCTGGAATTCAGAGGTAGGGGAAGGGCTCCTGTAGGAGGTGGGGCTCAAAGAGCCCCAGGGTGGTCAGCGGTCAGAGGGGAGCAGGCAGAGTATTTTTCCAGGCCCGGGGGCAGTTGGAGTAAATGCCCAGAGCCCAGCAATGGAGGGTCTGGCTCTTGGAACAGCCAGGAGGCTGAGGTCACTGGAATGAAGAGGATATGGCAGGGGGCGAGGGGTGAGAAGACCAGAAAGGGAGGAGGGGGCTGGCCCATGGAGGGCTCTCAAGGTCAAAGTAAGCATTCTGTATTTGATTCTAGAAGCCATAGGGAGCCATGGAAGTTCACTGAGTTGGGGGTTACAAAGTCAGATCTGCCCTTTGGGAAAATTACATTTTGAATAAATGTGTATGTTTGTTCTAAATTAGGAATTTACTCTGTTACTCTATGTGTTTAGCAAATCTCAACTAACACTGAGTTCCTGGGGTCACAATTTGGTCAAGTTTCCCTTACAAGTCACAGACTCCAATAAATACCC
>CM053583.1:420824496-420889540 GCA_028627135.1 Pseudochirops cupreus | reverse complement strand
CCCAGTAAAAAGTAGACTCCAGACTCCTTGAGGGCAGGGCTGTTTCATCTTTTGTCTGTATTCCTGGCACCTGGCACGCAGTAGGAGTTTAAAGCATGCTTGTTGATTAGAAGATTAACCCCTTCTCCGTTTCCCAGAGCACTTCCTCATGGACACACATTGTAAAAGCTCCCTTTCCTCTGTGTACTGCAGCAATACTCTTCCGGCTCTGCTGGAACGTAGGACTCCCCTCCCCCCCCCCCCCCCCACAATCTAACTACAGATCTTCTGTTTAGGCTCTGAGAACAATTTGATTCTGGATCAGTTGTGAACCCAGAGTCACGCCTCTCCAGCCCAGAGACAGCGTGTCATGCATGTGTGTCCTGGGGGAATGGGGATGGGGTGGGGGAGGTGCCCTCCTGAGAAGTCAGTCTGTGCCAATGGGAGGTTCTTGCTCATTTTCCCCAAACCCCAGGGAAGGTTTGTTTCCTCTTCCTCTTTGAGCTGCTCTAAGCACATGGGGCTTCCAAAGGTGCAGGGCTAGAGATTGTCACTAATGTTTGTGTCTCTGCTCTTAGGTGCTCTCTCTACTCTGCCCAACTGCCACACTGGTTTGTAAGGTCTAAATGGGAAAATCTAACCAATGCCTTGGATGGTGGGTGGTGGTGGTCCTGGAGGAAGTAACCTTTGAGTTGGCTTTAAAGGACTGGTAACAATTCAAGAAGCAAGGTGAGGGAATGCGAAAGGGCACAGTAGGCATTGGCAATGGCATGAGGAAAAGAATGGAGGTGAGAATGTTCTGTGCAGTTTAGGGGAGAGACACAGAGAACAGTCTAGTTTAACTGCAGCACGGAGTACAAGATAAGGCTTGAAGAGATGCCGGGATATGTAAGGTCTTGAACGTTAGCAAAGAGGTTGAGCTTTCCTTGGTATACACTAGGAAGCTAGGAAGGATGTGATTTGATTTCTGTTCAAGCAAGATCAGCCTGGCAGCAGCTTGAAGGCTCAAATAGAGGTGATAAGCCATGACAGGAAGCTTTGGCATTAGCTCAGGACAGAGGAAATGAGGGATAACATTATCTTCTAGGCGGTGGGAATGCCTCTAATGCCTCATTGAGGCTTGGAGGTGACCAGGCTCTCCAAAGCCCAGCCAGCCTCTGAGCATGAATGCTGGCAGGTCCTAGCCACTTAAAGAAGATTCAAGATGACTTCTGAGGAGGAACCATAGGGCTGTTGTCCAGGGTCAGTCAGGGCAAGTCTGGAGAGGCTCATTACCAGGTGGACAGCAGGGAAATGATTTTGGGACCAGAACAACTCTTAAAAACCATTTAGTAAGTCATATACGCAGCCTAGACTTGGGCAAATGACCCAAGGGCCAGTTGGGAACAGATTTCATGAAGAGAAGCCGAAGTCCAATTTTGTGTCCTTCCTCCCACCCCTTTCAAAGCTGTCACTTTCCAGGTGGGAACACTGATGAAAGGCTGGCCACATTGCTGTCAATCTTTTGTGAGAACTCTAAAGGAGACAGCAAGGAGAGGGCTGGGGGGCAGACATGACCTTCTTCTGGCACTGACCTCCTGTTGAGCTGCTCCATCTGCTGAATAGACCCTGACCGCCGTATCCCATCGGGAGTGGCTGCTGTAGTTGGACGTTGCCATGTGGTTGTTCGGTTGACATGATCCACATAAAACACCCTCCCGTGGCTGTCGATTCGAGCTTCCCAGTCTGGTGTTTAAGGAAAACAGAAATAAAAGAAATGAGGAAGGATTCCCAGGGACTTCTCACCTGTAGGACTTTGCACCAACCTATGGGCTCTGTACTGAACTCTCTACATGTTTGCATGTCATAACAGAGATCTAGCAGTCACTTGACTGGCTAGATGCCAGGAATGGATGGGGGCATAGCAGCCATCAGGAGGGTTAAGTATCTTCAGCCTTTGCCTTAAGTTCTCAGAGGTGGCTTCTGGAGGCTTTGGGCTCAATTCAGTGTCGGAGGCATCACTAGCTTAGGCTAATGTGTCTGGTTTTAAAAAGGAGGTCAGACTTGTACAATCTATTTAAGCAATACGATCATACAGCAATGACCTGACCAAACTTGTTACCAGTCTGGGTCATCTAGTCTAAATTCAGATGAGTTTCCAGGACAGAGCTTCTGAATCTGAGCCCTGTGAATTTATTTTATTTTTTAAAAAAATGCAAGGACCACATCATTAAAACTTCTTTTGCAATCCTATGTATTTTATTTTGTGTATTTAACAACATGAATCTGAGAAGGAAGGGGTCCATAGTCACCAAACTAACGTCCCAAGGGGTCCATGAATTTAAAAAAGGCAATGAAGCCTTGCCCTAGTTGCTGGACATTTGAAGGGGGAGAGGTGAGAATAAGGGGAAAGGGGATAATTATATAAAGGATGTGCAATAATGATCACCCAGTGAGAAGTAAGTTATATGAGGGGTGGTTTCTGGCCTCCAGATTTTACCTACCTTAAACATATACTTGACTCTTTGGGTAAAAACTCAGTGTGTTGAATACTTGGGTTACAAATGGAAGTCTTGATTGAAAAGGACCTGGTTATCATTAATTTTCTGATGAAGGACTGGCCAAGCCTTTTGGGGTAGAGCTGTGACCAGGCAGGCTGGAAGGGATCTTCTTTGGTAAATCAGTTAGATGGTCTTGGGCTGTCTAGAGGAGTAAAATCCTTATGTTCTCATGATGAGAATTAATCAGGATGTTTTATTGAATAATGCCTGATATTGAAAATGACCAAAAGACCATCTAACAATGTTAGTCAAACCCCATCTATCTGAGTGGAGGGAGGGATGGACAGATTTCCAACTACTTCCTGCTAAGAGCTCTGCATCCACAGTACAAAAGAATGAGGAAGGCAGCTCTTGCTGGATGTTCTGGAAGAAGCCCACCCAATCACCTGGCAAGTGTAAACACACATACTTTGGTTTGTTGTTGACACTGCTCAGGGGGATGAAGTACCCATCCCAGCCACTAGAGAGAGACCAGGTCAAAAGATCAGGCCTTTAACCCAAAACTAAAATAGGTGGAAACATTATTGTTTCATGAGTTGACCACAGGTGATAGTAACATGATCTGGAGGCTTTCTGACCTCAGAGATTCATGTTGCTAAGAGTCTCCTAAGGAGCTAAGTATCCTCACTGCCTTTGCAGCTAGATACCAGTGCTATAAATGCGGTGGAAGTCAAGGGCATTAGGAAAAAATTTCTGTCAGAAATGTATTGGGTCCGAGGATGGATGAAGCAAAAGGAGATGAAGAGAGCAGAGAAGCAAAGAGCGATGATGCTGGGAGGGAGGGCAGGCACAGGTCATTGTGTGGCAACATTCCAGAGTGAGGGGGCAATGGTAGTATCACTTATATATGAAATTTAACTTCAGAGTTGACACAAGTTCATGGCCTGGTGTCAGAAGTGATACATCTGTGGTGATGTGGTCCAGTGATGAGCTGACCTAACACTGATGGACTCCTTCACATTCCATGAAAGCCTAAATATCAACAAATTCCACATCTAATTTAAACATTCAACAAGAGAAACCAGTCAAGGTGGATTCAAAATATGGTGGTTGTTTTTTCTTAAATTTTATTTTTGTATTTTAATTTAAATGGAACATTGGCTAGTCCATCCGCATAACGTCAAACATTGCTTGGTTAATGTCTGCAACAGCTCATTACTGAACATTAACCATAGCATGTGTATTTACTTTTGCAAGTGTGTCGATCAGCTTATACTAATACTGAATTTTGAGACCTCAGAAAAGGGACGCTGTGATATGGTAGAAAGTGCATTGTACTTTCAAGCCAAGGGACCCAGGTTTAACATCATCATCATTAACTCCATGTCAATTTTCCCCTATGTAATATCATTTTTAATGATCAAGTTTTAGAGAGATGTGGTGGGAGATTGTCTTGAAATCATTTCTTTTAATGTACTTATAGGGAATTAGAGATGGTTGGGTACTTAAGAAAATGGTCTAAGGCTATGTCAGACCAATACTGTCTTCTTGTGTTATGATGGGATAAGTTTAAGACTGTGGTGGCTAAAACAGAGCTAAGAAACAAAACTAGAAGTATCTCTTTTGTCTTCAGGATGGTGAGATCCCTGGCTTTGGGTGTGATGGGCTGGTCGCTATGTGTTTGCATGGAGTCTCCGGGTTCAGTGCACTGCAGCTCAGCAGTAACCCAAAGACCCTCCATCTTTAGAACCAAATGCTGGTGTTCTTCTAAGATAAAATTTAAAAAATGGGCATAGCATCTTGTCTCATACTGTGTGTGTGTGTGTGTGTGTGTGTGATGCTGAAGACTCTTCAATTTAAGTAAATACTATGGCAAGGATGAAACGGCCCTTTTATTATTTGGGGTTTCTAAGACACTTTGGGAGAGTGATCCATTATAACTTGAATCCATCGTTCTTTGGTGTTTCCTAGGCAGAAAATGGAAACACTAAATATCTATTTGGGAATGCTTATTTTCAACAATGAGAAAGACTTCTGGGAAACAATTTTTAAAATATCAATTCACCAAATGTTCATAGAAAATAGAAAATTAGATTCCACTATGTGTGGTCAATATTTGTATGTGTAGTATTGTTGTCAGTGTGTGGATTGAGGGAAGAGATGAGGAGAAGGGAAATGGAAAGGGATGAGAGAGAAGAGAAGGGGAGGGGAAAGAAGAAAAGAGGAGGGAAAGGAGAGGGAAAAGGAAGGTAGAGAAAAGGAGGGGAGAAGAGAGGAGAGGAAAGGAGAGGAGAGGAGAGGAAAGAAGGGGAGGAGAGGGAAGGGGAGAGGAAAGGAGAGGAGGGGAGGGGAGAAGGGCATAAAGTTTAATGGAATACTTCTTTCTTACAGATAGTGAGAATTCAGAGTATTTCTTTTTAGGCAAATTCGAAGTTGGATTCTCTTGGGGGCTGTAATTCACTTGCCATTTTCTGCTTGGGGAATATTGCTAAACCAATGAGTAAGTGACAAATCCTGAATCAGGCACCATTGGTTGAAGGTCATGATTCTTGGCTAGAAAGAAAATGTACTGAGTTTAAGGCTAGCCAGCCATACAAGATTCATAGGGTTTTTGTTTTTTAAACTGATAAACCATGTCCTGAAAAGGAAACATGACTAGTTGTTTTCTAGGCCGGAAGGCCCACCATGCTGGGTCATTAAGGAGCAAGGTTTTATTCTTGGGCTCCACTGCACTGAAAGATGCACGGTCCTCATCATCAAAACCGTCATGGGATTAGGTGGGTATAGGAGGCAAGAATGGAAACGGTAATAGACAAGCTCATTCTTTGTATCTCAGAGAACCTGTTTTTAAAAAATCAGATGCTAAATATGGAAGTTGGGAGTGACTGTAAAAGGAACCTGAACCTGGAATTGGCCCCTGGAAATTTGCCAACAAAGGCATAGTTGTTGTTCACTGCATTGCCCAGGTACCTCAGGACAAACTGCTCACCTGGCTGTCCAGGAAGAGCTAATTTTGCAGAGGAATATCTCACAAACCCCATGACTGGTGTAGCCAGTGCCCATGCCTGCAAGTGCCAGTAGCCTCCAGGAGAACCGCAGTATGTGCTGTCCTGGTGTAGGGGGGCTAAGGACACCATCTCTCCACCAGAGCACAAAAGGCAGTCTCGACTTCCCCTCCAAAGTAGTGGCCCCTTGGGTTTGGCGAATCCCAGAAGGAATTTTGGAGGGTTTCCTACAGTTTGGTCAGGCCTCTGTGACCTGTCTTCGTGGTAGCAAGGACCAGAAGTCACCAATTAATCTCCTGTGATCATGTAATGAAAACCTTATTCTTTGGACGTTGGGACTGGAGCAGGGTTGGTTCAGAAATGACACACTAACCTGTTTTGACTGGATAAGAAGGTTTCATAAATCAGTGTTAAAAACTAAGGCTTACTTGGTGGAAGAGGCTCATCGATAGTAGGGTAGTGATGGTGGTCAGGCCTCAGGGAGGGAAGCAGGCCGACTGGCTGTGAGTTTTGGAGTAAAGGGCAATCACCTACGAATGAGACAGTCAAGATATTCAGATTCACGCATTGCTGTGGCACAGTCATTCAAAAGCACCTCCGTCAGGGTCCTGTGCCCATGGTGCTGTGCTACAGTAACCCACATTCACGTGGCAGGGAACAAGCACAAGGATGGACCCCAAGGGCTGAAACCAACCACTCAGAGCAAAAGGAAGGATCAGACTGGCACCCTCTGGGGCTTTTGATTTCTCTTAAGGGGAAAAAGGTATAGGAGAAGGAGGTAAGAGAATCTTAGCAGACCCTGTTGAGGTCCTGACTGTCCTATTGGGGTCAAGCAAGGTATGTCCGGAGGCCTTGTTTGGTCTCTACGCAGCCACAGCTCCAGTTTTGGGTGGGTACCAACTGAGGGAGTGCCCTGTGGCTGTTAGGTGGGATCTGGTTTTTCATTAGGAAATTCTCAGATGAAACCAATCCAAGATGGAGCTGGTGGGCTGGCGTGCCAAGAACCTGAGGTTCAAGAGCCAAGAAGTGGAGGGAGACAGAAGCCCAGGGGACTGTATGGGACAGGAACAGGAGTCCAGACTGTTCTTGGGATGGAAACAGGCAACGAAGCTGCTTTGGCACAGGGAGGGTGAGGAGGGCAAGAGACGAAGAGAGACGAAAGTTAGAAAGACAAGACAAGAAGGGACTGGGAACAACAGAAAGTGTTGAATGAGGAGTAAAAAAGACAGAGACCCCGGGAGTGCTTAGAGGAGTCACATAATGCATTCCCCAAGTGAGACGCTGGGTGGGTAGCTCTGCCAGGCTGGACCCCAGAAGAGCCTGAACAGAGCTCTGGGGGGATGACGACCATCGTGCTTCACGATGCTGTGGTGCCTGCTGAGGAATCTCTGAGAGGGGTTGGCCATGCAGAGGGGCTGTGGCACACACCCTAGCACACCTTAGACTGGCAGTGCATTGCTCTAACCCAACTTGGGCCTTCCTGACTGAAGCCTGTAGTCCTCACACAGACCTGTTTTGGTCCAAATGGTCCCTGTTAAGTAAGACAATAGAGAGCCAGGTGGGTGGGTTTCTTCTTCCCTTCCCCCCATAAAGCACCTGGCTTTTGTAAATACAGGTGAGGGAAGGGGAGCTGGGGAGGGTGAATTCTATTATCTCATCTCTCCAAAATGAGAGAAGCTGAGTTTTGTGAGAAAAGAAGCCAGAGACCTTTGTGAGTTCCCAGACTGCCTATCCTAACCACTCTCTCTGCTCCATTGGTCAGGTCCAAAATGGAGTAAGCAGGACTGCAGATAGACTAATGCCTGTTTCACTCCATTGACTTACATGCAAACAGTAAAAAGCAGACCAATGCACATCTTTTGTTGGGAGCAGGCGTCCCCTATAAGGTGTTAATGGAACAATGTTGTTTCTTTGGGAAGCTCTCGTGTATGCCTCTCATCCTTTCTTTGGGTATCTATTCTTACCAAGACCTAAAAGCTCTATGAAGCTCTGGGCTGAGCCCCTTCTATGGGCTGAGCTCCCTCTATGGGTGAGTCCTTCTGGGTTAAAGCTTCTCAGTGTCTGTTTGTCAATGTTTTCATGTTAGAATATCACAAAAGACAAGGACAACTCTCCTGGGTCCAACAGCAGGTCTAAGTGGTCTGTGTTTTGTTTTGTTTTAAATCCTCCCTCTTTTCTAATTTCTTCTACCAAGAAAGCCATAGACAGCTAACTAGCCAGTTGAAACAATGGTGTCTGTTGCCTGGGGGTGGTAGGGAATGGAATGGATTTTAACTGCTTTGGGGATTCCAGCCAATGAATGATATGACAGACATTTCAGCTGATAGAATGGAAGCAGGATGGAGGATGGAAAAGAGAGCATCCTGGCACACAGAAAGAGTCACACACAAATTCCTCTGTCCCTAGATACAAAGCTGACCTATTGGGTCCTTCTGGGGAAGTCTACCTCACTCAAATGGGAGCAGAATTGGAACCAGTGTGACCTCATTGCATAACTAGGAGGTTCCATCCCCTGTCCTTTTATAATCAGAGATCTAGGGCTGAGAGAAAGGGAAGCTCTTGGGGAAGTAACATGTTCTGCACAGTTAGATAATGCCAGGGGACTGGGTTAGGGGCTCAGGGAAGGGACATTTTAAAACTCAGAAAAGTGGTGTCATATGCTAGAAAAGGCAGCCGAAAGCTAACCCTGACTCTGGAAAAGATGGTCTCCCATCTATTCTGTACATATTCTCTTTGTATATTGTTGTCTTCATGGCATCTCCCTTAGCAAACTGTGAAGAAGAGCAGGGGCTTATTTGACTTTCTTTACATTCTCAGTACTAGGCGCAGTGCCTGGTACGTAGTAGGGCTGTTTCACTGATCTAAGTTTCTCAAAGTTGCTGAGAAATCTTTCCAGGACACTGGAAAACTTCCTCAGAGTCCTCCACCTCCTAACAAGTCAGGTGAGAGAGCTCCCTCCTCCTGCCACGTGGTTTCGTCCCAATTTTATGTGTCAGAGAACCAGAGAAAGTACCCTGATACTACTCGCCATTGGAATGTCCATCCAGGGGCTCTTTTTGGTGAGTGGCCAGGGACTTTGATATCCACTGGATTTTAACCACTGTCTTGTACTTCCCTTGTCTTCATTGTGGGGGGTTTCCAAGGACTTACTTCCCCTTCCTTACCTCTAGGTTGATTGTGGAGAAAAGAAGCCAGAGCAGACAAGGCTTGTATGCATAGAAATATAGCATAGACAAATTAAAAGCAAATCTCTTTACCAAACGCGCCCATCTACATACTTAAGACTCAGAGCTCAATTCCATATTTGTGGTTGGGTAGGTGAACCAAGGCAAGATTTTAGCTTTCCCCAGCTGTCATTTGGTAGCATCGTAGGGCAGGAATGAATCCAGTTCTTGTCTTAATTTCACTGTAGATTTCTACATGGAGGGGGCGAGGGAAGAGGTAACAACAGCCCAGCACAGATTATGCTCATTATTTTTACCAAGACCGAGTAAAATGCAAAATAAACAGTTAGTTGTTAAACATTGTCCAGATTAGAGATGAGAAACCTTCCACCTACAGGCCAGACCCAATTCTTGGTTTGTTCTCATTCAAGCCACTCAAAATCCAGACAGGGAAAGTCTTAATTTATGCCCACAGTAAGAAAAAACAGCACAACTTAATGCTCTTTTATGACATTATTTTAAAAGGCTTAAGTTATGGAGACATTGCTCCTTAAGATTTTGTGTGTGTGTGTGTGTGAGTGTGTGAGTGTCAGTGTGTGTATCTGTGTGTAAGTGTGTTTGTGTGTGAAAGTGTATGTCTGTGGCTGTGTGTGTTATGTGTGTCTGTGTGTGTGTCAGTGTGTGTGTGTCAGTGTGTGTGTGTGTGTGTGTGTGTGTGTGTGTGGCTGTGGCTGTGTGAGTGTGTTGTGTGTGAGAATGCCTGTGAGTGTCAGTTTGTGTGTGTGTATCAGTGTGTGTCTGTGCATGAGTTCATGTGTGTGAGTGTGAGTGTGTCAGTGTGTGTGTGTGAGTATATGAATGTGCCTGTGTGTGAGTGTATGTGTGTCAGTGTGTCTGTGTGTGAGTGTGTGTGAGTATATGAGTGTGTCAATGTGTGAGTGTGTGTGTTTGTGTGTGAGTATGTGTGAATCAGTGTGAGTGTATGTGTGTGAGTCTGAGTGTGAGTGTGTGTGTGAATGTTAATGTGTGTGTCAGTGTGAGTGTGTGTGTGAGTGTCAGTGTGTGTCTGTGTGTGAATGTGAGTATGTGTCTCTGTGTGAGTGCATATGTATGAGTGTATGTGTGTGAGTGTGTTTGAGTGTGTGAGTATGTGTCTGTGTGTGAGTGTGTATGTGAGAGTGTGTGAGTTTGAGGTGTGTGTGCGTGTGTGAGAATGTGAATGTATGTGTGTGTGAGTGTCAGTGTGTGTGTGAGTGCACATGTGTATGTATTGAGTGTGTCAGTGTGTGAGTCAGTGTGTGTGTGAGTGCACATGTATATATGTGTGTGTGTCAGTGTGAGTTTGAGTGTGTGTGAGAATGTGTGTGTGTGCGCACGCTGGTATTTTCCCTCCCTTTTTCTGTAAATGTGCATTTCCTGCTCTCTCCTTTTCTGTCTTCACTCCATCATTTCATTCTTTCTGTCACTGTCCATGCTTTCTATTTTCCATCATCTTCCTCCATTCTTCTCTTGCCTCCATTGTAATTGGCCCCCATGGAAAATTTCAGATACCAAACAAGCCTATGTGTTTATGGAATAGCTTTCAGATTCATCCTCTTAATTTACTTGGCATACCGAGTGGGGCATTTTTGGTTTTTCTTTTTAAATTTGCACTACATTGAGTCACTGAAGCATTATCATATTTAATTATTATTCTTAATTACATGGTTCCCAGTTCATTTTTCCCCCTCTTTGGGTTGCTGACCTTTATTAGCATAAAGTTTTTTTTTTTAAATCTCTGGTTAGGGAATGCAAATTAATTTTAAAATAACTTTCAGTACAACATATTTTGAAAGATGGATGTTCTGTTTAAGGAAATTTATAAAAAAAAAAACCACCAAGATATCAAAGGATGTGATTTCTCCCATTATAAGGATTTCATGTCATTCACATCACTGCTTACTCCATTAGCTCAGAAACTTGTGAGCTGCTGGGACAAAAGTTCTTTATGGAAACCTGAGTAGGAACCATGGAAGAGTTATGACCCATTACCTGGTCATGGGCACATAGATAGGGTCAGCCTAAAGCCCAGATCCCAGGAGGATCAACGTTCGTTGGCTAACAATATGTAACATCTGCTTTATAAAGAAGTTTACCCTGCTCGCCATCTAATGTTAACATTGTCCAAATAATGAGACAGAGCTTTTTCTCCTACAGGATCATTTTGTTTAAAACCCTTTGGTCACATTTTGGCCAATGTCAAGATTAGCTGGTTGATGTAGCATCTCTCAGCCTATCATTCACAGGCTAACAGTTGGAACTGTTAATTCCCCTCTGAGAACGAATGGGCTCTGAGCTGTATAGGAAGGAGACAGGAAGAACCCACTCTGATGGAGGACTGGCCACTAGAACTGACCATTTCCCACTTTGGAAAGCCCTCGGATTCTTTCCCCAGCTGCTGGTTCTATTCTGCTGCCTGGGGAGGTTTGAGATCTAACCTTCTCTCCGGTTGCTTGGTCCTGCACTTGGGGACTCGAGCCCATCTGCTGTTCTTGCGGCATTCCCGTTGGGAGCAGCCAGCTCGTCTGGCCAGGCAGCAGTGCCATCGCCCGCCTCCCGGTCCAGCTCTGGGCTGGGCATCGAGCCTGGCACTGACTCAAACGCACTGTTCTCTTCCTCGTCGTCGTCCTGCGAGGAGAAGACCGTGCTCTCGGAGATCTTGGCGCTGTCCACGGAGGAGAAGCGAGTGTGGCTGGAGAAGCGGTTGTTGCCTTCGTAGCAGGACGGGCTGTAGCAGGACGTGCTGTAGCAAGATGTGCTGTAGCAGGACGTGCTGTAGCAGGACGTGCTGTAGCAGGACGTGTCACAGCCCTCAAAGTCATTGTCGCGGCCCTGCCGGGGGCTGGAGTCACTCTCGCTGCCCGTACTGGGACGGGGCTCGCTGTCAGTGAAGGAGCCACTGTTCAGATCCAAGAGACGCTGGACAGATGGACTGTGGGGCACCAGGCTGGCACTGCCCATCTCTGCATCCCCTGCCTCCAGCCCATCTTCAAGGTGCAGCGGGTCGAGGGCCACAGTCTCGGCCTCACTGACCACGTCCTTCTCCGAAACGTCCTTCACCGTGGACTCCTCCTCGACGGCCTCTTCCTCCTCGTCTGGCCCACGGCCCCCCTGAGCCGAGGGCATGCTATGCAGCAGGTTATGGATCCGGATGTAGTGTGTGCGCGGGGTCTCGGGCTCGCCGCAGGCCGACGCAATGACCGTCTCCAACTCCGACACCGGCAGAGAGCATGGCCGGCTTTTCCTTTTCACCGAGGGCCGCAAGCGCAGGCTGTCCTTTTCCAGCTGCAAGTCAGGCAGGCCTTCCTCCCCCTCGGCCTCCTCTTCTCCCTCCTCCCCCTGCTCCTCCTCCTCCTCCTCCTCTTTTTCCTGGCCCTCACCAGCCAGGGACTCTGGACCCACCTCCCCTGCGCTGGGTTCCTCTGCACTGGGGGGAGCTTCCCCATCCTCTTGTGTGTCTGAGAGGCCATTGCTGGTTTCCAGGGGTGGAGGAGGAGAGAGAGGAGGAGGAGGAGGAGGAGGAGTGTCTGGGCACACATAGAGGTCCTCCACACTAAGGGAGGGCAGCTCCTCAGCCGCCACAGACTCAGAAAGCTCAGCAACCTCACCAGTGACCTCGCCATCCTCTCCTGCCTCTTTGCAGGACTCCTCAGGTGATCTGGAGGCCTCCAGGCTGTCACTCTCAAAGCCATTCACCTCTCCCACCCCGACTAGTTGGTCCTGTTCCCTGCTCTCCTCCCTCTCCAGCTGGACACATGTGGCCTCCTCAGGGAGGCTGGCCTCCAACAGATTGTTCAGGGTGCCCTCCTGAAGTTCAGCTGGTTCAGGGTCAGTGTTCATGGAGATCTCCTCATCATCTGCTAAAAAGAAAGAAACAAATTTTTCACCTTAGTGTTAAAGGATTAGCTAGGGGCTGTTAGTGGAGAGTCAGGTGTGTGTGTGTGTGTGTGTGTGGTGCTGTTGTGTTCCCCAGCCCTTCCAAGGAACACTGTGCCTAAGACAGTGGGGGCTGAGGATGCCAGGGGCGAGGAAGGAGGTTTGCTTGAGCCCTCTGGGCCAGAACCAGGGGCTTTCTCCTGTGGGGTATTTAATAGATTGTATCGATGAATTTCCTACTGCCCCAAGCTCTGTGGGGAACCCCTGGATGCCATTAATCACGGGGGAGAGAAAGCTCAGAAACAGAGACATAGTCAGGGTCCTGAAACTAAGAAATGACTGACACATTTGATTTCTGAAGGTTTACAGTAGCCAAGACCATCTGCCCCAGATGGGAGAGTCACTGAAGTCCCTGGCAAGGCCAGAGGGCTGTCTGCCCACCCCAGCCTCAGCCCTTCATTCTCTGCCTTCATCACCCTCCCTGTACCTGGAAAGGTAGGGGGAAGCAGTCCCACTGCAAAGTAACTAGCAGAGGGAAGGCTGGAGAGCTGCCAACACATCCCTGAAATCCAGCCCTCTCCAAGGGCCAGTCTGCAAACTGGGGACCCCTGGATGGTATCTCTGAATCTTTGCATGATGCAAGCTTCCAGAGAGTCCCATGGTCCTAGATTCCAGGCTGGGAGGGACCTTGGGGCATCTGGCCCAAACCCTTCACTTACAGATGTGGAAACTGTGTCTCCTTGGAATGAGAGTCCCTGGATAGTCAGAGTCAGGTGGTGTCTTTCTTTGTATGCAAAGTGCTGGGGACACAGTAGGAGCTTAATGCATACTTGTTAACTGACTACCTCAGAGAGGTCAGCTGCACAGCTAATCAGGTCTGAGGTGGGATTTAAGCCACATATTCCCAGGGTAGCACAGTAGACAAGGAGCTGGCCTTGAGGCCAGGAAAACCTGGATTCAAGTTCTGCCCTGGATCAATACTGGCTGTGTGACTCTAGGTGGTCATTTCATCTTTAGACAAATTCCTGAGAATGTAAGTTGTAGAGGAAATGTTGACCTGTGCTGGCAAAGGGATTTTCCTCACCTGGGAGTTCCCTATACTGATGAAATCCCAAGTCCACTCCTTCTGCCCTCTCCCTATTGCTGACTCTCAGTCCAGTACTCATCCATTTGCCACATTGCTTCTCTGGTCTTGCCTGGCTCTCTGTAAGCTGCCAGAGGCCCAATGACTGTCTTACTCTATGTGAGAAGCCCAGGTCCAAGAGCTTCCTCCCTTTCTCTTTGTGCAAGGTGCCAGAGACCCAGTTTGACTCTTCCCAAGGTGTTAGTTCTACCCTGACCCTGACTATCTTCATGATTTACTAGGAAAATTCACTCCCCAGAGAGAAACTATCCCTAGTGAGCCTCCCAGTGCCCCTCCTAGATTCAAGAGAGACACATTCATTTTGTTTTAGGGGAAGGACTAGTCAAAGGACTAACCTTGTATGGCATTTGCCCACGGGTTTACCCAGACTCCAAGTGGCTCTTCTTGCCCAGCAAACTGAGACAAAAGGAGCTCTGTCCTTGAGTCAGGAGGACATGGGGAGCCCTCAGAGGCTGGTGGTCCTGCCTTGGGCAGATCCCACTTTGGGCCCAATGAGCCTCCAGCCCTAAAAGAGTAGCTTCTGTTAAACATTAGGAGTAGATAGGCAATGATCCAGAAGGCCCAGTGGATGCTGCTTTCATACTGGGACAGGCAAGATGGGGTGACTGAAGGTCTCTACTTTTCACTCCTCTGCTGTCAGATCCTAGTCTCATAGCTCACAGCAGGAAGGTGCTTGGCTTCCCCCTGCTTGTACCCTGAGCCCGCGCTTTGTGACTATGAGGGAACCCATGACCTATGACCAGTCTTGCAGTTCCAGTGATGGCCTGAGTTTTGGTGCATAGTGTACTAGCTGGGGAGAGGCAACATGGTGAATTGATCTTGGAGACCTGGTATTAAATCTTGACTCAAAACCTAGCTTTGTGATCCTGGGCACCTCTGGGCCTCAGTTTCCACATGTGTAACATGAAGGGTTGGGCTTGATGGCCTCTACATTCCATTTCAGCTCAAGAGCCATGACCCCTGAGCCCAAGGCCTTTATTCTTCATCTTCAGTGGGGTTTGGGATGCAGGCAGGACTTTGCAACACACAGCCTTCGGATGGGCCATCAGCAGGCACTCTATGCTCCTGGACTCTGGCAAAAGGAAGTTAACTCCCCTGCCACCTCAACCAGCTCTGGGCAGGCCTGGGAAGGATGGGGCAATGGATGTCATTTATCCAATGGGAGACAGAGGTCGATGCTGGAAATACCTGGGTGCATGGAGGAGGTGATCTCAAATCGGAACTGCAGCTGTCCACTGACGTGATCAGTTGGGAGCCTGCGGCCCAGGGTGTAACTGACCACCCTGTCCCTGGGGGGAGACACAGGCATGTACCATGTTAATCTCATGCTATACCTCCAATGGAAAATGTAAGCTCCCTGAAGGCAAGGACTGCATTTGCCCATTTCTGTCTCCTGGCACTTAGCTCTGCAGCTGGTCCATATTCAGCACTCAGTGAACACTGACTGAGCCACTGACAAGCGTTCTCACCTCCTCGGTCCAAGGGGAACCCAAGACCTTTGCCAGGAGCTCCTCAAAGGCCACAGGATGGCAGAAGGGGGCGTGAGGACAGCACACTGATCTGTTTGATGACTAGCAATGTCCTGGTTCATTGGTCCAAACATAATGGCAGGGGGGAGGAAATGCAGAAAGGCCAGGTGGGCTGGGGAGGCCTGCCTTCTCCTCTGAGCCTCCTCTTTGGTGCATTCAGTCGCCTGCTTACAGAAATCTCCAAATTTCTGTCTGAATACATGCTTAGTTTTCAACCAAAGTGCTAAGATCTCTTTTTAAAGAAAACAATTTTCCAGGAGAATAGGCCGGTGCTTTAGTTACTAAGTCTGCCCCTGGAGGAAGCTCTCATGGGGCCCAATGCTTTGGATCACTTAGAAATGGCAGGAGTGATGCCAAATCCCAGGTGATCAGCAGCACCCCACCCCAGGATCAAGAAGGGCTGTGTTCTCCCAGTACGGACAAAGGGCCTGAGGATCTGCCCATCAACAATAAAGGACGTTCCCTGGGAGCTGGGGCCATTCTAGGGATCCCAGCTTGGAAGACTGATGTCCCCATTTAAGGGACCTGCCGGGAACAGCTGGTGTGACAGAAAACACCCATAATTGGGAGAAACACTGGCCCAGTTTGTCGCAAGAGTGTTTCAGGAATCTTGTTTTTTCCTTCAAAAAGTCTGAGTATTAGATTTTGAATTCCTCAGAGGCAGATCAAGCAGACACATGTAGGTCAAATAGAAACTTCTGGCATCTGTGGGGGGGGAGGGTGGCATAATGGACAGAATGCTGGTCATGGACTCAGGCAGACTTGAGTTAGAATTCTACCTTAGACACTTTCTAGCTATGTGATTCTCGGTTTCCCCATCTGTAAAATGTGTGTAATAACGGCACCTGCCTCCAAGGGTTTTGTGGGCATCAGATGAGATAATTTCTAAGTGCTCTACAAGCCTTAAAATTATGTAGAACTAATGGCCATGAGGATTATCGCTGTATCGCTGAGTGATACAAGGGCTTTGAGAAGACCCTCAGAGAGGCAGGGCAGTAGAAGGACCACAGGTTTGAACTGCTCAGAGATTTAGCATCTCTCATTGCAATCCAAGTCCCAACTCTTTCCCCGCTTGAGCCTCTGGGTCCCCAGTCTTTCCTTTTGGTGTTTCCCGGCTTTGCCCAGTTAATCCAGGGTCAGTGCACTGGGAAGAGTATCTGCAGCTGGAGGTCCTGGCTTTGCCACTTACTGTCTGGGGAGCTTCGAGGACTTCCCTCCCTTTGTCTGTGCCTCAGTTCCCTCATCTGTAAGAGCATCTTGGACTCTGTGGCTTCTCTAAAATCCTGTGATTCCAAGGTTATTATTTACATCAGCCAGGAACACAAGAATCAGTTCCATGTATCCACAGCCTAAATGAAATCCAAGTAGAGAGCCAATGGGAACGTTGGCCAGAGTGTTGGAGACTCTGGGGATTTAGGTTCAGCTCTGAGCTGTAAGAGTCTGGGAAACTTATAGACTCATAAATTGAGAGCTGGGAGGGACCCCAGAGACCCTCTATCCCAACTTGTTTATTTTATAGATGAGGATGCCAAGGCCCCCAAGGATTAAGCAATTTGCCCAAGTCCACCTAGGTAGTTTATCATGGATGGGAATTGGAGACTCAAACTGCAAATGGGAAAAGACCCGTGGAACCCATGTGAGTGGCTCATCAAGAAGAGCCAATGTACCCAAAGGAGAAAGTGAGAGAAGAGTCACAGAGAGAGACCTTGGTGCCTGTAACATCTGTGGTATGAGTTACATGGCCACGTATCTTCTTCATACACGTATCTCACTACCAATGAACTCCACGTTTGTGCACACTCTTCTTCTGGGGGCCGCCTCTGCAGGAGAGTGCCCTACGCTTATGATGGGGACGCTCGGTAGACATTTTTAATTGCGTCATCTTAGTAAACGCTTTTGCTTCGAGCTAATTGTGTCTTATGACTGACAGTTAAACATAACTCGCCCGTAGGGGCTCACGACCCCACAGAGCACCTTGAAATCTGATAACAGCCACCCTCGGCTCCAGCGTCCACCACACCCTGGCCCTAATCTGTGAGATTAAATTGGGGAGATGCCCCACAAGGCATTTGAATTTTCTTTCTTAGCAACCAGAAGGTGTCTGGAAGTCGTCGTCCATGCTCTTTGAGGTTGTTTTTTTTTACTTGTCTTTTAAATGGAATTATTTCCAAATTGAACAGTTCTTAGGCATCCTAGGTGGAATTACAACAAAGGTCTTTTCTGATTCCGGGGCCTGCCAGGCTGTCTCTCTATGCAATGCCCTGTATGTGCCAGGACCCCCTTGAGGGATATAAAGCACCCTAAGAAACGGTTCCTTCCCTGAAGTCCCTTAGAACTCATTTGGGGGAAAAAGGCGGGCAGGAGAAAAGAGAGCAGATCCCAGAGCTCTCCCAAGAAAGGAAAGCCCAGTGGGCAGAGGAAACACCAGGACTTAAGTACACAAGGGTAAGTGTGCCCACACGCGCACACGCAGCCAGCCAGACATCAGGTCTGAGCAGAATGAATTGAACGCCTGGCACCTCTCAACTGGGCACTAGTTTGGTGGTGGGAAATATCATCATCCACAGCTTTTCCTAAGATTCTGCCGTTCCCAAGAAGCCTCCTTAGGGCAGCTTCCCACATGCATAGAAGAGGCTTGAGAGAACTAATGATCAATTAACTCCATCTCCTCTGGATTCAGACATAAACAGCCCCTTGAGTCAGGGCCTTTTCCTGTGACCCGGGGCTGTTGACTGTCACAAAATCCAGCAAATTATTCAAGATACGAAGAGTGAGAATGGTTTGCTCTGAGACTCCAACCAAAGAATTAATGGAGGTGGGAGGGGAGGATTCAGCCCCTGGCGCACCCCCAGGGCAGGGTCTTCTCAGCTGGGCTCCCCACAATTAAATGAGATGAAGCATATTTACCCAATAGCATGTCTCTCCAAGAGCCTTTGCACAGGCATGGACAGCTTCCCTAGGAAGCGTTTGATGATGGGGCGACTCTTGGCAAACTTGTCCTTCACCTCAATTTCCAGCACATCCGTGGGAAGGGAAACGAAGCTGAAATGCTGAAAGGAAAAAAGACCCTTTATAGGCCAGGCCTGCTCTGCACCCCCTAGAAATACCCTATAGAAGGCTCAAGAGCACACTGCAGCCATCAAGCATTGACCTTCCATCTCTATAGCCCCAAGTGTGGTTCAGATGTACATGGGGGCTGAGAATGCCTCCTATATGCCCCATGCCCCCACCTCTTTGGTCCTGAGACTGCAGATCCTGAGATTTCCTTGAACAGATGTGTTTTCCTATTGATTTTCAAGATGTGGAGGATGATGAGGCTTCTCAGAAAGCTCAGAGAGAGTTTCCACTTCAGCTGCAAGATGAGTTTTGATTATTCTTAGAAGATAAAAATATTCTGGAAAGATCAGAGTGTGGCCTCTGATTGTCCAGAGGAACCAGATCTCCAAAGGAGTGAAAACCCATGGCATCTTCGTTCACCTTCATGACTGATATGGAATTAGAGCAAGCATTGACTCAAAGCATCAAAGAGAAGGAAATGGGGGTGCTTTGAGGGATAAAGGAGCAGGACAAAATATATGGGGCATTTCTTCACTAAAGAAAGATCCAGGCTGATAGCTTGTGTTCTCAAGGCAGACTCACATTACAAGCAGAGTCTGAGACCCTCTTTCCTTCAATTCCCAAAGGCTTGGGAAGCAGGAGACCTCCACCATCGCCCACAGCCCTACCCACTTACTGACACGGGAGACCCAAGTGGGGGAGAGACTGCTTCATAGCTGCAGAGAATTGGGTGGGGGTGTGTGCAATTTCCCATATTCAAGCAAAGTCAAAATGGGCAGGAGCCTGAGAAAACAGCTCCCCAAGAGTACAGTGTTAATCAGAAATATTGTCTTTTTAAAGGACATATGTATGTGCATATATCAGCAACTGGGAGAAAGAGAGAAAAGGAATTGGACAGCTAGGTGGCGCCATAGTGCACAGAGTGCCAGGCCTGGAATCTGGAAGACTTATCTTCCTGAGTTCACATCTGACCTTAGACACTTACTGGCTGTGTGACCCTGGGCAAGTTCCTTCACCCTGCTTGCCTTGGTTTCCTCATCTGTAAAATGAGCTGAAGAAGGAAATGGCCAACCAGTCCAGTGTCTTTGCAAAGAAAACCCCAAATGGGGTCACGGAGAATCAACAGGATTGAAAAGATTGAACAGTAGTAATAAAGTCGACAAAGGAAAGTCTTAGGATGAAGGCAGATCAGGGAAGGCTTCCTGAAGGTGTGATTTTAAATGAGACTTGAAAGAGGCCAGCAGGAGGTGTTTTGTTTGGATGACCCACAGAGTTGGGAAGGATCTCACAGAGGTCCATGGAAATCTCCAATATGGCATCCAGGGTGGTTGCCCCCTTGTGGTCATCTCCTCTAGGGCCAGCCCACTCTGGTTCCATTTGGCTCTCCTGGTTAGGGGGTTTTCCTGACATTGATGGGCTTCTTGGTAACTTCCTCTGCCCCACCCCTCCCCTCCTCTTTCTGTCCTTTCTTCCTCTGGCCAGCCCTTTAACCACCCAAGCACAGCCTTCTGGCCTCCCTGGGCTAAACATTTCCAGGTCCTTCAAGGATTTACATGTTTACAAAACAAAGTCTAAAGTCGCTTATCTCAGGTTGAGGCATCCTCCAGACTCCCCCTATTTGGCAGGTAGCCTGGGTGGCCAATGAAGGAATCAATGGGCAACAAGCACCTGCCATTCGCCAGATCCTGGGGATACCAGGAATATTCTGCCCCATGGATTGTGAGCTCCTCTACTTTCTGCCATTGTTTCATATGGTGCCTGGCACATAGTCGGAGCTTCATAAAGGTTTATTGTCTGATGCCCTCAAGGAGTTTACGTTCTATATCAGGACAGTGTACAGATACAGGTAGTCCTCAAATAGATCCAAATGATGGGGGTGGTGCCTGGAGGATCTGTTGTCTGGAGTGGGGGGAGTCAGGAAAGACTTCTTGTAGAAGGGGGTGCTTGAAGGAAACTAGAGAGAGGCAGGGGTGAGAAGGAATGATCTCCAGATTTGGGGGACAGCTAGGGCCAATGCTCAGTGTGATGTGGATGGGGAACAGCAGGAAGGCCCTAGAGTACATGCAGAGGAGTCTTGGGTCACAAGGACTGCAAATTAGGTTGGATACGAGATGAGAAGGGCTTCCAATCCCAGAGAAATTTTGCTCCCAGAGGTAATAAGAAGGCACTGAAGTTTACTGAGGGAGGGGACTGATAGGGTCAGACTTTTTTGATTTGGGAAAATCACTTTGGCAGCTGTGGGGAGGATGGATGGCAGCCAAGGAGTACCTTTGAGGCAGAGGCCAACAAGGGGGCTGATGCCACAGTCCAAGAGAGATGTGATGAAGTCTTGAACTAAGGTGTGATCTGGGGGAATGGCTAGAGAAGAACATATGGGAGATGATGTGGAGGTGCAAATGACAATATTCAGTGGCTGTTAGGATTGGGGGGTGAGGGAGAGTGGGGAATAGAGGACGACTCTTGGCTGGCAGATGTAGATGACTGGAAGTATGGTGGCACCTCAAACAGGAGAGAGGAGTTCCAAAGAAAGGTAGGTTTGGGGGAAAGGTGATGAGTTCTGTTTTGAATATGTTGTATTTGAGATGTCTCTGGAATATTGAGTTTGAAATGTCCAATAGTGATGTTGATGATAGGGGACTGGATTTTAGGAGAGGGACTAAGCCTGGATATCTAGATGTGAGAAGCATCTGCACAGAGCCAATACTCAAATGATGAGAGCTGATGAGGCCACCAAGGGGAATGGGAAGGGGGGAGAAGAGAAAAAGGAAAAAAGAAGGTTGAGAGAGAGAGAGAGAGAGAGTGAGTGAGCTACAAGAGGACAAGGTGGTCAACAGTGTCAAATGCTTCAGAAAAGCTCAAGTAAGATGAGGATTTAGGAAAGATAATCAGATTTGGTCATTAAGAGCCATCAGAACCTTTGGAAAGTCAACTTTCAGTTGACTGATGAGGCCAGAAGCCAGTTGGCAGGGGGAAGCTGAGAAATGAGAGAGGGGTAGGAGTAGAGAAAATGACTCAAGGTTGCTTTATCTCTGAGGTTGTCTAGACAAGGGAGGTGAGATAGAGAACAACAGAGAAGGAATACTGGTCTAGAGAAGGGGTTTTGTTCTTTTTCAATTCAAGGATGGGAGAGACAACTGACTGAGATGCCCTAACTAGCACTGATAATGCACACAATTTGCTCTCAGAAATCAGAAGAATTCTAAACTCTTCTCCACACTTGGGGCCCAGGAGTTCTATTAGAATATGGGTGGGGAAGGAAACGTAACATACTGTGTAGAAAGTGTGCTGGCCTTGGCATCAAGAAATCCCACCTTCCTATAAAAAGTGCATACCCTTTGACCCAGCAATAGTACTTCTAGGACCGTATCTCAAGGAGATCATGCAAGTGGGAAATGACCCGTATGTACAATAATATTTATAGCAGCTCTTTTTGTGGTGGCAAGGAACTGGAAATCACAGGGATGCCCATGAATTGGGGAATAACTACACAAGTTGTGGTGTATGAATGTGATAGAATCCTACTGTGCTGTAAGAAATGAGGAGCAGGCAGACTTCAGAAAAACCTGTAAAGACCTATATGAACTGATGCGGGGTGAGGGGAGCAGAACCAGGAGAACGTTGTACACAGTTACAGACACAATGTATCTATGATGACAGACTTTGATAGACTGGGCTCCCTTCAGCAACGCAAGGTTATGAGACAACTCCCAAAGACTCATGATGGAGAGGGCTGTCCACATCCAGAGAAAGAACTACAGAGTCTGAATGCAGACTGAAGCAAACTACTTGCACTCTCTCTTTTGTGTTTTGTTCCTTCTTTCTCATTGTTCATTCCATTGGTTATGATCCTTATTTACAACTTGACTAACGTTTAATGTGAAAGTATTTGTAGATTCTATATTTGATCGATGCTGCCATGGCAGGAGGGTGGGGGGAAGAGGGAAGGGGAGAACTCAAAGGACTGTGGGACTGAATGTTATAAACTAAAAGTAAATAAATAAATTTAAAAATTAAAAGAAGAGGGAGATCCCACCTCCACCCCTTCCTAGCGGTGTGGTCCTGAGTCTCAGACAATTCTCTAGTCCAGTTCTTCTTTGCTAAGTTATAACTTGGTTGCCATCCCTGCCACCCTGTCTTATCTCTGCATTTATCAGCCTTATGACCATGGGTGGGTACTTCACCTTTATGAGCTTTAGTTTCCTTGTATGTAAAAGGAAATATTGCTGCCTATGGTGTTTGTCTGCCAAGGCTGTTGTGAGTCTCAAATGCTATGTCTATAAAGCACTATGTAAACATCATCTCTGATGATCCCTGGCACCTGATGCTAGGACCCCCCTCCCCGACCCCAATCAATTAGGCAAGGACTGAGGATTCCGATTTCTAGGCCAGTTTTCTGGGCCCACTTGTAGCTAGCTCGATAATAAGATGAAACCAGAAAGGAAAGAGAGCTTCAAGGGAAAAGCGTGCTCATCATTCTTGGACTCACCAGGGAGCTTTGGAGCAAAACACAATCTCTGAAGATGCATATTTGCTTAGCAGGTCATGTGAGATGGCATTCCCTTTTCAGAGGAACTGAATGCTTGAAGACAAGGGCTGACCAGTCAGGCAGTGGACAACAGCATGTACTACCTTTAATTTGTCTCACTCTGTCCTGGAATTTGCCCTCCCCTTCTTCTGCACTCCCACCCTATGCATACCTCAGCTTGCCAGATGGGGTTCACAGTGTTACATATGATCTTGGACCTCTTCTCCTGGCCATGGTGAGGAAGAGCCGGAAAGATACTGTGCTTCCCTGGCTGGATGGAAATCTTCAGATAAGGATCTGGGTTAAAGAACATCCCTTTCTTCAGCCCCATGGCCTGGAAATCTATTAAGGGAAGGAAGTTCAAAGGTTGAAATTCATTTTTGAGGAATTCATGCTTGGATTGGTGCTTGTCCAAGAGGAAAACTCAGGATGAAATCTGGGAAATGTTTTAGTCTGCCAACCATCCACTCCCATGCCCACCTTCTTCCATCAGTTCTTTCACAGATTTTCCACGCTGGAAATACTCTCCCTCCTCATTTCTGCTCTGAGGATTCTGACTTCCTTTGAGGATTCTGCCACCTCCTACAGGAAGTCTATCTTGATTTCTCTAGTTAGCTCTCTCCTCAATCTGCTTTGTGGCCCAGCATCCCTGCCCTTCAGTGCAGGTAACATTCTATTCCTGTCTTTGGTGGCCCTATCATCTGGCACAGTGCCTGCATGTACATAGTGTGGGTTTAATAAGTTCTTTGGATTCAATCAAATTACTTTTTTGGGGACCAAGATGTCTAATAAGCTGACAGAGGGTTCTGGCACATTAATGTCCACCAGCCTTGGTGGTTCACAGTCAGAAATCCTTGTGATAAATTAATTAATATAGCTCTCATCACCACATACCTCCTAGCAACCCTAATCATAGTTTAAGATCACAGTTTAAGAAAGTTTTCAGAATTGATAATGTTGTTTGAGTTCTTGTAAAAGAATGTTGCTATAAGGCTTTAAGTGAAAATGAAGACTGCCCAAGGGCAATAGATAGGCCAAGGTAATGGCTGAGAGGAGGATGAAACATGTTGAAAGCAGTAGAGGAAGAGAGGTCATCAAAGAAACATGTGCATGAGAAAGAAGATGACCTCAACCCCTGGCAAGAGTGAGAGATGACTGACAGACATCCAGGGGTCTAGGGTATCCTCTTCATGTCAAGGGAGAATGAGGAAGGAAGGCTGCCTGCACATTGGGTGGACATTCTGTGATGCTTTATGGGAGGGTAGGAACAATAGACACATAAGATAGGCAGGAATGAATGGGTTGCAGTTGGCATTACTGGAGGGAATGCCCACATCAAGGAGATCAGAGACCTGATTGCATCTTTGTGGAAGGTACAGATTTTAGACAAACCATTGGTAGACCTTGTGGTCATCAGTGGGGTGAAGGGAGGGCTATATCCTCCATTTTCACTGACAAGCGTAGAGATATCAGTGTTTGTGGGTGGACACAGGGAGGCTAAAGAGAGGAGAGCCAGTCAAGAGAGCTTGATGGGCAAGTTGAGAGTGTTTTTTCTTTAGAAAACAGAAACTTAAGGAAATACACGGACCATCAGTTCTAGGGTAATTAACTAGACATGGCTGGGACTGGACATTAATCCCTACCCATAGGAGGGGCTAGAATTCAAGACCTGCCAATTATGGCCTCTGACTTCTTTCCTTGCTTACCTGGTGAAGCTGAAGCTGAGACTAAATCACTCTTCTCCATGCCAGTAGTAACCTATTTCTACTCTTACCTCTTCAACAATCCTCTAGTGCTATTAATGCCCAATTATGCCTTGGACAAAGCCCCAGTCACCACATCCTAGTTCCAGCTTGGAGGGCAGATACTTAGGTGGGACCCTGGATGTAGGATAGTGGGATGGATGGAGATAGCTTAGTTCAGCCCATGTGATGACCCTGAGAAGAACACAGAGGTTTGTCCAGTACAAAGGACAGCTCCAGTTCCAAGCCTATCTCCTTGTATATAACAGGTATGTGATAGGCAATCAATAATTTGGCTGATTGATTTCCCACTGGGTAAAATGGAAGTGAATTTTATAAGATGTCTAATAAGGTTGTTGGGGATAAATAAGATAATTTACACAAAGCATTTTCTAGTACTTAGAGCAGTGTGGAAGTGTATAGCTGTCCTCATCCTTTCCCTTCCTCTTATCTTGGAGACAGAAGAGTCTGTGACCACATCATATGCAACTGCCAGTAAAAGGTACAGGTACTGTGGGAAGATTCTGTGTTACCACCAGTTCCTTGGGCCAGTACCTTCAGCAGACTGTCCACATGCCTCTGAACTGTCCCCCCACAACCACCGGACAAGTGGGGGCAATCTCTAATAAAGGGCAGGATCTCTAAACGCTTAAGCAAACACAATTTATCAGGGGTAAGAATATTGTTTCTCTAAGGGGTACAACTAATTGATCAAAGTTCTTGTTGAAGCTTGGAGAAATGAGTGATTGGCCTAATGGCTAGTAAGCATCAGAAGAGGGCCTTGAATCCACGGTTTCTGGTGCCCTGTCCACCCCCAGTCCACTCGTCCAAAATCCCAGTGGCTTTTCCACTGCCTTCATGCCTTTGAAATAGACATGGCAATAAAAAGGAATTTATGGATAGAAGTAATCTGGGTTTTTAGAAGATTTTGAAAATGATTGCCTATGAAAGACTATTTTAAAAATTGGGTGACCAAGGTATTCAGGACAATATAGATAGAAATAACCTTAGAAATTGCAAACTAGGGTTAAGATTAAATGGAAAATTTTCTATGTACACAATTCAAAGAGCAAGGAAATGGTGCTGGGGCTGGTTTTACCTAGCATTTTAATAAATTATTTGAAGAAAGAGGTGCACAGTGAAATCTCAGAGTTTTCAGATAATATGGATTTTCTGGTAATGCAATGTGAAGGCTGTCTGAATAAATATTCAAGGCTCTTAGAGTGGGAAGATGAATTTCACTGTGGGGAAGTGTGAGACAAAACGTTAGAGGAAAAAACCACATCCAAAACATTCTCATAGGGTGGTCATTACAGACCCACTCACTCCCTGATTTGGCTCTGTCTCTGGGCCAGCTTGGGTTACTCTCCCTCTTTCCTTTTCTCATTCTTTTTTACCTCCACATGGAAACTCTAACCCATGCCACATAGATGTACCATCTCTGCCAGGGCTCTTTCACCACTGCCCCTACAACACCAGAATCAAGCTGGTGGCTGTCACCTGGATGCTCCACACATGCAGACTTACTAGCTGGGTGCTCTGAATGGAGGGCACCAGCCAGGGAATGACACCGAGCCTCACAGTCCTGATGCTCACTCTAGGGGCAAACCCAGCCTTGGGGAAATTGAGCTCAAGACTCACCCATGAAGAATCTATCCCTGAACATCACCACTGACCATTTACACTGACTTGTGTTCTCTCAGTTTTCAGTCACATCACTCACTAGTCATAACTCCTCTGAGCACCCTCTCTCATGACTTAGAGGCTATTTCCTTTTTCCACCCATAGACAAATCACTTATCTTTCCATCTTGTTAAATCTTGACACAGTTGCCACAAATCTGGTGGATGGTTTCTTAGCCATATCTCTTTTAATGCCAATTACTGCAGCCAGGAGAATGTCTGGACAGCTCCTTTATAGTCTAGGACAACCATACAAGTTCAGGCAGCAGCAGATCCTTTTTGACTAGGCTCTGCAGTTCTGTTTCTCTCAGTCTATCAATGGTGGGTTATGAGTCAGCAGCCCTAACCCAGAATTAGAACCTAGGATTTCCTGGCACATGCTTCCTCCTGTCTCTCCCATAGGTGCTTTGCTGCTTCCATTAGGTTGGTTTTTCCTCCAGGTGACATGGGTTTTAGGAAAAGACTTTAGGATAATAGGACTGAGAGTTGGAAGAGCCACTGGTGATCATCTTGTCTAATGGCCTTAATTTTAGAGAGGAAGAAACTGGGACCCTGAGATGTCACGTGATGTGCATGAGGTCAGGAGGTCTCCATCATGATTCAAATCTGGATCTTCCTAAATATATCGAGCAATTTTCCCACTTCAGTTTAGAGACTAATTATCTATTTAATTAATTGGGTCAGTCAGCCAGCCTCTCAGAAGTTCAGTTTTCCCATCTGTCTAAAAGAGATTGGACCAGATGATCTCCAAGGCCCTTTTCCAGCTCAAAGAACCATCCCTCATAGCAAGGATAGAAAGAGAGGAAAACAAAGTTCAGATTAAGTAAAGAAAATCCCCAATGTATTGAGGTAGCTTAACAGTCTCTGCTGTGCTCCCTGAGCTCCTGGGCCCTCACTTCTATAAAGACCCAGCTGGGAGCCCTTTCTCCCACCTTTTCTTTGGGGCCGTTATCATGTCACATTTGGAATTGTTCCTGTGGCTACCATTCTTTCCATTTCCATTGTTGGGGCCACACAGTAGGTTGTTTCCCTGCCTCTATTTACACCACTTTGCATTAGCCCATAAGGACAAATGATTTTTTTAACCCAAGTGTAAGACTTTACATTTCAGCCTAGTAGACTTTATCTTCTTGAAATGGCCCCTGCTGGAGCCAATCATGCCCAGCTCTCTCTAGAAAGGGGCACAACTGATATTGTGGCTTCCACTGAATGCATGGCTTCAGAGTGTCTATCCAGCTGTCCATACTCTAAGCAGCAACGACCTCCTCGCCTCTCTTATCTCCTTTGAAATGGAATCACTGGGCTCCGGAAGGCATCAGTGAGACCTTTGGGCTGATCTGCCCCTCCCCCCTTCAGAGGGGGCCCGAGTAACAATCTCGTCCAGTTCTATAGTTCTCAAAGCTCCCCAGGGAAGGGGACCTCAAGACCTCCCTTTGTCTTTACTGTCAATATTTAACAACCCAAGAATTTCCCCTGAAGTTCTTCCTTGGAGCCAACTCTTAACACCCCCTCCTGCCACTCAGCCCATCCTTTTCAAACTATCATCCCATGATCCCTCACTGACAAGGGGATGTCAGTCCCAGGAATGTTCCAAAGGTCTCTTATCAAAGAACGGTGACAGAGAGATAACAGAAAACAGAGGGAAGGAGAGGAATGAGCCAGATATCTAGGATGGATGAAGTGTTAGATGGGGAGAGTTCAGCTGGAGCCCCACCTGACCTGAAGGAGACCTGCTTTCCAGCTATTGGGAGGCATTAAGGTAGAGGGGAAAGACTGTCCACCTACTCAGCAACAGGTTTTGGTCCTGATACCTCAGACCTATGAAGCCATGAGCAGAAGGTAATTTGATTTCTCTGAGGTTCAAGCCTTCTAACATTTGCTTGCCTCAGTTTCCTCAACTGTAAAATGGTGCTATCATTACAACACCAAACTCATTGGGTTGTTGTGAGAATGAGATAATATTTATAAAGCACTTAGCTCAGTGCCTGGCACACAGTAGGTACTTAATAAATGCTTGCCTCTTTCTGTCCTAATAAGAAACAAAAGACAATAAAGGAGATGGCAGAGATATGCCAAAATCAGACTCTCTCTCAGTGAGTGGTGGCCTTAGAACAAAATGGAGGGATGCCCTCTTGGATAAGACTTCACCATTTCTCAGGTCAGTGGATATTAGAGGCAGGGAAACAGTCGCTGCTGCAGCTCTACGATCCCTCAGTCTGTTAGCAGAACAAAGAGCAGCTTGGAAGATGCCCACAACAGTCCCAGGATTGGCACAGTGTGTGCTGTCCCTGGAGCAAATCCCCTGATCCGGCTTTGCATGTAAGATTTTATTGTAGTCAATTAGACAGTAACAAAAATGGGGCTTTGAATTGCATCTGCTATGGAAATGGGGAGTGGGGCTTAGCTTCCCAGGGAACTAATGTGACTGGGGCCGTTGGCTGCTCAGAATTAGACCAAGCTCCTTTAACTCTTAGACCACTGAACAAAGGGGGTGAATGCTGCAAAGCAGACATCTGCAGCCAGGCTTGTCAGAATGGACATGTGCCTGTTCCTGTTTTGTGCAAGGTCAGGTTAGCTCTTTGCTCTAAAGCTGACTTTTAAGTGAACCATAAGTGATGATGTTTCCAACGTGGTCTTTACTGGGTCCTCTGTGACCATGTAACTGGAACAGTCTCAGGGCACCCAGGAGCTAAGAGAGACAAGAATGTTCTCCCAAGGAGGCCTGGACACTCCATCTTCAAAATGGCGGCCATTGGGCACTGAGGGCAGACTTTGCTGCCATGAGAATGGGTGGAGCCCCCAGAAGTGAGCTTGCCTCCCAACATACTCTATGTAAATCAGCAAAGACTTCCCAAGCATCTCTTGTGGGTCCAACACTGGGATGGAAGAGGGAAAGCCAGATGGAGCCAAGGGTTACCGACAGGGCAGGCCATGAGAATCAGAAACCTGCGTGTTGGCCCCAAATTTTCTCTATGATTTTTGGAGAAAGCATTTCACTCGAACCTCAGCTTCCTCATCTGTAAAATGGGGATAACATCATGTCTTGTTCCATACCTAATGGTGGCACCTACATGAATTAATGTCCATAAAAAGGCCTGGGAAACTGTAGAGATATTATGATTCTCGCCCTGACTAGAAGACACTGCCCTCCCCTTCAGAGAGTATCATCTAAGTCCAGAAATGATGAGGGAATACGGTGAGGTGGAGGAGTCCCCTGGGAGGATCAGGGGCCATGAACATCCATGCCATGGTCATTCAGAGCGAGGGGTAGAGGACCCAGGTGAGACTTCTGGGAGGAGGCAGGGCCTGAGCTGGTCCATGAAAGACCATGAAATTCCAGACTCAGAGGTGGGAGGGCCTTAGAGGCCACACAGTAAACACCTTGATTGGCTAAATAAAGAAACTGAGGCCTGGAGACAGAAAGGGTCCCACTAGCACATCCCTAAGGTGGCTCTGGACCAGGTCTTTCCGACTCCCGGTCCAGCATTGCCTGAGTGTGGGGGAGGATCCTCAGCACATCTGCACAGGGCCCAGCCCAGAGCACGGGCTTCCAAAGGCTGGTGGGCTGATTGATTGGTCAGTAGAGAATGAGGTCAAGACTTTCCCAGAAGAAAGGTCCCAGAGTCCACAGATAGAAGGGGGTTGACACGGGTAATAACTGAATGCTTCCCCTCTGCTCTTCTCCCTCTTCTCTCCTCCCTTCTCTCTCTCCTCCCCTCTCCCTTTCTCTTTTCCTGCTGCAAAGAATACTTGAGAAGAGCTTATGAAATCATTGGAACTCACGAGGATTCTTCCAGTGTCCTTGCTGATGGGCTGGTTATGCTTGAAGTCACTGCAGGCGAGTCTCAATGATCCTGGGGTTAACTAATGACCTACTTGAGGGTTTAATCATTTCCTACTTTTTCCTTTTCCCTCATTTGATCTACTGTGGTCTGTCATCAACATCTGTCCTTAAAAAGGTGAGGGATGGGGAAAAGGGGGGTCAGCCCCCCCACCTTCTTCTTTGACAAAAAAGGAGACACTGAAACCCCAGGGTCTTTCTCACAATAAGAAATCTAGCGTTTGTGCCAAACGACATAACAACTGGGGTTCCAAAGCTCTGGAGGCTGGCTGATTTCATAGAAATAATATTCCACACAATGTGCACTGCCTTCGTAGTCCATTAAACCAGGTAGACGAGCTGGAGGCCTGCCTCGCACATGTCCCAGTGTGGGACCAGGAATAGTCTTGTGATTTCTCTGACTCTCCAATTCCTCGTTTGTAAATGGGGCTAATACCATCCACAACACCGATCATTGTCAGGATCCAAGGAGATCAAGCCCGAAGGACTTTGTAAACACTAGCATTGTGCTACTGAAATGTCAGCTACTGTAATCTTGGGAAAATGTCCCCCCAAGTCAAGAATGGATGCCATCCAGAATAGCTGCTCCATCTATGGGCTTTCCAGTTTGAACTAAAACAATAAATTATCCATCACTCTTCGTTGGGAGCCAGGCTCTGGGAGGCTCATCAGATGTTCTTAAAGTGTCCTCCTGAGGGGCCTCTTGCTTAAAAAGAAAAGGGCCATTCTTCTTGCTGCTGGGGAAGGAGGCAGACTGAGATCTTTGCCCCACGTGGTGTTAAGGACCCAAGCAGGGCTGCCCCTCCTGATGATGAAGGCCCAGGAATGAGCTGGAACCTTGAGTATTCCTCCCACATGATACTATTTGCCCTCATTTCCACCCCTCCATCCCTACCTGGGAAAAGACCCAAGGGTCATCTGTCTTTCTTGCTAGAAAGAGACCCTTTTCCAAGAGATCATCCCATCTGGTGCTCAGATGAATGAAGGCTCTCCCTGCTCCCCAAGGAGAGGGCACCTGAGGCCCACAACTCGGCAGTGACCTGTCGGAAGGCCAACAATGAGTCAGGTCACAGCTGGGCCTGACGGGCATGTCTCCTGGCTGCCATTGGACTTTCTTACCCTGGACCCCACATCGGCAGCACCATACCTGAGAGAGAGAAGCTGATCAGCCTCCGGCTTCCTTGGCCCTGGGAAGCCTCATCGTTGGCGATAGTTTTAAAAATCTGTAGGAAGAAGGGAAATGGGGAGAATGGTGAGATAAGTGCTGACTGCCTTTAACGAGTTTCCTCCAGCTGAAGCTCGCACAGCTAGGGATGCTGATTTACCAGAGGCTGTGCTGTTGGATCTCTCCTTGGGGTCACTGTTCCAGGATTTGGGGATCTTATAGGAATGCGTGTGTGCAGGTATCTGTGGCCCTGGAACAAGTCCTGACAGCTCCTCCCCTAGCTGGTGGCCTGGAGGAACCACTGGCCAGGGCTGTTTGCTGGAGTGCTGTCCCGTGGGACAGCGCTCTGGACAGAACAGGGAAGGCTGCTGCTAAGAGGGGCAGGGAGAGGGCAAGAGTTCGCCCCTCCCCCATCTGGTGGCTCTGTAGCTTGACTCTATTCATTGATTGTTGGTGGTTGCTAAGTATGTAAGAAGTCCTGCCAGTCTATGCAACTGCTGGAGCACTGAGATTGTTGTGGGAGTCTTCTAAATTGAGTGCCCAGGAAAATCAGTGCCCTAAGGGAAAGTCCAGCCCTAGCTGCACTACCCTAGTTGAAACTCTATTTGGGGACCACGGAAAGACCCTAACTGCTTTGTTCAGCATCTCTAGAGGGTTAGCTCCTTGATTCTACTAAGTCCCAATGTATATCTAAAAAGGTAATTTTATCTATATATATAAATATAAAAAGTATAGTATATATTATAGTATAAACATATATAGTACATATTTTGCTACACACCTATGTGTATACACATAAAAGGATGTGTGTGTGTGTGTGTGTGTGTGTGTGTGTGTGTGTGTGTGTGTGCTCGAGAGTGCATATGCAGCAGTGGAGAGAATCTCTATCCCAAGAGTTCCAACTCTCTCCTAGGGAAATCACCACAGGCAGCTTGGCCCAGTGGTTAGAGAGCTGCACGTGGAGTTAGGGAAGCCAGAGGTGGAGCCCGACATCAGACACTTAGTCGCTGTCTGACCCCAAGCTAGTCACTGAACTTCCCTTGGTCTCAGTTTTTTCACCTGTTCATTGACACGTTAACAGCACCTCTCTGACCAGGTTGTTGGCAGGATCAGGTAAGATAATAATATGTGTACCATGGAAATGGCAGCTTTTAGAATCATGGCACATACAGGTGTATGTATCTATGTATGTGCATTTACATAGAGACAAAGTGCCCCCCAAACCATCGAGCCGCTTCCCTTCCTCATCTCCACCCCCCCACCCACCCCAAGGAAGGGCAGTGTGGTAGATAAGAGAACTGGCCTTGGAACAGGAAGAGTGGGTTCGAATCCTGCTTTTGACTGGTGCTTTGTCACTTTAAGTGAATCTCTATGGGAAAGAGGGAGTCTCCTCAGTTGCTGCTGATGTCACAGGTATAGACCTAGACATCTGTATATGTGCACGTATGAGCCTTATCCTTATTCATAAAATGCTTCAGTTTCCACTAAGCTGCTCAATTTCAGTTTCTTCAGCCTCCCTCGGATGGATAGGGTGAATTGAGGCAATGGGATTGTAGGTAGGAGGGCAGCACAGTTGAGCTCTCCCTCCCTCCTTCTCCCTTTCCCCCTCCCCCATTAGGAAGCAGCTGTGGTAGCAGCTGGAGGGGAGGGGACTTAATATACTCAGGACAAACAGGTGGGGAGAAATGATGACTGAGGCACACCAGGTGGTGAGGGGTCTCTTCACAGAGCTGCTGATCCCTTCCCATTACAGGGGCCAGACAGAGGGAAGGGATTCCACCCCTCGTTTTTGATCTCATCCCAATCCCACTCCAAGGCTCCTTTCCTCAAAATGGTCACCACAATATAATCTTGTATTGATTAATCTGTGTGCATGTATTCTCCTTTGAAAAGACTGTCAGCCCTGGGAGGGCAAGGACCTCACCAATTCCATCTAGGGATCCCCAGCACCCAGCAAAGTGTGGGGCACAATAAGCAGCTTAGTAAATGTTTGTTGAATGAGAGGCCAGGAACTGTGAGGATGGCCAGGACTGTGGGGATGTCCCTATCTCCTTACATAACCAGTCCCACCTCTGCCCTTCCTTTACTTTCTGAATCTTCCCTTGGCTATTCCTGGGTCTGGGGCAGGGGAGAAGGGGCAGATGCCCAAGGGACTTTGGAGAGCCTTGGTCTAAAGCTGAAGGCTTTATCAGCATGTGGGGCTGGGACAAGGACTAGAAAGGTGAAATGGGAAGGGTGGGGACCTAGATCAGACTCCAACTCTGTGATGGGGCCGTGCCAGCTCACCTCCCAGCTCTTGAGGGCTGGGCTACGTTTCATGGCTCCAGAGAGAAGTGTCCAGGACTCACTGAGGCCACTTCGCAAGGGAAATCAACAATGGAAAGCACATTGGGCTTCACAAAACTGGTATCAGGCTAAATTGGAATTGATCAGTAATTCCCTTTCATCTAATTTTCTAAAATGACAGAACAGAGATGATCAGGAAAAAGAAATTCAACCCTGATAATTAAAATAAACCAACCCAAATCATCAATGTTTCTGGAGAAGATATATGGAAGTTTACCTCCTTCCCTTCCACAGAGAGGTGGGGGGTTACTGGGGCTGAATGTGGCATGCACCGTTGGGGGAGGGGTCACTACTCTGCTAGGTGATTGCTTCACTGCTTTCTCATTTCCCAGGTAGGATTCAAATAGGATGGTGGAGGGGGTGGGAGGTCTTTACAGAAGTGACTGTGATGTAAAATCAGAAGTCAGCAATAAAGCTTTTTAAAACATATTATACATTGTACTTGCAATTGTCTTATACAGCTCATGTTACACACGATACATACTGTATATTATACACATATACATTATGTCTATATGCGTGTACACATCGATACACATGTAGCTTCTTTCTCAGCTCAGGTCTCGCCTCCTCTGAGAGCCTGTACCTGAGCATTCACCTCCCTGAAGCCCTTTTGTACCCACTCCTCTGTTTCCTCATTGCACCCCATGGTGAATGTGGGCTCTTTGGGGACAGAAACCATTTTCACGTTTGTCTCTGCAGCCCCAGGGCTGGACAGAGGCAGCAACAGATTATTCCACTGGGAAGCAAGAAACACTGGATCCAAATCTTGCTTCTAACAGTAGCTTTGTGGTGGTGGAGCCTCAGGCAATGCTCTGATACCATCCTAGGGAGGAGGGTTGTGGTCTGCATGGGTCAAGTCAGTAAGCCCCTACTTCATGTCAGGCACTGTGCTAAGCACTGGGGAAACAACGAAAGGCACAACGAACACAACCCATTCCTAGTCATGAGGAACAGACATAGTGGATAGTGAGATTTGGAGAAAATGAAGATGCCTAGAGCTGGGAGGTGGAGGGTCTTGGATGGGGCTAGGCAGGAGCCAGGGGCGCTGGATCCCAGAGTACTGGGGAGTGTAAGTGTAAGAAGCCTGGGAAAGTAGGAGTGGCTTTGTTAGGAAGGGTTTTGAATACAACCTGGATTCTGTATTTTACTCTGGGGGTGATTTGAACTCAGGACTCATTCAGGATTTTTCACAAATGTTTGCTAAGGTTGTTGTTATTGTTTTATCCTTTGTTCTTGAAGAGGACCATGCCATCAGGGAGGGCATGCCATGAGATGCAAGTAAATTGGATTTAATTGAAGAAGGGCTGCACAGTCATCAGCCTCACTTTCTCCTCCAGAGCCATCGGTGTCCAGTGCCCAGATGTAGATCAAAACAACTGGAGATGGCTTGGATGTAGTGAGGACCTTGGCCTTTTTTAGCTAAAGCCTTTAACAGTTCTCAGTTTGACTGAGGTAACACTCACTCAGTGATTAAAGCTAGGTGAGAAATGAGACAGAGAATGGCCTCTTTTACCTAGTGAAAAATGCTTCTGTTGAGTCTGGTATTTGAAAATAAAACTTTCTGTCTGCTCTGGCCTTTTCAGCAGGAAAGTTTTAATGTCCCCTATTTCATTGAAAGTTCATCTGTTCCCCTGAAAGATTATGCACAATTTTGCTGGGTAGTTGATTCTTGGGTGTAATCTAAGCTCCTTTGCTTTGCAGAATATCATATTCCAAGTCTTCTGATGCTTTAATTTGCAAGCTGCCAAATCCTGTGTAATCCTGACTGTGGCTCCTTGATACTTGAGTTGTTTCTGGATGTTTACAGTATTTTCTCTTTGACCTGATAATTCTGGAGTTTGGCTATAAGATTCTCTGGAGTTTTCATTTTGGTATCTCTTTCAGGAGATGATCAGTAGAGTCTTTCAATTACTATTTTACCATCTGGTTCTAGGATATCAGGGCAGTTTTCCTTGATAATTTCTTAAAAGATGCTGTCCAGGCTCTTTTTTTGTATCATGGCTTTTGGGTAGTCCAATAATTTTTAAATTATCTCTCCTTGATCTATTTTCCAGATTATTTGTTTTTCCAATGAGGCATTTTACTTCTTCTATTTTTCATTTTTTAAAATTTTGTTTTACTGATTCCTGACGTCTCATAGAGTCATTAGCTTCCACTTGCCCAATTCCAGTTTTTAAGGAATTATTTTCTTCAGTTAGCATTTGTATATTCTTGTCCATTTGGCCAATTCTGCTTTACAAATTGTTGTCTTCTTCAGTGGATTCCACCCCCACCCCCACCCCCCCATTGTATTTTTTAAGGAATTATTTTCTTCCATTAGCTTTTGTCTTTCCATTTCCAAGCTGTTGACTCTCTCTTGCATAACCCTCACTTCTTTTCCCAATTTTTCTTCTACCTCTCTGAGTTTCGACATCCTTTTTGAGTTCTTCCAAGAAGGCTTTTGGGGTTTGAGACTAATTCACATTCCCCTTTGTGACTTCACGTGTAGGCATTTTGACATTGTTATCCTTTTCTGAGTTTGTGTTCTGATTGCCTGTCTCCATGGTAGCTTTCTATGGTTAGGGCTCTTTTATCTTTATCTTTTTGTTGTTACTGCTCATTTTATGCCTATTTTGTGACTTTTAAAGTTCAGGTCCATTCCTGAGACACAGGGGTCACTGTCCCAAGTTTCTTGTGCTGGGGGCCAAGGGTTTGGTCACTGGCTTTCTGTGCCAGGACCCCAGGTGCTGGAGGCTTACCCATTGCACTGAGGTGGCCTGGTCTAGTTCTGCCTGTTGCACTGGGGGTCCTAGAACTGGCAGTTTGCCTTCTGTGCTGGTGCTGGTACAGCTGGCACAGCCTGCTAAGCCAGGACTGAGGGGTCAGTTGCTATTCTGTGCTGTGGCTAAGAGTCTCTTGTTGGCTTACCCAGACACTGCCTGTACTCCCCTTTTATCCAAGTGAGAAAGACCCTTCTTGAAGTCCTTCTAAGTTATCTGAAGCTGGAAAGTTGGTTCACTCCATCTTTTTGTAGGTTCTGTCACACCAGCATTCATTTAGAGGCTTAATTTAATGTTGTTTCTGAGGGAAACAGGGGAGAGCTCAGGCAGGTTCTTGGCTTTTCTCTGTCATCTTGGCCCATCCTCCATTTTTTATTATCCCTTAGGATCCAGCTTTAAATCCCACCTCTGGTAATTATTAGCTCTGTGACCTTGGACAAGTCACTCAGCCTCCCCTGGCTTCAGTTTCCCCATCTCTGCAATGAGGGGACAGTGGCATCGATGATCCTTAAGTCCTTTCCAGCTCTGGATGATCCATTACGTCTTGTCAGTTCTGTCTCTCTGACAGCTCTCACATGGGCCTCATTCTTTCCATCTATTTCTGGTTATTTATATGTGTATCTGCATAGATTTAGTCTATGAGGGTCTCAGAGGTCATTCAGTCTAACCCCCTCACTTTACAGATGAGGAAACTGAGGACTGGAGAGGTCTAAGCCATACAGGCAACAGGTGAAAGAAGTAGGATTTAGAGCCAGGCCCTCTGGCTTCAAGGATGGAGCATTCCCCCTACAGCAAGCTGTTCCCTACCCCCTAGAAGAAGGTGAGTCCCTTGAGAGTGGGTGTAAGTGTGAGCTATTATCCTGCCCACATCCAGTCTCCCATATGGGATAAGTACTGCAGATATGATCACTCCCAATTTACAAACAAGGAAAACAAGGGACCATAGGGAGGGGTAGGATAGCAGCAGGGGGTGTCCAGTCTTTTACCACTATGCTCAGGTCAAGAAAGAGAACCTGGTTGCCCCTCGCCATTGTCCATTAACTCACACAGGCAATTTACAAAGGATTCATTTATATTGTAATCTCTAGAGTCCATGGCCAATTAGGGATGTGGCTAAAACTGTACTTTGTCCTTAAACTCTCTTCTAGCTAGACTGGCCCCTTCCTCAGATGACTGACTCTCTTTTGGCATAGAAAGGAACAAGGAGGAGATCTTGGCAAGTGACCACTGGTCAGACTTCCTGACCACTTTCACTTAACTTCCCACATTTCTTCCAGGGACCAGCATTTCTTGTATAAGTGGTACACTGTTCCAGAATAGCCTAGGTGGAAAATCTTCAGCATGGCATAGAGGACTGAAGACTGAAGAGGCTCAGGTTCAAATCCCACCCTTGCCATTAATTTTTCTTGGTGACCCTACACAGTCTCTCAGTTTTCTCATCTTAAAAATGAGTATAAATAACACTTCTTGTCCCTACCTCCCTGTTGTGAGAGGGAACATGCTTTGGAAAACTTAAAGCATCCTATGGGCACAAGTGATTGCTATGAACAATCATGACAATGGTTGATTGATGGTGCTTTTGAGGTTACAAAATTTGTTTCCTGTGACCATCCTTCCAGTTAAGAAAGTCAAGTACTAATCTCTTCAAATTTTGATTTGGGGAAACTGAGGGTTAGAAAGGTGAAGAGATTTACCCAAAGTCACAAAGTTAGAAAACTTCCCAAAAAGGCGACCTTTCTTCATCCAGCAATTGAATTTCTGAAAAGATCATAGTCACTTGTCACCTTATGCAGATAACTCCCAAATCCATAAATGTAGCTTGCTTTTTGGAGACCTTAAAAAAAGGTGGTAGAAATCCTCCATAATGGGACAAAGACCAGAGCAGGATTGGACAGTACCAACAAATGGGAGAAGCACTTGATTTTGGCACCTCTTACAGAGTTAATATGGCAGACAAAAGATTCAATGAAAAGAAGATTTTAAGAGCTCTTCCCCCATCTCCTCCACAGCCTGTCCCTGAGGCCTACAGGAAAGCATGGCCCTGGGGCTGAATTCACAAGGACATAGGAAAGCAGATTTTATGATGGGCCCCTCAACAAAAATAAGCTTGGGGGAGGGTTTGATTTAAAGGGAAAGTAATAATTTTGGATTTAGAGATACTGAATTTGAAATGTCTATGGGACATCCAGGAGATGTCCAGCAGGCAACTGGCTCAGAAGAGAGCCTAGGGCTTGACATATGGATCTGGGAATCATGCATATAGAAATGATGGTGGAACAGGAATAGATGTGAAGAGAAAAGAGACCCAGGACAGAGCCCCAGGGGACACTCCTAATGCAGGAGGAATGAGAAGAGTGGTGATCTAGCAAAGGACATAGAGAAACAAGTCAGATTGGTAGGAGAACTGAGAGAAAATGGCATCATGGAAGCCAAGGAAGAAGAGTGTCCAGAGGGAAAGAAAAGCAACTAGTAGCACTGAAAACTTCAGGAAGGGTTAGGAGGACAAGGACTGAGAAAAGGCCCATAGATTGAGTTTTAAGAGATGCTCAGTAACCTTACCAAGAGCAGGTTCAGGGAAGCAGCATGGTCGGGGCCGAATCACAAGGAGCTGAGTTGAAGATGGATGTAAATATGCTGCTGTGTTACTGCAGATGACTTGCTACAACAAGCCAGGTAAAGGTAAGCAGGAGATGTATGTCTGGACAAGGAGGTGGCCAATTACTCAGTGAGATCAAAGAAAGGTGGATAGTCTGAGAGCTGTCCTGATGGGCATGGGATGCTTGAAGACCTAGAGGTCTTCAGCAGGATGGGACATCCTGCCTCTTGAACATGGACAAGAGTACTACTGGGTGAGAAGATGGAGATCTCTTGTATCTGAGGGGCTAACTCAGTACCAAACACTGGTACAGATTCCATGAATGTTCTGCACAAGCAGATCTACTCAAGAATGGCTCTATTTATGGGTCTGTGGTTGGAATGGAGTCTTTTCAAATAGACCACTTGAAATGCTGGAGAGCGATACAAATGTATTAAATTTTCCCCTGGTCACCCACATATGAGTGCCCACACAAAGGTACATAGGAAAGTTGTACTAACCTGCTCTGGGAGGCAGCCCCCTTCTGGGCATGCCATGGTTGGTGTTCTTCCTCCAGGACCCTCCCTGGTCAGCATTACCACTGGGGAAACTCCCAGGAGCCCTGAATCAGTCAGGACTGGGCAGAGGCATCAGCTCACACTGGTGCCTCCAGCACTGAGGGCTCCTAGCTTTCCCTTTGCAATTAGGTTAGCTAGCATGGGAGCCTTAAACCCCTGGCAGCATGTTGGTAGACTTCTTCACTTCTGTCACCTGGTGGAGGGCTACTCCCTCACTCATGGAGAAAGCGCACTGCGCCTGGGCCCTTCTAGATCAGGACACCACTGGGGCAAGATGGTTAAGACTGAGGTCTGAGTCCCCAGCAGCACTGGGATTTTAGCTGAGCTGGGTCCTGGCACCTTAAGAGGAGGACATGCAAATTAACTGCCCTCCCCAGAATCGCCAGGGCCATGGTTTTGGGAGTTGACATCTAATGGTCTACTAAGAGTTAAGCATTAATTGTTCTGAAGAGCAGTGGGAGGTTTTTAACTGAGCTAAACTTGGCAGGAGCAAGTCCAAGCTACAGAAGGGGTTTCAAGGTCTCCTGAGCAGACCACCTGTCCTAGATCACAGGAATTATAGCAAAACAGCAGCAAATCCACTGGAAGTGCACCAGCACCTTTTAAAGACATTTTCCACTGATGTGACTTGATTTTCTTCCTTCTTTGTATCCCAATCAGTCTCTCTCTCTTCTTCATCCATTATTAACAAAAGGTTAAAAAAGAAAGAGGAAGAAGAGAGCAGCATGACAAAATGAGGCCAAGTGTGACCTGGATGCTCAGGCCAACAAGCTCATTGTTGACCCAAGGTTAATCCAAGGCTGACAGCGAGCAAGACAAGAGCTATAAGAAAGTCGTAGCACAGGGGCTCCTGGTAAGCTATGGAGTTGAGACATGAGTAGCAGAAAGTGAGACCAGAACAGAAGGGGGGTCTGGTGATGGCAATAAGGGCAAAGAATGGGTTTAGGAGCAGAGATGAAAGGACTGGGGATTAGTTTCACAGGAGAATTTCAGACTTCATGATCCTGAAGTTTCACAGGATGGCAAAGTCTAAGAGATGGATACAGCTGTGGGTGGCTGAGATGGACCAGAGATGTAGGTTGTGGGAATTGAGATGGTTGATAAACTAGAGGACTTGGTTGTTGGAGGGTACATCTATAGAAGGCCCCATCTATGAAGATAGGTGGTTTGGCTTTGGGTTGAAGAGAAGACCCAGGTGGTTGGTGAGCTCCTCAGGAGAGAATGGCTGTGGTGGAGAAAAGACTATGAGGCCCTTGTGAGCTCCTCAGGAAGACTTCTCTACGAATACAGAGTCTTGTCAGACTTGGTGGATGGGTTGACTCATCTTCCTGAACTACTTTTCCTTCTTTCCTATCTTTTTGAAGAAAAAAAAAATCTTCGTTAGAGTGGATGGCCAATGAAATGATTGGCCAGGTAGGAGAGAAAGGAGGGAAGTATAAGAAGGAAACTGATATAAAAACCAAAGGGGTCAATTACATTTTTAAAAAAGGGAGCATGACTCAGAGGATGGCAGGTGGCCTCACCAAGTTTCTAGATCAGGTGATAATGGGTATATAGAGTGAGCTTCAAAGGAGAAGAGGCTGAGAAGTGATGGCACCAAAGAAAGAGCCCAGAAGAGACCATGGGGAGCGAGGACAATGGTGGCACCTCCTTGTGGCCCAGTGTAGGTTGGGGGATGATGATGAGGATCATGAGAAAGTAAAGTACCAACACTCAAGAGGGGATGGACCAGAGATGAAGGGATTCCCAGAGAAAATCATGTTTCTGTGAACCCAAGAAGACAGGGAGAAGGTACAATGAACAGTTCAATCAATCAATCAGCAAGCATTTAGTGCCTGTGTGCCATGCCTTGAGTTAGGTGCTAGGAACATAAAAGCAAAAATAAAGCTGACCCTGCCCTCATGGAGCTTACATTCTAATGGGAGAAACAAATGTACGATCATAGACACATGCACGTCAGAGAGGCTTGAAGACAAAAGAAGTGCTTAACAAGGTTTCCAAGGAACAAAGGACAGTGACAGGGAGAGAGCAGAGAACTTGGTATTGGACCAAGAGGATCAATTTTGATGAGAACTAGGCTGGAGAATGGGCCGGGGAGATGTGGTAAAGGATTCCTCTGGTCCTGGGAAGCTGGACTGGGGGTGATGCTGCTCATCTCTCTCTGCCTTTCCATTCAGCAACCCTGGTTCTCGGCTGACCATGGGTCAGATGCCCAAACAGCCTCTGCATTTTTCAGCTAATGCTGGAAAGTTTTGGCAAATGTGCCACAGAGAGTGGCTTGGAGTTATAGGGCAAGAAAGCTGCAGGTGTTGGGGAGGTAGCAGGCTATACACTTGATCCAAAGGCTTCCTCGGTACAGACGAGTAGTCAGGAGCTCTCCATCCCCTTTTCTGCATTAAGTACAAGGGTAAGGTCTCCACAGTGCCACTGATGAGCAGACCCTCAGTGCTGCTGGCGGAGGGGAGAGGGGCTCTGGGATGCAAACCGGAGACCCAGAAACTGGAGCACTATCTTGCCAGTGGGCAGCTTGCCTGCCTTTTGGGGAGGGAAGCAGAACATAGAGGGAATTTCTAAGCTATCATCAGTCACATATCCTACTGCTATGTAATCATTCATTCAACAGACATTTGCTGAAGGCTTGCTCTGTGCCAGACATGGTTTGGATACTGAGGATACTACAAAGATGGAATGAAGCCAACCCTGAGAGCAGATACTAGTCTACCAGGGACGAAGTTCATCTCCAGTCATTCTTGGAAACTCTCTTCTTACCTCACTGTCGGCCACGTGGGGTGGGGACAGAACCTGGACTCGTATACAGCTAGAGACAAGTTTCTTGTCCCCTGCCCCACCCCACCCCCCGTCTCTTCCCGCCCCCCTCCGCCACTCCACAAAAAGACCAAACCATTTCCTTCTATCTTAACTTTTATAAATTTGTTCAAGAAATGCACCCACATTCTGGGCTGTAAATGTTTCCAAAATGATTTCCAAACCCCAAGTAAACTGTGTGGGCCCTTTGATGTCCTTGAAGTAAATAAATCAATCTTTCTGGGGCTTCTTCAGCAGAAATGCAGAAACTTCAGAATTTAAACCACTCAAGCTCTCACTAATTATCTGTCACCCATAGGGTTTGGTGCTGCTTCCACTGATCAAACGCAAGGCCTGGAATCCCTCCCTGGGGGGGGGGGGGGCATTGCAAATCCCTTTGAAGAGAGGAAATGAGCCAGAGGGGAATTCACAACTCCTTATAAACTCTGCAGACTTCCTTTAGAATGGAGGAGGGTGTCTGGGGATCTGAGCAGGCAGAGCTTTTCAGAACACTGAGCCGAGGTTTGGAGATTAAAATAGGATGCCAAGTGTCCAGAGGTCTTTGGGGAATTATTCACACAGCCCACTGGAGCCCCGGGCTTAGCACACTGCCTGGCTCATTGGAGGTGCCAAATGAAGAATACTGATCGTGGATTGGTATGTGAAAGTCCTCCTCACCCCCTGATTGCCCTGGGCACCCAGGACCAAGGTTTTCCTTGCTTGTGGACCAGTGCTTTGCAAAAGGTAGGTGCTTAATACTGAGCCAACGTGGAGGCAGCTCTCGTCTAATGGAAAGCGCCAAGTACTTGGACTCAGGGGACCTGCTTTTGGAGGCTGCTCTACTCTTACTATCTATGTGCCATTGGTCCAGTCCCTTCCCTTGGCCTTGGTGTTCCCATTTGCGAAATGGGAGTAGGCATCATCACCACCACCACCACCACCACCACCACAACATCATCGATCACTATCCTGGGCTTATAGAGCACTTCACAACTTTATAAAGCATCTTCATGGCAGCTCTGTGGGCTCGGTGCTGCTGTCCCTGTTTTACAGATCAAGGAATGGAGGGAGGCCCAGAAAGGGGAGCTAGCTTGGCCATAGTGACCTAGCACAGATGGGAAGCAGGGTCTGAGCTCAGGCTTCCCTGGTTCCAAGGACAGTCCCTCCCTCTGTGCTCTGCTGAGGCAGAATCAGCAGCTTTCCTGTGGTTCGCTGTTTTTCGTAGAAATCACTAGGAACTATTCTTGGGCTGGCAGAATGTTGGGTTTTTTTCCCCCATTTTTAGACCTTATGTTATTTGTTACCAAGAGTAGCTAGCATCTGGCTCTCTATGGTGCTGGATCCATTTCCTCAAGACCAAAATCGAGGATTTTTGGTGTTTTATTTTCTAGGCTTCTGTCAAATTAATCAACAAAAAAGCATTTGTTCAATGTCTGCTGCGAGCTCCATACTGTGAGAAGCAACAGGAACATGAAGACAAGAACAAAACATTCCATATAAAAAAAAAAGGAAACACAGAAGAATTTGGGGGGTTGTAGCCAACAACTGCAACAGCATCAGGTGAGCTTGAAAGGAAACCAGATATTGGATGGAGAGGTGCTGAGGGAGTATGGCCCAGGCAGGGGGGACAGCTTATGCAAAGGTATGGAGGTGAGAGATGATGCATGAGAAACATCAAGAAGACTGGGTTGGCTAGATCAAAGACTATGTGAAGCCAATCAGCCTGGGAAGGACAAAGACAATGGTTGAGTTCTCTGAAATCAATGCTACAAGGATCTTTGATATCATTGTTGAGAGCTCCCTTGACCAAAGAGGATTGCGACCCCTCTGTGCCACAAGAGTCTCTTAGTAATTTGCTGTAGCTGGAAAATTCATACCCTACTGCGGTGAGTGCCTGGCATACCTTAGGAGCCAAGTCCAGGCACTCAATCAATAATATTTATTAAGTGCTTGCTACTTGCTAGGCATTGTGCTAAGCAATGGAGATAGTAGAGAAAGAAAAGACAGTCCTGCCTTCAAGGAGCTCCCAGTCTAATGGGATGACCTGGAAGGACCTTGGCACCTACAAGGCAAGTCCAAGTAGAAGGAAGATCCTTGGAAGGTGAGGCATGAGCAGCTGGAGGGAGCCGGAGAGGCCTCCTGCCCAAGGTGGCATGGGAACTGAGTCTTCAAGGAAGTCAGGGGACCTACTGGCTGACTGACAAGATGGCCCACGCTTAAGTCCTAGAAGCACGAGCTTGTTTGGAAGGGGTGGGAGATCCCTCTAGTCCAACCCAATGATCACAGATGAGGAAACTGGGGCCCAGAGACCCAAAGTAATTTGTCCAAGATCTTACAGCCAGGTAACAGTAGAGCCAGCATGTTGGCCCGTGTCTCTGACTGCCAGTCATGGGTTTCCTTATTACCTATTGTGTGTATACACACACACATGCATACCTGTGCATACATGTCATATGTGTTCACATGTCTATAACACTTCTTTACTTTCTAGGAAACTGGAGATATTCTGACGGGAGCTCCCTCAGCTCTTCTCCTCTGGTCCTCAGTCCTCAGCATCATTACCCAGTATCTCCTCCGTTCCAGTCACAGAAGATGAGTCTCTCGTCCTCATTAATGCTAATCCCTCTTTCTGCTCCCTTGCTCCCATGGGGAGCTCACTTCCTACAAGACCACGCTTCACTGGGCCCATCCCATCTGCCTACAAACAAACTCACAACTGTCATGAGCCTGCCTCCTTGGTACTACTGACGTGAGCTCCTGATGCCTCCCACTCTTCTGAACTAGGAGAGACATGAAAAATAGCCGCTTTTCCTCATTTTAGCAGGACAGTGGGTCGGTGGAAAGAGGGTACTGGGAAGCCTAATGGCCTCAGGATTTCAGGAGCTTTTACCACAATGGAGCAGGACCCCTTTGATTCAAAGTTGCGGGCCCCGATGAGTTTAGTAGATTGGACTGAGGAAGTGGCTTTCTGTTCCTTTTGGGGCAGGACCCCCTTGATCAAAGCTGAGCACCCACCCTGAGCCTCAGAAAGGCCAGGCTTGGAATATTCAAAATAAGGCAGCAAAGGGTGTGCTGAGATGGAACGTGGGAACCACTTTACAGGCCCAGCTCTGGGGCTTGACTAGCTGGGTGACCTTGGCCAAGTGAATTCACCTTTATGGACCTCAGGGTCCTCACCTGCAAGAGGAGGGGCTTGGGCTGGACGGCCTTTGAGGCCTTTCCTAGCTCTAAATATATGGCTGTCTCAATGTCCTGTAAGATATTGCTTGCCCTTGGAGGAGGGGGAGGAGGGGGAAGAGGAAGAGGAGGAGGAGGAGAAAGAGGAGGAAGAAGAGGAGGAGGAAGAGGGAGAAGAGGAGGAGGGGAGGTAGGAGGAAGAGGAGGGAGAAAGAGGAGGGGGAGAAGGAGGAGGGGGAGGAGGAGGAGGGAGGTAGAAGGGGGGGGAGAAGGAGGAGGGAGAGGAGGAGGAGGAGTGGGCTCTGATCACATCAACCAATCCAGCAGTGAGCATTTATTAGGCATCCACTACGTGCCTAGCACTGTGCTGAGTGCTCAAGGAGCTTAATCTGTATGGAAGAAAGATTTTCTAAGTGAGATCAGGAGCAGGTGACCAGATGTGGCTGGTGGTTGTGGGCAGGGACCCAGATGCAGCATGTAGGGCTCGTTCTGTAGACCATACTCTTTTCCCTCAGGATCATCAGGGAAGCAGAAGCTTTGGGCATTGCCCTGCTCGCCTCTTCTCGGGAATGGAGCCACAGGGAGCCCAGCAGCTGTGCAGAGAAGGAGCTGGGGAAAAGGGGACACTCTCCTGGGCCAGGATAAAGGGCCAGATGGGAGTCCTCTGCTAACCTTTCTTCTCTGCCGGGAGCTTGGGGAGTCTGCTTGTCTTGTGTCCAGGAAAACCCATCTGAGTCCAAAAGAAGCAGAATGTGGCTCTCTCCCTTTCAGCAGTGATTGTGTGCCTTACATGGGAGGGTTATTTTTAAGAATTCTATTTTCATTATGGAGGAATCGTTTTGATAAATCTACATGTTTGTATTGAGCTGAAAATTTCCCTTGGTAACCCATGGGCTTGATAACCCTCAACTTACACTAAATTTATGAGGTTTTCATTGAGCTGGTAATTTCCCCATAGTCCAGGGGCCTCAGGATTTCCATTAAATCTCTACTCTCCCCCCCCATCTTTTCTCTCTCTCTTTCTCTCTCCGTCTCTGTCTCTTTGTCTCTATCTCTGTCTCTGTCTCTCTCCCCTGTCTCTGCCTTCTGCCTCTCTGTATGTGTGACTATCTTTCTCTCCCTCCACCTCTTTGTCTCTGTCTCTCTGTCTCTGTATTTCTTCAGACACTTTCTCCCTATCTCTCTCTACTTCTCCCTCTCTTTCCTCTGTCTCTCCATCTCTCTCTCCTGTTTGCATGTCTGTCTCTCTCATTCTCTTTGTCTCTAATTCCCTCTGCTTCTGTGTCTCTGTCTGTCTGTCTGTCACACACTTCCTAATTTTGCAAGGTCCTGTTTCCAAGTGCTTAAGTCCCTTTAACATCCCAGGAATGGTGGTTCCCAAAAGTTTGGGGTAGAGCAGGCTCAGTACTCCCTCCCCCATACCATGACACCTCTGCCTTCCTTTGCCCTTTCTCTTCTATGCCACTGTCCCTCCATGTCTTTTCCTCTTGCTTCTTCTTGCAGTTTCTAATGCCTGATGACCCCACGCCCACACTGCCTTTTGGTGATCTGGCTTCTTCTCCCATCTCCCGAGTGAAACCACACATTGTCTTCTCTAGACCATGAGCTCGCAGAGGGCGGGGACTATTTTCTGCATCTCCAGCACTGGGCAGAGAGTGCCCCCAGTGGACAAGACAAGGATGACAGCCATTTATCAAATACTTACTACATGCCAGAGAGCTTGCTATGCACTGGTGCCATGAAGACAAGCAAAAAAGAAAGTCATGTTCTGCCCCCGAACAACTTCAGTTCTGATGAGGGAAAGCAATGTGCAAAGGGGAGCTGAGAGTCAGGGCTGGGGGAGATCCCAGAGAGTTAGAAGCAGAGCAAGTGGGGGAGCCAAGCTTGGCCAGCCCAGTGCCCTCTCCAAGAGCCCCAAGAACACGTCAATGAGAGGGGGCTGTTGGCATGGCAGGAGAACACTCCAGGATGACAAGGCCACAGGGCAGGATGCCAGGGAACAATGACAAATGCTTGTTGACTGACTGACTCCCATCCTGCATGTCACTGCTAGAGCCCTGGACTTTGAGCCGTCAGGAGTCTGGGTTCTCTCTGTCCAGGAGAAAGACCATTTCTGAGTCAATTGTCTCCTCTGTAAAATGGGAATGAAGCTACCTGGAGAATCTCCCTCATGAGGTTGTCTTGAACTTAAGAATGGTTCCATATATAGAAAGCACTTCATAGACCAAACATGCTCATTTCCTTATTTCTCAGCTAATGTCATTATTATCTGCTGAGGTCATTCCTTTCAGTGGCTCCCTATTGTCCCCTGAGTGAACTTCAAACTCCTCTGCCTGGCCTTCAAAACCATGAGAATGGGGCCTCACCTTCTTCTTTGAGCCTTGCCTCTCATTACATACACATGGGCTCTATGCTTCCATCCAGCTGCACTCTTTGCCTCTGAACATGCTCTGTGCTCTCCCACCTCCAAGTCTTTGCTTACCCCAGGGCTAGAAAGATCTCCCTTTCTAGCATTGCCCATTGAATTTCTTCTTCTTTCAGCCCCACTTAGAATGCTTCCTACTTTGTGAGAGGGAGGGCAGTGAATCAATGACAGCCTTGCCCTTGGGACCTCACCAAGTACTTTTCTCGGTAACTCTTCCCCGGCAATTGTTATATAACACTCCCTTCTCCCCTCCTCCCCTCTTCTTCTCTCCCTCCTTCCCCCTCTCCCTCTCTCTTTCTCTCTCTCTCTCTCTTTCTCCAATAACGGGGATTAAGTGACTCGCCCAGAGTCACAGAGCTAGTGTCAGATTTGAACTCAGGTTCTCCGGACTCCAGGGCTGCTGCTCTATTCAATGCACCACCTAACTGCCCAGTATACTGTGTCTCTCTTGACTTTTCATCCTGTCCCTCTACTGGACTCCTTGAAAGCAGAGCATGGGGGCAGGTAGGTGGTGCAGTGGATAAGCGTGGGCTTTGGAGTCAGGAGGACCTGAGTTCAAATCCAGACTCAGACACTTAAAAGTTCTGTGACCCTGGCCAAGTCACTTAATCCTGATAGCCTAGGAAGGAAGGAAGGAAGGAAGGGAGGGAGGGAGGTAGGGAGGGAGGAAGCAGAGCATGTCTCTCATCTAAACCTCCTGTCTCCCTAAACACTTCTTGAGCTGTGCTATATTTAAGACAAGGTAGTTTTATTAAGGTCCTATTATGTCTTCTGAGAGATGATTGGTTTACAATCCTTCACTCAGTTCCCTCTAGGCCAGTCTAATCTTAGGACACATGGGGTTATCTTCAATAACCTTCAGGAAATCACAGAATTAGCTGAAGTTCACAGTAGCTTTTACAAAGTGTAACATGACTCTTCTGGACGTGCATGGTGACTGCACAAAGATCTCCAGCATTTCGCTGGAATGACAGTCACCAAGTGGGGTGGCCTTTAGACGTAGGCAGAGTAGGCAGCTGCCTACCCCATGCCCCTTGCAGGGAAAGAGCCTCATTCCTTCACTGTTTCCCCTGGTTGTTGTCCAGTGGCTCCCACAAGGGCTAAGGCTTTAACTGATTCTCAATCCTTCACCCACTAGGGAGTGGGAAGACTCCCAGATCAGATTCTGACAGGGACCAGAGGAAGGGACCAGGTGCCCGAGACTGAGCCCACTTTGTTTCTATTCTCCTTCCCCCAGGCCTTCACCAACCTTCTCCTTCTCTGATGCATGTAATGGGGAGGCTGTGGTCCTGGCCTCCCTCTCAAAGATCATGCTACCAATGGAGTGCAAGCTCGGGCAAGCTCTGGTGCTAGGACAAAACAGCTGCTTTGTGTTTGGCAGGGAGAGCCCTTGGCAGCCCAGTCTCTTCCAGGATTCCTCTTGCCATACTTGCCATTTCTTATCCCACCATGCCATCTCCCACCTCTGAGCCTTTGCCCTGGCTATGCCCCATGCCTGGAATGCCCTCTTTTCTCTTTTAGAAGCCTTGCTTTCCCCTAGGACAGCTTAAACTCCATCTTGCATAAGGAGGTGCCTCCACCTGCAGCCTCACCTCTGACGTTACCTTGGATCAGCCCCACATCCTCTGTTCACTGATTGATGTACATCTCTCTGCCTTTAGAGTGGAAGTGTCCTGAGGACAGGCACTGTGCTTCTTTTTTTTTTTCTTTCTTTGTATCCCCAGAGTTTAGCACAATGCCTGACACAGAGCAGATGCTTAACAAATGCCTGCTGATTGAGTGATTATATATTGGCCCAATGAAGGATTGCCGTCTGTCTCAGAGCCGGGATGGCTAAGTTTAGGGAGAGGCTTCATTAGGCTGGCTGCTGGGGGGATGGGCAGGGTGAAGGTGGCGGGGCTGTTTGACCCAAACTGCTGAGGATCCAAGGGACCCTCCAGAACACTGGGTCCACTGGCAGCTGCCTGGCAGGTTTGGACATCCCATGACTGTTAGCTTCCCAAGTACCTCCCCATCAGTGATCTAAATTATTCCTGACCCATGTCAGGAGACAGCAGTCCAAGGCACCTCCCCCACCCCCCATGTTTCTTCCATCCTTCCCTAATGCTGGCTTCCCCAGGGCTGCCCCAAGGTGTTCTATGCCTCAGGCTCTGGCTCATCCCTAAGGATGGGGCAGGGGCTCAGCAGGAACGATTCCACGAGCTGGGTCTGTAGAAGGGGAGAACATGGGGCTGAGGGCAGGGGACGGAGTGTATAGAATAGCTGCCCTGGTAACTGCTTCTGTGGAGGGGCTGGCTGAAAGTCTGGGACTGCCCAGGGAAGAACTAGCAGGCACATGACCCCTGGGGGTCATGATTTAAAAAGAGAAATGGAAGCTATCAGAAGAACTGACATCCAATGCTTCACAAGGGATTCCCTAATCAGGAAGACAGGATGAACTAACTACTCAGGAGATTCCTGTCACACTCTCAGAAATACCCCCTCCCCCACCTCCCCCCTGCATATTTCAAGGTCTGATCAGCATGCATTCTAGCAATGTGATGCCTGGGGAATTGGGAAAAGACAATGAATTAGCTTGGAGAGGAATCAGGGCCCATCCCTTGGACCAAATGAATGGCAAAGAGCAGAGCCAGCAGACAACATGGATATTTTCCTTGTCAAAGATGCCAGTCTTAATTTTTTTGATGAAAGTGTCCTGGTCCATTAATATTTGACTGACAGTTCATCCCCCACTATGAGGGGGCTTACAAGCACTTTTCGGCAAACCCTTCAGAGCCTGAGCATTTCTGCTTCTGTAGACTCACCTTCACCCCAGTTGGGGTCCACACAGGAGACTCTGTAACTGGGTTTTGTGTCACGTGGCCCAAGTCACTGGGATTATCTGGGCTTGTAAAGGGACAGGAGTGGTTTTGATGTGGAGCTGTCCAGCGGAAGGCTCAGACTTGGTCTGCTCGGGCCCAAGGACAGAACCAGACTCAGTAGAACAAAGTAATAGGGCACAGGCTTAGGTTTTCTGTAAGGAAAACTGTCTCAATGTGGACTGGTCCCCTTTGGGAGGTGGTGAATCTCCTGTTCCAGATGCCTTCAGGCAGGGGCTGGATGACCATTTGCCAGTTGTAGGGGATTTTTAGTTCAGGTTTCATTGGCCCAGTTGTCTCTGACATCCCTCCCAGTTGTAAGATTCTGCAATACTGAGATTTGGAGGCCATTTCCTGCTTGAAGATCTCATCTTCCAATGTTACAAAAGCTTCATGGACTTCTGCCCCGTCCCCCCCACCCCCATCTTGAGTGTGTGAGCCCCCAAGGGCGCGTTCTTGGCCATCCTGAATGGATCAGCTCTTTGCATCTGTGCCTCTGACTCAGACATCATGGGAGTCATCTGTCTTTACAGAGAATGAGATATCTGTAAAGTTCTCAGCACAGAGATGGACAAGTGCATGTGCCTGACAAATGTTTGCTCCCTTCTCTCTTTATAAGAGACCACAGGGTGTCTTTGAATGCTGAGCCAGAGGGGAGGCTGTCTTGACTGACAGCATTACTCTTGTTGATTTTCATCAGTGGGATTCTTTTACAGGCACAATTGTGGGCAACCTGGGTGTGATGGATTGTGGTGATAATCACTTCTACCACAGAAGATTCTCTGCTCTCTGTCTCTGACAGCACTTAGCATTATGCTCAGCACATAGTAGTCTTTTAATAGGGTTTATTGATTGACAAACACGTGACCTGTGGTAAATCACTGAACTTTTCAGTGATCTCAACAGCTCCCCAAGACTAAAGTACAAAGAAAGTGGCAACCTGCATTTGCAGAGGGGATTTCCCTACATGGGAGTTCCCTATACCAGGGCCATTGCCCAGGTCCAGTTGCCATCCTAGATCATAGGATTCCAGTGAAATGGGGTAGCAGATACTTACTTATTAACTCCCCTTGGAGTCCTTACAATAGAATCAGAGACTTAGGCCTGGGAGGGCCTTTAGAGAAGATCTGGTCTGACTGATTTTCTCTTTTTATGGCATTTTGAGAATGCAAGGAGAAGTGGCTTATCCAAGGTCACAGAAATAATAAGTAAGAGAGGAAGGATAGCTTGAGTGAAGGAAGGTTCACTAACTCCAAGTCTTGTGTTCTTTCCTTTGGACCAAGTTATCTCTGGCTTTTAAAGAATCTCATTGTCTCATTTCAGAGCCCTTTGACGGAGATATGGTGGGTACCATAACCCCTGGCACAGGTGAGGCAGCAGCTGAAGAGCAGTGAAGCTGCCCATGGTCAGGCAGCTAGGAGGTGTTAGCGGCAGGGTTCAGGGCTCTCAAACTCAAAGTCTGGCGCCCTGCCCACAATGCTCTGCTGCCTCTAAGGGACCCTTCACCAAGTGGACATAGACTTTGACAGTTTACAAAGCCCTTTACACCGCTTGCTGGCCATGTCAGAATGAGGATTCCTTGTGTGTATGGGTCACAGGGGAGGCCACTGAGAGGAACTTCTTCCAGCTTTCAAATCTGGTGACCCTGGTACATCCATGATCTCATTCACTATGAGTATAACCAGATCTAACTAACTCTTCAGAGATAAGACTGTTTATCAATGAGATGAGCCATCAATAGGAAAAGGGGGGCCCAGCTGGTAGAGAGTGGTGAACCTGGTGCATGGGAAATTGTTTCTGGTTGTGAGGCTCTGGGAGCATCTTCACACCCAGCTCAATGGGAGGACACGGTCTTGGGGGAGCTGCCCCTCCAAGGGATAGAGAGCCTGGATACCTGTGTACAGAATTCAGTGAGCTCCTCAGAAGAGATGCATTGGCCAATGACCCCAGGCCAAGCCTGGGCCTGGGAGGAGGTAGAGGGAGGGCAGATTGGGACAAGTAAGGTCTTGAAGACTTTAGGGCAATTTGAAAGAAAAACATGTCATGGGGGACCATATTCTGCTTCTCGCCATTGCCGAGATTCACCACTCCCTCCACAGCAGAGCCATTTCCCAGCTGGTAAAACTGCTAAAACGCTATAATTGTTGCTGTTGTTATTAATTTTTAAAGAACAAGAGGCTTGCATTAAAATAGCCATCCACAGGCTGGTTTTCTCCCCGCTCTCCCATGCTTGGGGCCATTCCAATTGGAAGGAAGCATGAGAGGGCAGAGAAGGAAGCTGAACTAAGGAGGCTTGGAAGAGAGAAGGGAGACAGGGGGAGACTCACGGGAGCTGCTGAGTTCTTGACCGTCACGCTGGGGGTGGTCGCCCGCAGAGCCCCACTCACTCCATGGTAGTATTTGAAGCAAATCTTGGTCTCAGCTGCAAGAGAACAAAACGGAGGCTGTGATTAGAGGTCCCAGGGCTCCAGCCCTGGACTGCAATTGCTAAGGATTTTTTTAAAAAGCAAGGATTGGGAGAACTTCTCCCTCATAGCTCTTTGTCTCCCCCTCGTGGCCAGGTGAGGGTGCTGTCAATGGGCCCCACCTGTCCTCTCCCTGGGATCAGACCAGACCACAGCAGAGTCCCAGTGAGGGAAGCCCAGGCCGGTCTGCAGCATCTACTCAGAGCTCGGGAACACCTCCCTCCCTGTCCCAAATATTTGACAATATTTTTAAAGTAACTTCCTTAAGGGCAGATCTGACCCTGTGACTCCCCTGCTCAATCAACATTAGTGGCTTCTGAGATAAAAGATAAAAACCCCTGTGTTTCCCTGGGAAAACTCTAGCCCAGCTCCCCTTCCTGTGATCCAGCAATCCCAGGCTGCTCTCTGCTCTGTCTCTCCTCCCTAGGCCTTTGCCCTGGCTGTCCCTGATGCCTGGGATACCCTCCCTTTCCCCCTCTGCTTCTTAATATACTGTCTACCTCTCTCCTCCCAAGCACCACCACCTGTACGAAGCTTGCCAGGGTCACACTGCTACAAAGTGTCCGAGGCAGGATTTGAACTCAGGTCTTCCCAACCCAAGTCCATCATTTTATTCCCTGCACCTAGACCATCTTCTGTCACCCAGCTACTTGCTGATTCCATGAGCACTTTTAAGGATGACTGTGTGCTGTGCTGGGAATAATGTTTATGTGATGCCCTGAGCTCAGTTTGAGGGAAGAAAGGAAGCTGAGATTAGACAGAGTCCCTGCCTCACTAATGCCCACAATGTCAGGGGCACAAGGCTCAGACACAAATCCCAAAGATGGTGGCAGAACCAGAGGGGGCAAAGCCCAGGGGGCTGGAGGGCTGAGGGAGGCTTTCACTGCCAGGGGATCAAGAACCACTTTGTGGAGAGGTGGCCTCTCCACAGCCTGCCAAACTTGCCTTGGGGGAAGCCAGGGAGGGGTGTCTCCCCAAGCACCTGGCTTAGTAATGATTAGTTGGTCTGGATCAAACAGCCACAATCGATGGAAATGTCCTTGTCCAAAGCGCTGGGACTGGGGAGACCCTGGCAGAGAAGTGATCTCAAAGCCTCAGCACTTCAGAGTCAAGTAGGGACTCAGAGCTCATCCTTGTCCCACTACTGTCTCACTCACAGTCAAGCTCCCAGAGTCCTGTTGTCCTAAATCATCAACACTGAGGAATCTGTGAACATTAGAATCATCCAGGGACATGCCTCAGATCAACAGCAGATTCCATGGCCCTAGAGGGGCCTGCCTTCGGGGCCTTCAGATCTCACAGAGAGACCCCAACAGTATCAACTCTGCCTGATCTGGGAAGGATGGGAAGATGCAGAGCTGGGCTACGTTATCCTTGCCTCTCACTGGGCATTCCTGGGCCCAAGGCTCAACAGCAGGGGTCTTTCTGAAGCTGCAGAAGCTGGCGGTGCTTGGAAGTTAGGATAACATGGGAGCTTCAAGCTCCATTTTTTTCCCAGTGACTTTGTCATTCAGAGCTTTTCTTCCCACTTACTGTGGCCAGTTCCACTCAATTTCCTCTCATTGCACATGCCACAAGCCCCATTTCTTGTAGAGTAACCTGGCAACGTCGGGGCTTAAACAGAGTAGCATCATTTAGCACTTCAGAACTAGTATTCTATTCAGCTCTCTGCTTTTCCTCTCCTAGTCTGTGTGCCTGATGAATGGGGAGTAGGAAGGAGGAGACAGTCAGTGTTCCAGCCACCTCTCTCTGGTCTTCCTCTAGTCATGCCCAGGACTGACAGGAAGACAGTGCTTTGGAGCTTCCAAAGAACTTTTGTATGTGTCTCATTTGAGTCTCAAAACAGCCCTAGAACACAGAGACAGGAGGTTTTATGGCCCCATTTGACAGATAAGAAAGCTGAGGCTAAATGTCCTAAAATGGCTTGTCTGTGACATTTTTGATTCAAAACCCATATTAGAATGACTTCTATCCCGTGCTGACTTTTTTCTTTCCTTCCCTCCCCTCCCTTCCATGGTGAGTGACTGATTTCCCCCTAAATACCACTCAGTGGGAGGCCTTCTATGGCAGGGGTACGAACATAACAAATATCATTCCATCCTCGTGAGGAGGAATTGTTTCATTCCTTGTACTAGTCCCTCCCTCACAGTATCTGGCACACAGTAGGTCCTCATAAATGCCGCTTGATGGGCTGCTTGGGAAACATTCCAAAGGGCTTCTCCTGACACTTCATTGAAGGGGAACTCTTGTCTCTTGGCCCTGACAGAAGCAACAGAGGAGAGACCCGAGGTGAAGGTGTCCAGTGTTAGCGTTAGAAGGGAGCCCAGGGGACGGAAGTCCAGTCCCCTTCCATCTGCTCACCCAACCAGGGAAGGGGCTGCCATGCTGAGAAGTCTGCCATGGGCCTCGGGTACATGGGCACACAGGAGGAGTTCAGGGATGGGCACGGCGCTGCATGGACTCAGAGCCTCAGGAAGATGGGGTCACCTCCATTGCTGAGTTGCTGCACCACCTCAGCAAAGACTACAAATTACAGATGATTTTCAGTTGCCAGCAGCTGAGAGAGTCCCCCTACATGGACAAACCGACTGGTCCTTCAAATATCACCAAACCGTGTTTCCTTGATTGAACCAAAGTCGCCATCCTGCCATGAAAATCTGTTTTCTTTAATTACGTCCTCATGATTCTGTGGTTTCCCACTTAGACTCAATTCAAAAAGTTGTTAAGGCCCTTACTAAGTTGTTTCACCCCTCGAGGTCCTTCCCCAAATCACACGCAGCACACCTGGTACTCAGCAATGGTTGTGTTTGTGGGGCTGCTGTTTACTGAGCGAAATTCAAATGATGTAGAGAACATGACTGTGCTATGGAAACCCATTTGTGCCCCTCAGTATTCCCTGCACTGGTTGATGGCTGCTCCTCCTAGGTGGGAGTCTCACCCCAGATCCTCCTCTGGGGTCACAAGTTGGTCCTTCCTGGAATTGAATGGTGCACATCTGTGGGACCTCCCGCAGGTCCCTTCCCCTCTCTGTGCCAAGTCTTGGAGTCCTCAGCTCTAAAATTAGGAGCTTCTGAGGCCCCTTTCAGGCCTGGACCAATGGAACTAGGATAGAGGCTAAGTTTATGGCATTTCCACCACTTCAAAAGGGTCCTGCACAAAATCCAGAGGAGTGGTGCAATGGAGAGAACTCTGGAATTGGAGTTAGGAAGATTGAGTTCTAATCCAGCCTCAGACACTTACTAGCTGTATGACTCTAGACAAGTCACTCAATATGTTTGCCTCGGTTTCCTCCCCTGCCCATTCTGATGATCAAGGAATAATCTGGCTTGGCCCTCGGTTCATCCTGAAAGGTGCCCCACAGGCTTTGCCATTTCCCCACACTTGGGGCCACACACCTAGTGAATGTTTGAGATTGAAGTGGAACTCAGGTCTTCCTGAACACATGGAGGGCTCCAGCCCAAGGATTTCTGACAGATGTGCACCTTAAACTTGAGCCCACTTTCCAGGAAAGCATGTCCCCGACTTCTGGGGAGATGTTTTGTCCTGACTGTTCGCACTTTAGCAAAGAGAGACACTTTTCTTAAAGCTAAGTGGGCCTGGCTGACCAACTGTTATCAATAGATAATGGCAATGGGAAACACACCAGTGTGGGCTTGGGACCTCCAGCCCTATGAGATGTCCAACCACAGCTCTCAGAGCTAATCCTAGGTCCACAGGGGGATGTAGGAGCCACACATGGAAGGTTCTTGCTTTTCAGCGTGTGCAGGAGCTGGGGTTGTCACCTCATTACAAGTAGATATGTTCTGTCCAGTACGCCACAGTCCTCTCCCTCTGTCCAAAGGCGTGAAATGCAAGAAATAACTCAGGAAAAATCACACAACCTCTTGGTCCATCCTGACCAACAGGGAACAATTCAATTGGACACTCAGTTTATCCCTAAAGAGGCCCCACAGGTATTGCCACTTCACACTCGGGGCACCTGACACAGAGGATGTTCAAGAAATATTTTATTTAACAAATTAATAAAAATGGTTGGCGTGGCGAAATTCTGACTCTTCGTGGAGATTCCTATGAACGCTGACAAGCCGACACCGGAAGCTCACTCATGAGCAGAAAAATCCGGTGTCCCACATTTTTAGGGAATGCTCAGGGGACCTCATAGGGAAGGTGAGGGAGTGACAAGTGGGGACAGCCTGTGTGGCCCCGGAAGCTCTGACACACTGGCTCTGAGAAGGCATTGACCTGCAGAAGTGATTGGTTGGGGTTCGATTCTGTCATTAGGACTTAGTCAATGTAGAGAGCAAAGGACAAATGCCATCTTTTACAAAGAAATGGGGCTGTTGTCTTTCTCTGCAGTCTGTTGCATCCCAGGTCCTTCCCATTGTTTCTGACTGTAGCTCCTAGCTTGCACTCAGCTGTTTTTGGAGGATGTATCAAAGGGTTAGTTCTCAGCTCCTGTCTCTCCCATTCTGAAGCCCCCATCCCTTCCACTATCAGCCAGATTCATGTCCAAGCCTGGGTGGCCATCTTGTTCACTCTGGGAAAAAGAGGCTTATGTCTCCCCAGGGTCCCAAGATGGTGGCTGTTTCCTGACTGTCAGACTTGGCTTAACACCCTCTGGTAGTGGCTCTCTTGGCTAGGAAGCTTCTCCTGAGACCAGCTGGCTGTCTTCCAGCTCTCCTGTTAGTTGTCGCTTTGCTGTGTGGGGCCAAGCTGAACAAGCTTAATCCCTCTCCCATTTGACAGTTCTCCCATGACAGAAAGATAGCTGTCAAGTCTTTCTTTAGTCCAAACAGTCCCAGGTTCCCTGGCTGGTTGGCATGATTCCTGGTCATCTTTCCCCCTTGGGGGTGGGTTAGGATGTTTAAAGAGTCTCATCACATGTGGAGCTTTGTTAGGGCCAATGGATATTAGGGCAGCTGGTGGTACTGCAGTCGAGAGAGTGCCGGACCTGAAGTCAGGAGGACCTGAGCCCAAATCTGGCTCAGACTTACCAGCTATGTGACCTTGGGCAAGTCACTTCATTTCGTCTGCCTCACAGAGTAAACTGGGGATAATTACAGTACCAGCCTTGTAGGATTGTTAGGAGGATAAAATGAGATTCTCTTTGTAAAGCACTTGCCACAGAATACAAGGTAGATATGCATTCCCTTTCCCCCTGGCTCTGAAAAGTAATTTTCTTCGCAAATGAGATGTCAACCTTGATTGAGAGGAGAATCTAGAAAGAGGTAGGAGAATTCTCTTTGGCCAATCTGATTGCACCTCATTTCCACTTCATTTCATTTGACAATGAAAACTAACACACGTTTCAGACAGCAGTAACTGAGGGGGAACAAAAAACGTTGGGACATGATGTCTCCAGGCCAATGGGGAGTCTCCTGTGTGCCCCCAGTGCTCAGGGAGGAAGAATAGACAGAGCTTTTGTTCACACAGAAGAAACATCTCTAGGGGAAAAAAAAGAGGCTAGAGAAGAGAGTTATTTAGGTGACCTTTAGGAGAATGCTCTAAAAACTTCACAATGTGTGAGCATTTATAACTCAGCCAAGTGATAAGAGATGACAGATGTCAAAATACAGTGTGCGTTTGTGTGTGTGGTGTGTGTGTGTGTGAGTGTGTGAGTGTGCGTCTGTGTGTGTTGTGGGTGTGTGTGGTGTGTGTATGTGTGTGGTGTGTGTGTGTATACGTGTGTGTGTCTGTGTGTGTTATGTGAGTATCTGTATGTGTGAGTGTGTGTGTGGTGTGTGTGAGTGTGTGTGTGGTGTGTGTTTATGTGTGGTGTGTGTATGTGAGTGTATGTCTCTGTGTGTGAGTGTGTGTCTGTGGTGTGTGTCTGTTTGTTGTGAGTGTGTGTGGTGTGTGTGTCTGTGTGTCTGTGTGTGTTATGTGAGTGTCTGTGTGTGCGAATGTGTGTGCCTGTGTGTGTGGTGTGTGTATGTGTGTGTGTGGTGTGTGTATGTGTGTGGTGTGTGTATGTGAGTATGTGTCTGTGTATATTATGTGTGTGTCTGTGTGTGTGTGTGTGTGTGTGTGTGTGTGTGTGTGAGCTTGGCCTGAGGTCTGACACACTCTCTGTACTCAGGGGCTCTTGGCTCCCAGGCCAGCTCTGTCCAATAACCGTCATATTTATAAATCATTTTGAGATTTTCTTTGTAAGCCTGTGAGGCAGTTGCTATTATTATACTAATTTTTCAGATGAGGAAACTGAGGTAAGCAGAGGTTATGTGACTTGCCCAGAGTCACACAGACAGTGAGTATATGAGATGAGATTTGTGCTCAGGCCCTTCTGGCTTCAGGTAAAGCCTCCACTCCCCTATAAACATGAATGATCCCCCTGAATGATGTCACGGAGACCTACAGGACCCCCAAAGAGGGGGACTTTCATTTGGTCCTCCAGTCCTGACCCCTCGTCCCTGTGCTGCTCCCAGCCTGCTAGTCCCCATCAGGCTGACACCTTGGGGGCCCAGGGCTGCCGAAGAGAACCCCAAGATGGTGCTGATTCAGAGCATTCTCTCTGCTTGTTTCCTGACATCAAGGGGCCTTATGAACCCATGACCTGGAGTTCCATTCCTTCTCCCCGATGCTCATAGCTGCAACTTTGGCAGGTCCACTGAAGGCCCTCCACTTTTCAGACAACGAGATTCTCATTAAGGCCGGAAATGAAATACCTGCTGCTCTGCTTTGAGAGGAAGTCTCCTTCTCTCCTGTCCGTCTCTTCCGGCACGTAGCACAGTGCTGAGCACATGATGATGAATGATTATTGACCTGGCTGAGTGACTTACAGTTCTCTATTAGGCATCTGTCCCCAAACTTCCCATTCATTTCCCCTTTCTGTCCAAACCATCTGTCTTTTACTACCAGGGCAATATGGCTTTTGTTTCTCTGGTTTCTGGATGTCCACACATAAATGTGTCTAAACATACAATGTGACCCCAACTCCCACTCCCTTTTAGCTGCTTCTTCTTCTTCTTCTTCTTCTTCTTCTCCTCCTCCTCCTCCTCCTTCTTCTCCTTCCTCCCCTTCTTCCTCCTCTCCTCCTCCTCCTCCTCCTCTTCTTCTTCTTCTCCTTCTTCTTCCTCCTCCTCCTTCTCCTCTTCCTCCTCCTCCTGCTCTCCTCCTTCTTCCTCTTCCTCTCTCCCTCTCTCTCAACAATGAGGTCTACTCATGAACAGTCACACTCCAGTTATAGCTCCTATCTCACCAAAATTCTCCCACAGACCTACGAGCTCATCCGTCTGGGAACCCCCCCCCCCACACACAACGCAAATTACAACCCAGTCATGCCCAGGCAGTCCTCAGCTAAGTCCTCCCAGCAGTTCTGCCCAGTGCATTTCCTCATTTGCTGCCAAGATCAGGAGGGCACTGTGGAGCCCATGGCTGTCCACCTGCCACTGCTGGGTCTCACCATGGGACCAGCCCATCTTCTCTCTGTGTCATAAGATTAGATTCTTGGATGACATTCTCTGCTCCTTCTCCTCTTCTTTGGAGTTTCTCCTTGGGTAGATGTTGCAGCCTGTTCATGTCCACCAACTCTGTCACGCTGATCCAATCAGATTCCCCTTGCCAGGATGCCCTCCTGACCGCCTGGACCTTCTCTACCCCTTGCCCTTCCTCATCCTGTTTCAGTTCCTTTTATGTATTCTCTTCCACCATTAGAATGTAAGACCCTTGAGGGATCCCCTGTTTGTCGGCACTTACCCCAGTGCCTGGTTCAGACACTTAATGGATGCTTGTTGACTTAGAATTTCTATTGCCTTGCCTATCTCCCACACTGCATACATGTGTACACGGACATTTTAGGCCCTGGCTTTTATTGCTGGCTCCTTTTTTGGATTTTGTCTGTGTATCTCTACTTTGGCTACTAAATGGTAGGTGTCCACAGTGGTTATGTCCCTTTCCTTTCTCCTGTGGCTAGTTGTCCAAGACCCTAGGGAAACACAGCAGCTCGTCAGGTGTACTCCCACCCTTGCCATGAGGCTGCTCTTCCTGAATTTTAGTCTTTGTTCTAGGAAGGAAGCCCCGGTCTCTGAAACTTTGTTCTTTCCCAGCTCTTTATTGCCCCCAATTCACTTTTGCAGAGGCGATAGTGAGTGGGCACAGTCTGAATGAAGATCCAGGGAAGGAGACTGAGGGTCAGAGGAGAACCAGGAGAGGGCAGTGTCCCAAAAACTGAGAGGGGAGAGAGAATCCAGGAGGGGAAAGTGGCCAACGGTGTCTGAAAGGTCAGGAAGGATGAGGGCTGAGACAGAGTCATTAGTCTTAGCAACTGAGAGATCACTGGTGACTTAGAAGAGGCAGTGGCACAATCGCCTTGCTTCAGTGAGGACCCGTTTGGGACACATTCGTGTGCTTCCGACAAGCAGGCGTTCCTGACTTCCTGGTTACCAGTGCCCTCCCTCAAATTCCCTTGTTTTCATTTATCTATTTGGGTTTTCCCCCCTTAGATCTACCAACAGAATGGAAACTCCTAGCACAGTGCCTGGTATGCAGAAGGGACTTCATAAATGCTTGTTGAATTGACCTGGATTTGCAGGGGCAGATAGGTGGCACTGGGTCTTGAGTTCAAATCTGGCCTCAGATACTTACTAGCTGTGTGACCTTGGGTGAGTCACTTAACCCTGTTTGTTTTAGTTTCCTCACCTGTAAAATGAACTGGAGAAAGGAAATGGCCAAACCCCTCCAGGATCTCTGCCAAGAAAACCCCAAATAGAGTCACAAAGAGTCAGACATGATGAAAAAAAATGACTAAACAACAGAGTAGGAAATGCCCATGTGCTTGTTAGACATTATCAGCCAATCAATAAGCATTTATTATGTGCCTACTGTGTGCTGGGCACTGAGGTAAGCACTGGGTATACAAAAGAGGCAAAAAGACAGTCCCTGCTCTCATGTCCTTATGTGGGAGACAATATGGAAACAAATACGGACAAAATAAAATGCTTCTGTCTTTGCAGAATTGTGTGTGTGTGTGTGTGTGTGTGTGTGTGTGTGTGTGTGTGTGTGTGTGTCGGGGATTTGGCTGGTCTCCATAAGTGATTGCCCAAATACCAACGATCCCAAGGAGCAGGGGATAGCAGGTGCAGATGGAACAAGCCCAAAGGCTTTCCCACTAGTTTTTATAAAAAGTGAGATGAGGTTGACCAGCGACCCCATGCACTTCATCATTCCCATCCCATGTTAAGCATCACTTCCCTTCTGATCGTCGTGGGGCCGAAAGAAGCAGCCTCTGTTCCTTGTGGAACGTCCATTGTGCTAGAACTTTCTAGAGTGAGCAGAGGATGGCAGCTCAGGGGAATTTAGGAAATTTCTCCTGGTTCCACGCTCCGATTTCTCCATTTTAGCAGAGAGCCCCAGACCCTTCATTTTTTACATCCTCCTCCTCCCTCCTCTCTTCCTGTTCAAACCTTGCCCATCTTTAAGCTTTTTAAAGAGGAGGTAACAGGGTCCACCAACCAATCAATTGACAAGCATTTATGAAGAGCCTCCTGTGTGCCAGTTACTGTGCTAAGCACTGGGGGCACAAAGACAACAGCAAAAGTGGCTGCCCTCAAGGAATTTGTGATTTATTTGGATTTGGAGTCAGGAGAGACCAGCATGGGTATCTTGTCTCCAATGCTTACTTCCTGTGTAAATGAAACCTTAGAACCTCTGAATCTCAGTTTCCCCATCTATCAGAGGTTAACAGGGATCTAGTCCAAGGTCTTCATTTCACAAATAGAGAAACTGAGGCTCGGGGAGGTGTCTCAAAGTCACAAAGGTAGTAATCCGAAGAGGTGGTATTCGAACCCAGGTCCTCTTTGTACCAAACTCCTCTCCCTTGTAGGGCTCATGAGGTTCCAATGAGTCTGCATACACCAAGCAGGGTATCTCTTCTAAAGCAGTACACAAATGGCACCCATTGCTGCTTGGTATTAAATCATCTCATCCATGCAGCCTTTCCTGCTTTCTCCAGTCCACACCATGGTCTCCCCTGTCTCTGGCATTGTCTGATACTTAGAATCCCAGTCCCTCTCAGCTGAGAAGGCTCTCAGAGGTCACCAGTGCCATGTGTCCATATCATTCCCAACCTGCAGTCACAAAGACCACCCCCAGAGCGCAGCTCCTGATCCTCTGCTTGGCACAGGGAGGGCACTGGGTGGGGATCCAGGAGCATCCTGGTGATGGATGGCACAGCACGAGCATCATTTCCATGAATGAGGCAGCGATTTCTGGAGGCTCAGGACAGCACAGCTGTTTCCTCTTCCCAGCTGCTCATGAATCCCAGCTCTTGAAAGCCGAGGAGCATGTGAAACAGCTCTGGGCATCCCGCTAAGAGGCTCAGCCTTGTCACATTCCATCCCCCTCCGCCCCCCAGGGGCTGCTGCCCCTGGACAGGTGGCCATGGGCAGCTGCTGAGGAGAGATGTGTCAAGAGAAAAACGCCCCCAGTGGCTGGAGCTGGGAGCAGGGCTGCGGGCCAGGAAGTCAGGCATGGAGGTCAGGGGATGGGCGCAATGGAGTCCTGCCCAGCAGGGAGAGCACAGAGAACAGCTTCTTTGCTGTTTGCTGCTGGATTCCTCGGCTCTGAGGAAGCCAAGCATCTTCCAACTTGCAGGTCTGTGGTGATGCTGACAGTCTGTCTATATTTAGCATGCCTGGCACAGCTCTGGCCTGGGCTTCAGCTGGCAGATGGTGGCCACCATTGGCTCCTGCTGCTCTTTCCCAACATTCCTTAGGATCCACCCTCTCAAGCCTCCTTTGTAAAGACTCTCTTGGCCTCTGGAAACAATGCCCATTCCTGGCCTCTGGGGAGGGGAGCACTGGGAGGCTAAGGGGGTTCCTCCGCAAGCCTGAATGGAGAATGGAGTTGTCCCCAGGGTTAGACAAAGCACCGCCAGGAAAATCATGCCAGGTTATCCCACTAGATGAGAAGCTTTCCTCATGACTGAGGCAAATGGGAAACCAGAGAAGCAGGGGATCCTTTAGTGGACATGGCCTGCTGGGCCTGGAGGCTTGTTAAACATCAAGGTACCCAGTCATTGGGCACCCATATGCTTCTGTGATAAAAAAAAAAAAGAAAACAAAACAAAACCAAAAACAGTAGAATCAGATAGGCCAGGTTTCCATTAGTGCAAGAGGATGGAATAAGGGCCTCAAGGGAAGAGCTTGCATAGAGAGGTTCGAATGTGGCCTCAGACCCTTTCTAGCTGTGTGGCCCTGGGTAAGTCACTTCACCTCTGTTGCCTCAGTTTCCTAATCTGTCAAATGGGGACAGAACAGTACCTGCTGCTGGGGTTGTTGGGAGGATGAAATAAGGTGATATTTTAAAGCATTTTGCAAAACTTCAAGAGCTACTGTACTTGCTGGCTGTTAACGTGGCTATTACTAAGACAGGGGGTCTTTCCCGTGTACAGTGAGGAAGGCAAAGGAGGCTGGGAGATGGGCGGGGGCTCACATGCTCGGGGGTGATTGTGGCCACCTTAGGCAGCGCTGTGTCAGGAATGAGGGAGCGGGACCCCATAGCATGAACAACGCCAAGTAGGTGTGGCTGGGGTCCTTGCCTCCAGCAGAGCGTGGAAGGGCCTGGAGTCCACCTGATGGCTCTAGAACGATTTCTTCCTTTCTTTGTTAGAGCGAACCAGGACCATCGCGAGTCAATGAGTCAGTGGGCATCTATTAAATGTGTGCTGAGCACTGGGCAATGGGACATGATGGCCAAAGGGAGCTGACATACACTCGAAGGGGTCTTTCTATTTTGGCACATCCCTCCTCAGCCCCCACCCACAGTCTGGCTTCTGCCATCATCCTGGTGAGTGTGCAGGAGCGCTCTCGAACACACACACACAGACA
>CM053583.1:420785605-420823996 GCA_028627135.1 Pseudochirops cupreus | reverse complement strand
GAGGGGAGGGGAGGAGAGGGGAGGAGAGGGGAGGGGAGGGAAGAGAGCTGTCAAGGAGTCGGCCTGAGAGAGGTAGGAGAGAAGGGGGGGGGGGAGTCTCATTGCGGGTCGGTGGTGGTGCTGACGGACTCTTTTGGAACTTCCTCCCTTTGTGACTTTGGGCAAGTCACTTCCCATCTGTCTCTGGGCTTCAGTTCTTTCATTTGTAAAATTATGGGGCTCACAGATGTTTTTTTAAATGGGTTAATTGGTTTTGCTGAATTTGTCTCTCTTCCCCCCTTTTTGTTATCAGAAATGACTCACAGGGGCGGGTGGAAAAGGGAATACAAGTGGAAATTTCAGTGACAGAAAAACAAAGACATCAGTAAACATCTATTCATGAAAAGAAAAGTAGCTTTAGTGCTCTTAAAGTCTTGCTCTTTGAGGGGAAAGTGAGTCTCAGATTTTCCAGGAGGAGGGCAGAGATTCTGTCAAATGCACATGTGGAGGGTGGGGGGCTCCCATGTCTGCCTCTTCTCAGCCCAAGGTCGGTTCCTGTCTCTTGGCAGGCACGTCGGAGAGGGGAATCTGTTTCTGGTCTGGGCTGACCTGGATGTCCTTCATGGTCCTTTCTTGCGCTGAGATTCTGTGGATAATCTTGGACAAACTGCTACCTTCTGCTCAGCTACCATCTTTAGAGAGGAACCTTTTGCTCTATTTTCAAAAGGAAGGACAAAAGTCGTTCCTCCATTTAAGACCATATTACTTTCCCTTTCGTATTTTAAAGATTCTTTAAAAAGCCACAGCCCTGGAATGAGCCAAAGGAATTTCTCAACCTCTAGCAGGCAGCTGTGGAACTTAGCCCAGGCAAAACGCAGCTCGGGGACCAGTCTGTTCTCGAGACAAAATTCCTGGGAGTTCTCTAGACGGCCCAAGGCTGCCCCCTTCAAAGTCCCTGCTTTGGCTCCCTACTGCCTCTCAGCCTGGCGCCAGACGCCTTTCACAGTCTGCCTTTCCCATCTCTCTATAGTCTGGCCAAACAAGAGGGCAAAATATTCCTGGATTCTGCAGTCCAACCAGTGACTCCATGCCTCTGCACAGTCTTCCACCAGGGGCTGTGATTCTCTCCCTGCTTCTCAAAGCTTCTTATCATCCTTATTTTTCATTAAGGTTCAGCCCAGTTCCAGGAAGCCTGACCACTCACTAGTTGTCCCTTCTCAAATGTTCACACATGTGTATCTGCATGTGCACACATAATGTATGTATATATACATGCACGTACATGCACATCTACATACATGTACCCATATGTATGAACATTTGAGGGGAGGTATATAGGCATTATCAGAGCCTTAATCAGAAATTGTGACATTTGGTGTAAGCCCCACAAATCACGCCCCCAGTTAATGGTAGAGGTGAGTGGTGTGTGTGTGTGTGTGTGTGTGTGTGTGTGTGTGTGTGTGTGTGGTATGTGTATGTGTTTATGTGTGTGCCTGTGTATATGTGTGGAAGGTAGGGTCAGATACCACCCCATACAGGGATACAGAAATCCTGAGTCACCAATGAGTCATTCCTGGTGGTGTTGTTCCCAGAGAAACTGAGTCACCTGGTAGCACAGGTAAAAGGAAGCCCCTTTAGGGAAGGAACAGTTGCATTTTGGTCTTTGTATCATCAAGATGGAGAACAGCACCTGGAATAGTTGGTGCTCAATATTGTGGGCACCCATGTCTTTGTTATAGGGGATGGCTATCTGGGAGGGGGTGCAGTGATGGCTATAAGGGAAGTTTAGGCAGTATAAAAACAAAAGGTATCTACAAAGCTTATTTCAGGGATGGATTTTTCTTTTAACTAATTATTGCTCACTTGGGGAAATGATCTGGCTGGGGTTGAGACAAAAGGAGCCCATGGGGAATAATTATGAGCAGCTGGCTGGCTAGCTATCTGCCCGGGCTTGGGGCTGGTGATGAAGTTCTACGAATTCTGCAAAGGATGGGGCAGAGAGATTTCAGTCATTAACCTGAGGATCATGGGATTAGAGCCCAAAGGGGCATTTAGTCCAACCTTCTACCCATTTTACAAATGGATAAACTGAGGCCCAGGGAAGTTAGATGGTGTGCCCACAGTCACCCAAGGAGAGCGCGCCAGGAAAATGGGTGGGTTCTTTGGATGATCCACAGAAGTCACAGTATCATTGTGTTGGAAGGGACCCTAGAGACCATCTCTGTCCAACTCAGATCTGGACAAGAGTGCACCTGAGCAGTGTGACCACATTTGACCTTTGGATGGCTCTAATTGTTAGGGAGTTTTTCTGGACATCAAGCCTAAACCTGTCTCTTTGCAGCTTCCAGACATTGTCCTGATTTTCCTCTAAAAAAAAAAAATCTAATCCCTTCTCCAAACAATAGCCTTTGAAATACTTGTAGGTAGCTGCCATAGTCCCCCAAAGTCTCTGTCCTCCATAGGCTAAACACCCTCAGTTCTTCCAGCTAGCCTTTAGCTGGCCTGAGCTTGAAGGTGTCCAACAGCCTGGCTGCCCTCTCTGGCCACTGCCAGCTCGTCAATGCCCTTCCCAGACCTGTTCAGCACATTGAAGAGGCGGCTTGACTGAGTCAGAGGAATACCTGGGATCCAGGCTGCAGGGCAGCCCAGGTACCATTAAATCTTTGTATTTAAGCCCTCCCAGAACCAAAATAATATATTTTTGGAAATAGTCTTTTCTTCCAAAGTCTGTACTTTCCATTGCAAATGCTCCGTATTCAGTCCCATTTTAGGTCCAATGGGCTTTTTTCAGACTGTCCTGAGCATCTGTGTCCAATTTAAACCATGGTTTCTATGGGAATGTAAGTTTCTAGCTGACTTACAAACCGCTCAGATACATATATGAGGTTTCTGCTGTCTTGATTTCTGGCTCTGTTCTGCCTTTGTCCTTCAATGGCCAGATCTTTAGGACTTCAGGGCCTGAAATAACTTCAAAGACTTTCTGGGCTGACCTCTCCATGTTACCCCATTCTCAACCCCTGAGTTACTTCCCAACTCACCTCCCACCTGCCATCATATCCTAAGTGCTGGTTCTCCCTCTCCAGCGTCTCCTTCATCCCTTCTCTGCTCCTCATTCCCAGTCTCAAACCAGGCCCTCCCCCACTCTCAGCTGGCCTGCTCCAAGATCCTTTAGCCATTCTCCCTGACTCCAGTCCCTCCCCTCTTCCTTCACACAACTACTGGAAGAATTTTCCTCATGCCTGATTCCAATTATGCCCCCTTCCCCATCTGAAAACTTTCAGGGGTTTTTCATTGACAAGGAGTGACAAGCAGCCTGTACGCAAAGCCCTCCATGATCTGGTTTTATCTTTTCCTGGATAAAGATCTAAGAAAAGAATCCTTGGGCAAAGAAAGACAGAAGAGAATTTTTAAAAAATGCAATTCCAGCAATCCTTTGCGGACTAACAGGTTGTTTTAGAGAACTGTGTTTGTAAGTCAGCCTAGAATAGAGTTTCCCATAGAAACCATGCTATAAATTAATTGTACACAGATTCTGGGGATAGCCTGAAGGAGCCCATCAAACCCAGAATGTAGCTGAAGACTGGAGATATTCCAGGATTATTTTATACTCTTTACCTCCATATGTTCTGAGGGGACCCACGGGAGCTCATTAGAAGGCCTCTATCTTCTCAAAGAAGGAAGAGGTAGAGCCATCTGACACAGAGGGTCATGTACAGGCAGGAGCTTAAGGAGAAAGGTCTTGATCAGTCCTCACATCCCACCTGCTGCCAATTCCACTTTGGTACCATCTTTCCTATCCACTCCCTCTTCTCCTCTGACATTGCCCCCCCTACCCCTGGGGCTGGCCTCATGCTGGACTTGCAGTAGCCACTGGTTGGTCTTCCCTCGTCTGGTCCACCTTCCACTCTGCTGTCAGATGGATCTTCCTAAAGCATGTCTGACATGTCACTCCCCTAGTCAATAATCTCCACTGGCTCGCTATGACCTCCAACGTAAAACCCTTTGCCTGGCTTTTGCAGCCCATTATGGCCTGGTCCCTTGCTGCTATTATGGAATGCTTATGCATTAATCCACTCCACAAACTCTATAACCCAGTGACACTGGCTTCCTAGATGTTTCCTGGACAAGACACTCCATTTCCAGACTCAGGGTGTCTTCCTTGGCTGTCCCTTCCTGCCTAGAATTCTTTCTCCATTTCCACCTCCAGTCTTCCCTGGCTTCCTTCAAGTGCCAGCTAAAATCCCTCCTTCTACAAAGAAGCCTTTCCTGGCTTCCCTTCTTCTGATGAGCAGCCCTGCCTGATCCTGTCCCTCCCTTGTTTGCTTGCTATTTCCCCCATGATCCTGGTTGCTCCCTGAAAGCAAGGATTGGTTTTTTTGTCTTTCTTTGTATCCCCAGCACTCAGCACAGTGACTGATGCCAGGGAGGTGCTCAGCCATCACTTACTGATTTACTTGAGTAGTGGAGTAAGGTCATAAACTTGCCCCCTGTGTACCAATGGAAATCAGTTCAATGCCTCACCTTTCATTGAGAGTTAGATACAGCAGAAGAGGAGAGGGGTTCCAAGGAGGTGGTGAGAGATGGAGTGTGAGAGGGTGGGGTCCTCAGGTTCCTAGTTCTCTCTTGCAGGAGCAGAAGAAGCACCATGGGCTCTCACTCCCCTACTTTAGCAATAATAAGTCTATTCTCTAGTTTGGGGGCTGGCCATAAATCTTTTCTCCACAGAAGAAATCATGAGTGATGTGAGACCCAGCCAAGCATTCCAGATAAGCATGTGGAAGAGATGCCCTTGTGATTCCACTCACATCAACACCATTCCAAAGAGGCAAGCTGCCAGGCAGAGGCTTGTCAGATGCCCTCCAAATTGTCTCATCTGTGCATGTGCAAAGGCATGCTGTATTATCTTTATCCCAGTGCTGTCTGTCATTTATCTTGAGCTGGGACACCAGGGAGCTCACCAAGGAAAAGTACCCCGGCTCAAGGGGCTGACTTCAGCTTGGCACCCAAAGCCACCTCTAAGCTGGAGGTGGGGAATGAGAAAGGAGCAGGGGCTCTTGGCCGCCTTCTGTCCTTCAATTAATTAACCTTTCTATCTTCATCCCCAAACAAGTTAAGGACACTCATCAGCAATTATCAGTCACTCCAAAGTAATGAAGTAAGATTAAATTCTGAATCTGAAGAACACTTTGCCTGAGTCTGCCCTAAGCCCTGTTCTACACAAATTTGATTTCTTCTCCTTAAAGTAAGAGAAGTATAGCCCCGGGATGCCTTCTTTACACTGCCCCCACCCCCAAATAGCTGGGAAGAAGTGCTTTAGGCCTGCAGCACATGGCTGAGGCAGGCTCACTCTAAACAAGACGCAATGCATTATTGATTTGATCAGGCTTCAAACACTCCCAGACCGGCCCACATCGAATGGCTTAGCCCCATTTTCCCAAGCCGAGGGGTAACCGATTTCTCATTACTTTGAGCTGCCAAAATCTTCTTCCTTCTCATCCTTCTGCCTGTCTCTGCAGTGCTCTGAATTATCAATCACCCTCCTCCTTGTGTCGCTCACTCAGACTTGTCGTGGCTCTAACCTGTCTGGCATCTATTTTTAAGGTCCCTACTCAAGTGTCTGAAATCTTTCCATTTCCAGATGATGGCGGGAGGTCCCTTAGGATGTGTACATGAACTCAGATTCTCTTCCTATAAGACAGTTTCTCAGAGCTCATGCTTTTTCTTATTGCCTGGATTTGGAGTCACAACCCAAACATTAAGAGCGCTCCCCACTCCCCAGAGCATCAGAACCCCTCTCACCATCTGGCCCAAACATGAATCCCACCCCTCCCTGTCCCACTTTGGGCAACTCTAATTGCCAGCACATTCTTCTTGACACGGAGTCAAACTTGGCCTCTCTAACTCTCCCCTTCTCCCTAGTGTCCCAAGTCCTGCTTTCTGGGGCCAAACACCAGAGAACCTGAGTCCTCTGCCTCCATAGTCTTCTTAGTGCAATCCCTCCCCCCTTTCCTTATATTGCATCATATTGCCTCCTTATTCATCAAAGCTCAACATTTTCTCCTCTTGCATCCAAGGAAAACTCTTTCTCACCTTTTAATTCCAGAGTTTTTAACCGAGGGTCTAAGAACTTCTTACTTTAAAAAATTCTGATAACAATTCCATTTTCATTGATTTCCTTTGTAATCCTACATGTGTGATTCTATGTATTAACAACATGTTCCTAGAAAGGGCTCTTGTGATGTCTGCCCTGGACTGACTCCACAAGGGGTTCAAGGCACAAGGAGATTAAGGATCCCTGCTCTAAGGTCTCCATCAGGGGTCTCTTACTGATCTAATCTCCCTCACCGTCCACTACCCAAATTTAGTCTAGCTCCCTCCCCCAACTCCATTTCCAAAGTTTCTAGATGTCATTTAAAAAGCTTTATCTTTTAAACTGTATGTCCTTTCCCCTGACAGGAAGCAACCTGCCAGGTGTGAAAGTCCTTCTTGCTCCTCTCTCAAAGCTCTCCCTGTGGGTGGCATGACATCCACAGTGATTTATTGTAACCAATCATCCAATCTCTCTTCATCCTCATCCATCAGTGATGGTTGAACACTTGTACATTTGCACAGAATCCTGCTTAGTTGTGCCAGCACCAAGGACAGCAGCACCCTGAGGGACTTCCCAAGCCACTTGGCTTGGCTTACTTAGTGACATGTTGCTGGCACAAGTTGGGCTTATCATCAACAAACAATAAGGGCCTGCTCTTTGTAAGGCCCAGGCCATGAAAGTGCCCAGACATTGGCCAGAAGAACCAGTGCCTCACACCCCATCTCCATCCCATCCCTGTACAACTTAACATTGGTTTGAATGCTGAACATGTGCACAGTGTCAGGGCACACACAATTCAGGCAATGCCTTATGGAGCTTATAAAATTCAGAGGACTTTTGTACCAGGCTCAAGTCCCAAGTCCTTGGAATGAGTAAATTCCAAGGGATTTCATTTAAAAAAGAATCCAATTAATTATAGTGAACTGAGAAAGGCTAAGATTTCATTTCAGGAGATTTGCCTTCAAGGGACCCAGGTGTCCCCCTTACCCCCTCACTGCTCTGGAGTCAGCAAAGGGTTTTGGGTGAGGGTGCCCAGGATGTCGAACCTTGGCTCAGCCTTCCCAGTCCTCGGCTCCTCAATCATTCTCCTATCTCAGAGACTGACACTTCTACCCAATGTCTTTGAGAGCATGCATTTATACTGAGGAACTCACCTGAAACACTTTTTGTAATATGAATTCTTTAAACCAGTCTCACTATATAGAATATAATTAATTCTATTATAATATAATTGAATTACATATTAGCATTGCATAATAATAATATAATGTAATAACAGGGAGCATTACCATAGGGCTTAAAGTTGGGCAAAATGCTTGACACATGTTATCTCATTTGGTTCTCACAGCTACCCCAGAAAGTGGGTGATGATATGATTCCAGTTTTACAGATGAAGAAACTAAGGCTTTACTACTGAGTGACTGAGTGAGTTGCCCAGGATCACACAGCTAGAAAGTGCCACAGGCAGGATCTGAACCCATCTCCCTGACTCCAGGTCTAACACCATAACACCTGACTGCTTCATGCATACGTGCGTGCACACACACACACATGCAATACACACGCACACACATGTGCACACACACATATGTAGACAGCACGCCCCCTCCCCTTATCCCTTTCTACATTCTTTTGTTGTCAGAGTTCTGACAGACAAAATGATGGGAATTGGTGGTCCTTCTGCCTGAGACGCTGAGGTCCCTTGTGACTCATGAAGGTTAATGCAGCAATTATCCTGATCCGACCAACATCATCCACACCTCAGGACTTCCTCCTGAGGCTACTATTGAAACAGCTCAATCTAAACCCTCCCCCAACACACACACACAGTACATTTCCAGAAGGAATTGTGATGAATACAGAGAAGCAAAGCCTTCTCCAGCATTTCTCCACTGTTGACACCCACAGGACACGTTTTGGAAACACTTACGCTCCACAAAGTAGGAACTGGCATCAATCTTCCAGATGATCTGACCCCGGTGAGAACCACTGACTCCACGGTTCTTGTAGTCCAGAAAGTTTTCAGACAAGACCTCATCTGTGTTGCCAGGGTGGAGAGAGAGACAGACAGAGAGAGAAAGAGAGAGAGAGAGAGAGACAGAGACAGAGACAGAGAGAGAGAGAGAGAGAGACAGATAGAGACAGAGACAGAGAGAGACAGAGACAGAGACAGAGAGACAGAGAGAGACAGAGAGACAGAGACAGAGACAGAGAGACAGAGAGAGAGACAGACAGACACAGACACAGAGACAGAGAGATACAGAGAGATGCAGAGACAGAGACACAAGGACAAAGAGACACACAGAGAGACACAGAGACAGAGAAGAGGCAGAGAGAGAAGAAAGAGAAAAAAGAGAGAGAGGAAGACATCAATCAGAAACATGTTCAGATCCATGCACTATGATGCAAAGCCAGCTTAGGCTTACTGGAAAGGCTTCATCTATTCATTTATAGGACTGTCTGCTGACCTGGAAGGTGTGTATATCACACCCATAAGCCTCCTGTGTTCTTTCCAAACACAGTAACAATAACTAGGATTTACACGGCACACTAAGGTCTGCAAAGTGCTTTACCAATATTCTCTCATTTGATTCTCACAACAACCCTGTGAGGTTGTGCTAGTATTTTCTCCATTTTACAAATGAGGGAGGGAACTGAGGCACAGAGATTAAGTGACTTACCTAGGGTTACACAATTGGTAAGTGTCAAGAAAGATTGAACACAAGTCCTTCTTATTCCAAGGCTACTGCCATGTCATGTAGCTGCTTTGCCCAATGGGGGGGGCACTGTGCCCCCAAAGCTACACGTGGCCCTCTAGGTCCTAGTTTTACAGAACAAATCCTTTTATTTAGGGGTTTTGTTGAGTGAAGTTTGGATTCAGTCAAAAGGCCAAAATTGAGGACCTAGAGGACCACATGTGGCCTTGAGGACACAAGTTCCCCATCCCTAAAATGCCCCCTGCCAATGCAGGTCAGACATCTGATGGGAAGTGAGCAGAACCAGGAGGACAATTTATACAGTGACAACAATTTGTAAAGATACTCAACTCTGAAAGACTTAATAACTGATCAACACAATGACCAACCACAATTCCAAAGGACTCATGATGAAGCAGGGTTACCCACCTCCAGACAGAACTGCTGGACCCAGGGTGCAGGTCCCTCCTTCCCTCCCCCCCCCCTCTCTCTCTCTCTCTCTCTCTCTCTCTTTCTCTTTCTCTGTCTCTCCCTCTCCCTCTCTCTCCCCCTCCCTCCCCCCTCTTTGTCTCTCCTCTCTCTGTCTGTCTGTCTCCCCCTCCCCTTTCTCCTCTCTCTGTCTCTGTCTCTCTCCTTTTTTGTTTGTTTTTTGGGACATGGCTAATGTGGGGATTTGTTTTGCTTGATTGTACATTCTTGTAATGGCTTTTGCTTTTCTTGCCTTCTCAATGGATGTGGGAGGAAGAGGCAAGGGAGAGAATTCAGATCTGAGAACAAAAGACATTAAATTATAACACATCTTCTAGTCTAAGAGAGTTGCCCAGAGTCATATAACAAGGATGTGTCAGAGGCTGGACCTGAACCTAGGTCTGCCTGACTCTGGGTCCAATATAGGATGATGTCAGCAGCATCATGGCCCCCTACTAGGGTACTGGAAGGAAAGGGCTTTGGAAATGATGAGTGCCCTGTAGACATGAACTGCTACTGGGATAGTCTGAGAACAGAATTGGATGTTGCAAAATCACTTCTGTGTCCGATGTGAACTGCAGAGGGCTCAGAGAGCCCTGAGGGCTGAGCCTCCAGGTAAACTGTTCCCCAAGATGACAGGGTGTACTCTCCCAGTCCCCATTTCTTGTAAAAAAATCTCCTTCCCTCCAGTTGATTTATTTTTTAAATTTGCAGGGTAAGCCTTTAAAAGCCAATTACAGAGGCTCCATTACTAATGAAAATCTAAGTCTACTGCCTCTGCACTGCTGCCTAATTCAGGAGGGTCAGCTTTGAGGGGTGAGCTAAGCAGAGCAAGCTTTGGAGTGGGGTCATACTCCAGCCTTACACTTAGAAGGGCCTCTCATGGGAACTCTCCAGTTCCTTCCAGGGCTGAGGCATGAGGCACAAGGTCTGAACTGAACTCACATACCATTTCTGATTTGCTTTTGTAAGATAGTATGGACACAGTCAAGTGTCATACGCCCAGGAATGAGTGGCTTCAATGATATTCAATTAATGTCTCTTAAATATGTAGAAGTGGCAAGGTGCTGGGTTGAAAAGAGACATATACAAACACACACACATGTGGGCACACCCCTCCTCCTGGGAGGTTACAACATGGACACAGAGAAGTAAACAAAGAGAAATTTGTGCTGGTTGAGAGCAAGGACAAGGTGGAAAAGGGGAGACAGAAGCCTTTATGGAAGAGGTGATGCCTAAGCTGAGACTTAGAGGTAAAGAAGCATTCTGGGAGATGGATCTGAAGAGGGCAGCAATTCTGGACCTAAGAAAAAAGTCTAGTAATCTAAGAAAAGAGTCACAATAAAAGTCTCCTTGACTCAGCTGCCTAGGTATAAATGCACAAAGTCTGTGCAACAAGGAATTTAATAACTACTAGTCTTTCCATAGCACTTTAAGGTTTGTCATGTACTTTATAGACATTATTTCATTGGATCCTTACAACAACCCTGTGTGGGGGTAGGGCTGTTATTATTCCCATTTTGTAGTTAAAGAAACTGAGGCAGACAGGTGAAATGACTTGTCCAGGGTCACAGTGGTAGGAAGTGTTTGAGACTGGATTTGAACTCAGGTCATCCTGATGCCAGGCTCAGTGCTGTGTCCTGTGGTGCCCCCTAGTTTCCTCTGCACCAGTAAGTAAATGTCTGAGGCTGGATTTGAATTCATAACTTTTGAGCTCCAACACTAACTACTGTAGCACTGAGCTCCTGATATAAGAAGGTAATTTTAATCTCACAGTTATCTTTAAGAGTTGGTGGGATAAGACTTCTGTCTGGAAGGTGACTCAATAGTTATGCCCCTGCCCCTTTCATAAGTAAGGGATGAGGGAATATTGTAGATTAAAGGGTAAACTCAAAGAGAGCAGCCAGGATAAGTGCGACATAAGGCATTCAGGTGAACATCAATGAAAATAGAAGCCACATCATCAGAGCAAGGCAAGAAAAGAGAATAGATGAGAAATTCAGGAAATAATGCCCAAGCCTGGCACATGCTATATTCATTATAGTCAGGGCTTCTATTATCCGTACCTCTGCTGAAGCGTTTTCCCTTCCCTTCTCCTCTTTCTCTTCCTCTCCCTCTTTTCTCTCTTTCTCTCTTCCTCCTTCTCCTCTCTCCCCCTCTCTTTCTTTCTGTCTAACTCTCTACCTCTGTCTCTTTTTCTCCTCTCCTCTCCTTCCTAGCAGAACAGCGGCCAATAGTGTCTTGATGATTATGCTTGACAATAAAAGTATAAGACTGAACATGGGGAATTAGATTCTGGATCAGTTTTTCACTGTTGAACTATGACAATTCGCTGGGGGTGGAAAAGATGGGAACCCAGAGCTTGAGGGATGGAAAGTGGCCACACTGTTAGAATTTGTTACAGACAAAGATGGAAAACTGGGAAGTCTGCTAAAATATTTGGGGAGAATAGATTTGAAAGAGTTTAGAAAAAGGATATCTAAGATCCCATGGACTAAAATGATATAGGGAGCATCATTTCAAGTTCTCAAGAATGAAATTCTGAATACTCCAGGAGAAATAATTATAATGAGAAGGAAAAGGAAATGTCCTGAAAAAGAGATCAGCACATATGCACATAGAATCCACTAGCCAGCTTAGATTTATTAAAAGGCCTAGATAGATAAGATGAGAATAACATTAAAGGTATAAACATCACCAATGACACAAATTTTTCCCTATTTGCAGATTATATCATAATGTGCTTAGAAAACCTCATTGACTAACCACAAAAAACTAGGCAATATGTTTAAGAGTTTCAGTAAATAACCTGGATAAAAATGATTAACATTAGCAGATTTACATAGCACTTACAAAAGTCAGAAATAAATAAGAGAAATCCTATTTAAAATATCTGCAAAATGCATAAAAATTGAAAATCAATCCACCAAGACCCACACAAAATTTATATAAATATTAATCATTCTTTACAGAAATAAAAGAAGACGAATAACTGAACTATTCACTTTACATGGTTGGGCTGTGCCAACATGATAAAATGATGATTCTACCTAATTGATCTATAAATTGGGAGCTATTTCGCTTATCCTACAAAAAGGATACTTTATAGAACTAAGTAAAAAAATTAATCTGGCAGAATGCAAATTTTAGAATCTCAAGAGAAATAATAAGAAAACTCAGGAAGGAAGTAACACCTACTATGTACTGTTCTAAGTGCTTTATGTTATTATTTCCTTTGATCCAAACAACCTTAGGAGGGAGATGCTATTATTTTCCCCATTTTGCAATGGAGGAAACTAAGGCAGACAGAAAAAGTTAAGTGACTTGCCAAGGGTCATGTAGCTAGTAAGTGTCTAAGGTTGCATTTGAACTCAAGCCATCCTGATTCCAAGTCAGTGCAGCTGTATCTGCTGCCCTACCTAGCTGCCTCTGAATTTATGAATAAAGAGAGCATTCCATTACCAGACCTCAAAATGTCTTTTAAAACAATGGTCATGAGAACTTATTGGTACTGGTCAAAAAGAGAAAACTTGATGAATAGATTAGATAAACAAAAAACAGAAACAAGAAGAAGCAGGGATCCAGTGTCTGATGATTAAAAAAACACATAAAAATAACTTAGAAAAAGATCCAGAACTTGTAGAAAAATTAGGAAGCAGATTGGCAGAAATTAGATTTATACCAGTATTTCACATGGCATACCAAAGTAAGCTCCAAATGTGATCTGTCATAAAGAACACAGGGGAGGATGGAAAGAGAGCTCTTTCCAAATTATGGAAATGGGGAGAATTCTTAACTAAACAAAGGATAGGGAAAATCATAAAAGATAAAATAGGCAACTTTTATTACTTAAAATTACAAAAGCTTTTTTTGTAACAGATTAATGGAGACAAGATAAGAAGAAAAACTGTTCAGTGAGAAGATTTGCATCCACTATCACTCATTAAATTTTGACATCTAATCTATATGAAGAATTGAAAGAAATATATAAATACCAAGGGCCATTCTCCAATCAATCAAAGGACACAGTTTTCCAATGAAATATTGCTAACAGAAAGAACTCTATGAATACACATTCCACATATTCCAAATCACTACCAGTAAGAGAAGTGCAAAATAAATAAGCCTGACACTTCACCTTACATCCAGAAAATTGGTTTAAAAAATAGGAGCTATCAGTGGTGAAGGGGTTTTGGAAAGACAGTCCCACTACAAAGTTGGTGACACTTTTAATTGTCTTGATTATTCTGAATACCAGTTTGGCATTCTGGAATAAAGGTGCCTCACCTGCTTATGCTCTTCAAACCCCCAATTCTCCTAGTGGAAACGTATCCTCAAAGAAATCCAAGACAGAAACAAAAGTTCACTAGAAATTAAAACCTGTGCTACTCAAAAACTGAAAGAAAATGGGTGCCTACCAACTGAGAAATGGGAGGAAAAGCCTGGGAATAAGGCAATCTTTGTGTGAACTGTTAAAGAGCAAATTAGATACACCCCAAAGCTCCTCACTGACAAGCACTCTAAATATACTCGAAATGACAAGATCCCCCAAAGGAAGCCAGATCTTGAGGTGCAGAAAGGCCAAGGAGGGTCCCAGAGAATAGATGATGATGAATCCTTCCTCCCTCTTGGTGGAAAGTTCGGGGGTTACTAGGCAGAATCCTACGTGTCCTGGGGCGCTGGATGACGCTACTGTGCATTTTTGCTGAATTATTTTTATTTGTTACAAGGAAGGGTTCATTCTGGAGGGGTTAGAAGTATGTGTGCACACACACATGTGTGTGTTTGACTCTGGTTATGATACAATGACAAATCCTACTGTTAGAGGATGCCCAGAGGATGGAAGCAAAGGATGAAGGGAGAAGTCTGGCACTGGCCTAGAAGAATGGGCTGGATGCTAACATTCAGCACGAGCTAAGGTCCAAAGAGAAGCCCCGGACAACAAGGAAGGGCTAGGGCTGCTGCTGGAGGGGTATGGGACAGTGAATGCTGCCAATGGGGAGAAAGTGGAGGCACTCAATTCTTCTCTGGAACCTGCTTCATTGGCTAAGGGGGTTGGCAAATAGGGAACTGACCCACAAGAGAAGCAAGAAGTTCATGAGAGAGTAGCTGTCTTTGGCAAATTCAAGTTATGATGCCCAGGCGGAAAGTGCCCTTAAATGTTGGTTTGTTTGTAAATGCGCTCATGTGTCGGGTGAGAGACCCTCAGTGACTCTAGGAAGACTCTGCAGCATGGGAGAAGCAGCCCTGGATTGAAGGATGAAGAGTCAATTCTCAGAAGGTGGAGGGGGTGTCATCTGTATGACGGTCAGGTGAGGTCACCCTCATGGCCAAGAAAAATTCCAGAGCGTGTCATTAATGGGTGATCAGTGGAGAAAAACAGGGCAGGAAGTGGTGGCCTCCCCAAGAACAGGTCATGCCACACTAACCCTTTTACGGGCAGGATTACTAGGCTGAGTGGAGGTGGCTATAGGTGAAGTTTACCCAAATTCTAGGAAAGGCTTAAATGAAGCAGGTGTGCTGGGAGCCCCAGTCACGTGCTGCCGCGGTGCACGGAGCACTGGGCCAGAGTGGGAAAGACCCCAGTTCAAATTCAGTCTCAGACACTTCCAAGCTGTGTGGCAATGGGCAAGTCATCTCACCTGGCTTTACCTCAGCTTCCTCATCTGCAAAGTGGGGATAAAATAGCAGCACCTACCTCACAGTTACGTTGTCATGAGGATCAAGGGGAATCCTATCTGTGAAGTGCTCAGCACAGTGCCCAGCACATGTAGCCAGCTCCACTGGGCCATTTAATAGACCTGGGAGGACGCTCTGTCCTTGGGAGTAGGTGGAGGAAGGGTTATTTTGGAAGGAAGGCTCCTGGGGCTTCAGCTGTGAGACAAAGTCCAGGGCTCACACCTGGCGGAGAAGCTCCCGCCGCTATTACAGGGAGACCTTTCTGAATGCCTCAGGCAGCCAGACTCGGGTGATTCATTTTTACCTTGGGGTCCTGTGTAGACAAAGAAGCTGCAAACAGCTTCTGACCAAACATCTTTGCTGTGGCTGACTCAGTAGTGACAGCAGCTTGAGATAGTGCTCTGAGGTTTCTAAAGCTCATTCAAAGCATCTTCTCATACGAGCCCCACAACAGCCCTTGGAAAGAGGGGCTGTGGCCATCTTGCAGATGAGGAAACCAATGCACAGAGAGGTTGGGTGACTGGTCCATAGCCACAAAGAGGCAGGATTCTCACCTAGGGCCAGCCCAGGCTCTCGGCCGGGACTTTAGCCATCACTCCACTCAGAATCCAGCTCCTTCTCAAAAACATTCCCACGGCCAATGGTAATAACTGTTTGTATCCCTCTGAAATCCCCTTGTTTTCAAACTACGCCTGCCTTGAAATTCTCTGAGCGCACGCATATGTGTGCGTGTGGACCGAAGCTTGCTTGTCACACTGTTTGGGTTACTCAGCTGTTTGCATAATTGGCCTTATGCAGCTATAGATTCTTTTCTGCAAAAAGAGCCAGGCGGTTTCCCAGGCTCCCTGCAGTCCCCAGCATGCTGCAGAGATGTGCCAAAGGCCAGTTCCATGCTCGCCTGCCTGCCATGAGAGGCACCCATGAATCCTGCGCTGGACAGGAGAGCCACATGGCACATGAGGGGAAGGTGGGCTGTGCTGGAGCACGTTCCACCGGGCTTCGGAGAGCCAATTAGTTAGTTTTCCTTGGGAACATTTACACTTCGAAAATCAGAAAATGCTACAATTCAGGGCTCAATTTATCATTTGGCTGATTGTTTAGACTTAAGAAAGTAATGGATAAAATGTTAATTATACAGATTAAATTTTTAAAAATGCATCCTCAATACATTTTTTCCTGTAGAGCTGACTGTTAAACATTCCTCACCAGACCAGTGGCATTTTCTGTACAGCTGGTTGTTAAACATTTCCCAGCAGACAGCGGCTAGAGAGGTCCTGACACCCCTGGATCTCCTGTTCTCACAGCATTTCTTGTAATATACTCATGGGATTTGGATTTATCTGGGTAATGGCCCATGCCTTGGGTCATAGATTCTTGGATCTAGACAGAACAGTACCTTAGAAGTACTGAGTGCAAACCTGCTTAGTGCTGGGCTTGGGGCTTTGTAGATGCTCCCAGACTAATTGACCCCTCCCTTTGCAGATGAAGAAGAGGCCTCTTTTACACTTTACTCATGAAGTGCCAGGAAGGGCAGTGACTTGCCCAAAGTCATACAACATAAGAAGTAGGATCCAAATTCAGTTCTTCTGACTTCAACCCCAGGGTTTTTCCCAGGATCCTACCTCTCACAGGGCACAGCTGTGACCAATGCCAGTTCTCCCATCCCATTCTGATGCTTCCAGATCCTCCCCATGGGTAAAACTCTGGGGTGGGCTGGTCTTAGACCAAGAGGCTCCAGATAGCAACAGGGAAGGTCCTTGACTGCAGGGCCCTCCTGTGGGGGCACCTCAGGGCGGTCATTGCTCTGTTAGTGCCAGGAGGAAAGTTTCTGGACTTAGCTACCCAGAGGCTGTTTCTGTATAAAAATGGACAGAGGAGGTCTGGAGGCTCAGTACCCATCCCCACCAGCATGTTCAATGGAGAGGCCAGGACAAACCCCCCAGAAGCCCCACCTAGCCCTGGAGGGGAGGGGTCCTGGGCTCCCAGAGGCTTCCCAAGGTTTTGACCCATCCAGACACATGGCTCCCAAGGAGGGTGTAGGGGTCAAACCCAAGGAGTCCCCCGATTCCCAGGCCAATGCCCCAGAAGCAGATGACAGGTTTAGCCTTCTCTCTGTGGAAGGGGTCAGAGCTCAAAACAATTACACAGAACAGCTCGAGAGGTGGTAGCCATGTTTTCTTGGCTCACCCACATCCTTCAGGGACTGCATTCAAGTCTCAAAAACCAAAGCAAATCAACCAAACCCTGACCCTGAGACATCCCAGCTGTTACTCCCCCCATGGGAGAACTGCCAGGTTCCCTGTCCTGCTGAGGCTGATCTGCTGCCCCCTCTTCTAATTCTTAGCAAGGTGCATCATGGAGAGAGGAGTCAGGGGGCCTGGGTTCAAGTCCTGCCCCTTCAGGCATAGCTGTGTGGCCTTGCCTAACCTCTCTGTGTTGGGCATCCCTAGGAGAACTGATGTTTCGGGGCAAGGGTGTTTCTTCCCTGCAGCTTCTTCATGCCAATGAAATCTCAGGTCTCTTCAGATAAGAGTGATCACCTCCCTTATCACCAGACATTCACAGAAACCCCTTGGCCTTGAGCTAGGAATTCAGAGAAGGAAACTGAGTCCTGGTCAGGGCTGCACTCTGATTCACTGAGTTAAGGAGCCAAATACTTGGTCTCCAGATCTGTTCCAGAAGATATGAGATCCAGATGGATTATAGAAGGAGAAGGAAATGTGGGAAAGTGGAAATATTGTTGGAGTCAAGGGAGCTGGGTTCAAATCCTGACATTGACATCAACTCACTGTGTGACCATAGGTAAGTCATTTCCCTCAATTTGCCTCAGTTTCCTCAACTATAAATCACCCTGCCACCCAGGGTTGTTGGGAGGATTCTTCAGCACAGTGCTGGGCACACAGTAGGGGTCATGTAAAGGCTTCTTTCTTTCATCTTTCTGGGCCCCATTTTGCTCATCTGTAAAATGGGGCTTTGGAGGCCACACTCTCTAACGTGCCTTCCATTTGCAGATCCAGGGCAGTATGACCCTGAGTCATTGAACTTCCTTGGGTTTGTTATAAAACAGGAGGCTTTAGGTGCAATGCCCTGCCCCCCTGCCCCCCAAGACTGTGCTCCACCTCAGCAATCACCAGGATTTCATTTGACACAGGGGAGAATCAGTGTCTACCCCAAGCCCATACCCGTGTTCTCCCAGCAGAGACAGGCTGTGAACTTGGGCCTACAGGTTCGTGCTGGGAGGTGGCCCATTGACCCTGCTCAGGTGTCAGGAGGAAGGGATCTATGGAAGAATGGATGCATTCATTAATCAATCACTATGTGCCAAGGGCTGGGTGGATGAAGCCAAGAAAGCAGGACATCCCCTCCCCTCAGGGAGCTTACATTCCAGGGGGGGAAGACAATCCACAAAGGGAAGCTGGAGCATGGGGGAGGCATGGGGAGGTTCTCACCCAGGGCCGGACTGCTGGGGAGGAGGGAGAGGAGCAGGGATTTGTGTCAGTATGGCTCCTCCCACTCTCCATGAAGAGGGGTCACAGAGAAGCTATGGATTCCACTTCTTCTTGTATCCTGATAAATGGTGGCCTAGAACCCCTAGACCTGCAGCTACCAGGCTCCTTATCTAGCCTCTTAAGCCTTGAGGAGTGGCCTACAAACTGAGTGTCATCGAGCCCTTCACCCTCTACGTGCCCCGGCCTCGGGCCAGTCAGACCCTGCAGGGCACGGAGCAGGCGCGACTCTGAGCCCAGCCCCTTTCTCCTATCCATCCAAATGGAGACAGACCAGGGCCTGAACCTTGGTCAGCCAAGACCTGCCAGGTACACAGAGCCAGCACATCCTGACGACATTCACTCATAGGATCCCGCGTGTCCTGGGAAGCTCACGACTCCCTCTGGGGTCCTGAGATCTGCAGATTCCCCAGGGGATCCCCAAGTCAGGAAGGTGAACCCCACACCTCTGAGGTGATGTTTACACAAAGCTGGCAAGGATCTCAGGGTCCCTCATCTTACAGACCCCAGAGAGGAGAGTGACCTTGGACAAGTCAGGTCACAGGGAGTCAGTGGCCAGCCAGAACCCCAAAGCAGCACTGATATGCACCGCCTTGCCGCTGGTACAGTGTGAACTCAGTTATCTGCTGTCGCTAGTTGTGCTGTCTTTACTTCCCAGTCTTCCATTCTCCCCGACCCTGTTGTTCTTCTGCTGTCCCTTTATATCATCTATGGTTCAGTAAGTTGCCTTTTTTTTTTAAAGTTTCAGTTTAGATTTTTCAAACTTTGCCCGGACATCATTGAGTTTGTCTCTTCCCCCGATTCCTCCTTCTCCCCAGTGTGTGTTCTGCCTGCCGGCTCAGACCTTTGGGAGGAGGGCTGCTCTAACACGCCCAGCCTCCCTGCCCGGGTGATTGGGTAGTTCCCGACAGTGCCCGGCACGGTCCGCGGCCCTCACAGGTACTCACCTATGAGGTACATGCCAATCCAGTCGCCCGCGTCCACCTCCTCCTTGATGTCCCAGTAAATGACCAGGTCCTGGGAGTGGCCTATGGAGTAGCAGGAGCTGCTGACCGTGAGTGTGGAGCGGCTGTCGGAGGTGACCAGGTCCGTGTCGCTGGTGGACCGAGGGATGGTGACCGGGTCGTGCGGCCCATTCCTGAGGTCCAGGTTGTTGAACTGGTCAGGGTTGTAACTGTACCTCAGCGGCTCTTTACACCGGCGCCGACTCTGCGAATTCCTTGATGGAGAGGCCATGGCGGCCAGGCCGAGAAATCGGTTCTGGTACAGATTCTGGGAGGGCAAGAGGCAGAGACGGTGTTCAGGGCACGCTGGCCACTCTCGGCCGCTGTCCTCGGTCAGCAGCATTTATTAAGGACTTACTGTGTGGTGGGGCTGTGGGTGTGAGCTGCCATTACTCTCAAAGGGGAAACACAGGATGGTCCGGCTACGGCTACGGAGGGGGGAGCATGCGTCTGCCGGGAGGCTGGGACTCCCAGCGGAGGGCAGGCTCTCCTCAGAGATTCATTCAACAAGGAGAGCCTGGCTGTCCAGGAGTTGTCTCTAAGACCCTCTGAGTGACCCCCCACCCACAGCAATGGCGAGAACCCACGGGACATCGGTACATACTTGTGTTCCTAGTATCCCTGAGGGCAGCAGGATTGGGGTGAATGGGCACTGGGGTGGGCTGAACTTCTCCTCCCCCCTTCCAGATCTTCCTCAACGGACGCCTATTGGTTTTCCTTCATTGATTTTAATGACAAAGGAAAGCTCTTTGCCAGGGCTGGGAGAGGGGGAGGGGAGGAGGGGTGAGGAGCGAGAAGGATCTGGAAATGACAAAAACAACACGTCTCCTTCAAATGTTCAAAAATAATTAGAAATGAAAACGAAATGAATGATGCCCTAGATGGGGGGGAGCACGGCCTGGGCAGCCGCCAAAGCGAGGTACATTTGGTCTGTCAGGCCCCCCCCCACCCCCCGCCCCAGGCTCCGCGGCCATCGGCCGGCGAGGCCAGTCCGGCAGCTCAGCCCTTGGCTCCTTCCTTCCGCCGGAGCCCCTCGCCCATCACAGCGCCTCTCTTCCCTGGGCAGCCCGGTGGTCTTGGGGTGCGGGGCTCGTGGGCAGAGACTGGGACGCTGACGAGGCAGCTTTCTGCTGCTGAATCACAGAACCTCTCGAGGAAAGAGCCCCAGGGACCGCCTGCTCCGACATGGAAGCCGGTTCCCATAGGGGGCCGTCCAGCTTAAAGACCTGTGAGACCTACGGCGAGACCCCGGGGACCCTCTCCCAGCCCCCAAGGTGGGTCATGATACTTCGGGCAGATCGGATGTTTAGGAACTTTCTCATTACATTGAGTTTAAATGTGCCTCTGGGACTTCTGGGCTGCAGCTAAGTGGTGGGATGGACGGGGAACTGAGCTTGGAGTCAGGTAGACACGAGTTCAAATCCTGCCTTGGACAGTTACTAGCTGTGTGACCCTGGGCAAGACAATTTCCTCATCTTTAAAATGGGGATAATGATAGCACCCAGCTCCCAGGGTGCTGTGAGGATCAAATGAGACAACATTTGTAAAGCACTTTGTCATACACACGCGCACGCACACACACACACACACACACACACACACACACCATACATTTGTATATATCATATATACACACATATATACATAAATGCCAGCTGCTCTTATCATTATTAATGTTACTATAGTCGGATTGGCTCCTGCACCCATGTCTAGTTCTGCCCCCTGGGGCAAAGCAGACAGGGTCTAATCTGGCCTCTCCTGGACAGCTCTTCATGCTGGAGGCTGCTGGCAAGCCCCTCTCAGTCTTCCCTTCTCCTGGTTAGACATCCCAGTTCCTTAGCTCAAGGCTCTTTGGTCTCTGGGCACATCCTCAGAAGCAGCACTTTGGGGAAAAAAAAGCAATGGAGCCCAAGTCTCCCCCCAAACCCTCAATGGAAGCTCGGACAACAAAGTCAACAGTTTCTTTAATTGAGGGGGGGGGGACAGTTTTTTTTTCCAAGATGAAAGAATGGGTTAAATTCCATCTTGGCCTCAGGGTACAGGGGGTGCTGTGAGTGTGAGATGTTAGTGGACAGGCCGTTCTCGCCTTTTATTCCTGCGAGCATTTGGTTGAAATGTCCCAGGGATGGGAACCATGGAATTACTGGGAGTCAAGTAGCACTGGGGAAAGAGTAACCCTCAATGGGAGGTGACCATCTTCTCTAAAGATGCATGTTATTAAGGCCATTCAGACCCAAAGAGGGTGGGGGTGGGGTTGCCAGGAAGGCCCTTTGGCGAAATGATCACCTGAAATAATAGCTAAGTCTGTTACAGAAAACAGGTCCAGGTTCTTCCCCTGGAGGGTGCGTCCGGCTCTTCCAAGGAAGAAGCCATTTCCAAGTCAACATCAAGAGCCAGTGTGTCTGCTTCTGGCTCTAGGAGGAAGAGATGAGTCACCAGAGGAACTGGCCTGCTGAGGAGAGGGAGGGATGTGACCCTCTGTCAGCCAGAGCCAATCAGGTTAAGCCTCCTTGGCACCGACCATTCCTGGAGAAAATGGTGGCCTGGGCACAGTTAGTGTTTGCTTACTGCTACCCACTGAAAGTATGGACTTTAAAAGAAACCATGGGCCACAGCAAGGGAACAGATGGTTTTTTAAAACGAGATCCGAGAATGGCATTGTGGTTTGTGGAGCGTGGTGTGAGACGCAGGAAGATGATTCCTTGTCAGGGATGAAGTGCTTCCAATGAGGACTGAGAGTGGTGCGTTGGCCTACAGCCTGGATGTTCTGCTTAAGGCTGGAAAACAAAAGGGGGAGGGGGAGAGAAGAGGGTCCGGATGCAGCTGCTCAGGGAGAAGCGGGCAGAGATGACAGGGAGGCAGATCCTGGCTCCAGGTGATGTTGGGAAGAAGCCACACTGTGAACATCCAGACTGTACCCACCATGCATGTAGGCTATGAAGCTTGCCTGTATCTCTCTGCCCTCCATGAGTGATTCTCTATTACACCTGGCACAGCGGCTATGCTAATTTGTACTGCTCCTGCCCCCCACACACATACACACACACACACACACATACACATACATACATGTGTGTATACACAATCACAAGTGTGCACACACAGTGCACATACTCATGCATGCACACATACTCACACACATATACACACACTCACAAGTGTGCACACGCAATGCATATTCACACACAATGCACACACACATGAACGTACACAAATACACATGTATATGCACACTCACAAGTATGTACACGCAAGGCATATTCACACACATAAAACAAGTGTGCACACACAATGCATATTCACACACATACATATACAAGTGTGCACACACAATGCATATTCACACATACACACTCACACACACATTCATACATACACACTCACAAGTGTGCACACACAGACCACACACACAACCACTCCCCAGAGGGCCTTGCCCCATATTTTGCCAAACCACTTCGTGCTCTGTTGGTCTCTCCTGTATCTGTCCTCACACGTGGGCAGGCACGGGCTGCCCCACAGGTTTCCAGCAGAGGCTGCAGGGCTGTCTGTTGGGAGGTGGCCCCGTGGTCCCTCCCCACTCTCAGATTGTGTGGCTCTGTGCCCGCTGTCTCCCTCATTTGCATGGAGGCTCTCTGAGGGCAGGGGTGTTTTTCTTCTGCCTCTGTAGCTCTGGCACCTTGTACATGTGGCACACAGTAAGACTTAGTAAGTGCTTGTAGATTGATTGATGTGCCCTTTCCCACCTCCACGCTGATGCTCATGCTGAACCAAATACCCGACCTCATTCCCTCTATTGTCACCACTGGCTGAGTTTCTACCCCCTTTAAACTCCCCTCCAATGTTGCTTCCTCCAGGAAGCCCTCTCTGATTCCTGTCAGTGACCGCCTTCCTCTCCCTGGCCTTCATGCAGCACGATGAATGTACCTGTGGGCACTTATCCTGCATGACTTGGTACAGTCACCTCTGTGGGCTTCAGCCAGAGGCCATGGACCATACCAGCTCTAGCTTAGGGCCACATCACACATCAAGATGTATGTGCTGATAAGTCAGTGAGTAAGGGGGCACCAGGGGCTTCTTTCTAGAGAGGATGGTGTCAGACTGAGTCAGGCACAGAAGAGTCCATCTGGTCTTTTGCAATCTCCCAGAGATGGAATGCCCTCCACTAATGCAGCTTTATCTTCTCAGATAGTCGCCTGCCCTTACAGGCCCAGACACTTTAAGAGGCATCTCAAATCTAATCTGCTTCTTCCTAAAATCTCGATTCACAGAATCTCCAGGCTGGATGGAGATCAAGCTGGACCATGGGCTCTTTCCTGGCAGTCATCCCAATCCTCCCCATTCCAAGAACGAAAATGCTAATGTATTCTGTCTTTCAGAGCCTTCCTCATCCCTCCAGGCTCGACTGAAGCCCCCTCAGCAGGGAGGAGCAGCCCAGAGCTAGATCAGCAAAAGTCCTACTCTGCGCTTGCCCAGAAGCCTCTCTGGGAGCTGGAAGCCCTTCTCACTGAGTCTGATGATGGTCTGCATTTATGCCTCCCCACTCCCCAAGAGACAGACTCTGTACTGCTCAGGGGGAGGTTCTGCACCATCTGTCATCCACACATTGCCCAGCACCTAGTACACTACACACAGTAGGCCCTTTATAAATATTGGTTGAATTTTTCTGATCTAACTGCCTCATTTTATAGGTGAGGAACCTGAAGCCACGCTTGGCCAGACCCTGGTCAATTGCTTCCCATGTTGATCACTTGGTAAAATGGGGAATTGGGAGAGAACGTGGAGAAATCAGTGGGGAGGCCTCCATTACTCTGAATGGGCACCATGTGTATGTGTGTGTGAGTGCATACATGTGTGAGTGTGTGGGGGCACATGTGTGTGCTTGTGTGTGAGTGTGTATGCACGTATGTGCATGTGCATGTGCATGGTGTGTGAGTGCATACGTGAGTATGTTGTGGTGGTGGGTGCACATGTGTACACGTGTGTGTGAGTGTGTGTGCACTCACATGTGTATGTGCTGGGGTGGGAGTTGGGCAGCTTTCATTCAGAATGTCTGCATGGCTAATGCTGGGCTTTGTTTGCGTGTGTAAAGAAAACATTATATTTGAAGTGTTTTTAATCAAGGCATCTTGCAGTAGGTTTTTTTTTTAATTTGTTTGTTTTTTCCTTCTAAAATTGGGAGAAGTGCCACGCACAGTGTGTATTTTCAGGTCCTGTCTTTCTATAAAGGAGATTAGAAGGCGCCAAGCTGGCTCTGTGGAGGACAGGATCTCCCACAAACAAATCAACAGGTCTTTTTCAGAGCACGTCTAAGTGCTGGGCTGGCCCAGGAGCGGAGGAGAAAGCTGTCTGTCTTGCCTTGTGGATGCGTGCCCACTAAGGTGGGGTTGTCTCCCTACTCAGTAATCTCCCCCTCCCCCATCCCAATCGTGTGACCCATCCACCGTCTTCACTGCTGGGGGCAGGAGCCTGGTCACAGGGGCACTGGCTGCACACACACCCTGTGTCTAGGAGGCAGGCATGGTTAGGATGAGGGATTCTAAGGATGAGGGACCTGAGGGTGGGGACTGGCCCAAAGTCTCACTGTCACTGTCTAAAGCAGGATTTGAACGTAAACACCCCATCTCCTAAGCCGGTACTCTTGGCTATACTACATTTCCTGATAGTGAAGGGGTGAATGAATGATGCTCCAGATAAACCAGGAAACACAGACCTTTAGACCATGGGGATTCACAGTAGTTAGTCAATCAGTTGTCCCCTATTCAGTACCCAGTATGGTGGCAGTCACGGGTCTAGGTGCTAAAGACACAGAGACAGTCTGTCCTCCCCTCATGGGGCTTGCCTTCTGTGAGGTGGGGTGGGGGCTTTGAGAAAGAGGAGAGAAATAACTGTAAGACAATCTGAGGAAGGAGAGAGTGGTAACTCTGGAAGGGTCAGGAGAGGCAGTGCATGCAACGCCTGGATCAGGGAGAAGAGACAGCCAGTGCAAGGGCCAGGGGGAAAGCTGACTTCAAGGAGGGGTGGCAGGCCTTGGGAGCATTGCGATGATAGAACTCAAAGGCACGAGGGAATTGTGGGGGGTCCGAGAGGGAATCCTGGAAGAGGAATGTTGGTGTTGTTCTAGAGGCAACAGGGAGTCACTTTGGGAAGATATAGCCATGAAATGGGGGCCTAGGGGGATCAATAAAAGGAGAAGTGAAGAGAGCCTAAGAAATGACAAGGCCAGGCACCCAAATGGGCAGGGAACAGAGCACACCAGAGCCCCGAGGCTGCACTGGGGATGCTTCTGACAGGGCTGCGGCTTTTCCCAAAGAACTGACGCAATTAAGCAGGGCTGATTGTCCCTGTGGGTTCTCTGGCTGGGTGCGCCAGCTGAGAAATCTTGTGGAAAGCACATGGGCAGCAAGCAATGAGTGTTCAGAGCAAGGCTGTTTCCAAGGTTCCTTCTGTTCTATGGGGGGGGGGGGGAGTGATGGTGGTGGTGGAGGGAGATGTGGAGGGGATAGGAAGCATTAGAGCTGCTCCTTCCTTAAGAGGCCTCAAGCACCTTCCATTCTGAGCTCCTGCCCCTCCCCACCCAGTACAGAAAAGACTTTCTGTTATCTCCTTATTCATTTCTCTTCTAGATTTTAAAAATCACACTAGGGAGGGATTTTAAATGTCAATAGAAGAAATATTTCCCAGCTTCTCCTACCAATCTTCTCCCTCCCTTCCAAAAGTCTTTGTTGAGCATCTTATCAAGACCTGGTACTGCTAGGGGCATTGTGAGAGGCACAGTCCCTCCCTGGAAAGAGCTTAAGGCATAATTGAGAAATGATTCACCCTGGGAGAAGGAAACAAAAAAATGTAAGCAATCAGGCAGGCCTTGGAACATGTTGCCCCCATCAAGGTTATTTTCCAATAGAGTCATTAATTCTAGACACCATAAAACACCATGTTAGTACTGTTTGGCCAGTTGCCCGAGATGCCCATCAGGTGGTAGACTTGTGACTGCGTGTCTGAAATGTCAAAAAAAAACCCACATATACCTATGATACACTTGTATGTACAGCTATATGGCAACACAACTGAGAATACGAATGAAGCAGATGAATATTTATGATAATAGAAAGCCAAATGACAAAATAGAATAGATTTTAAGAGAAAATTTTAGGGAAAATTAAAGAGATTATGACTTGATCCACATGTAAAAAAGCACCAGTTCCAGATTGTCACACCTGTATTACATAAACTGTATTCAAAAATAAAGATACTGTTCTACTTATTTTTTCCCCTTAAGGCAAATGTGATTCAGATCCCCAAACATGTCAAAGATAAGACAGAAAAAGAAAACTACAGGCTGAGATCAATTGTGCAGACAGTTGGGGTAAGTTACTTAAAGTCTTTGTTCCTCAGTTTCTCTAGAAGTTAAATGAGGGCTTGGAATTGATGCTATGTTCTGGCTTCTGAAATGAAGTAATGACTGAGTGAATGGAGAGAAGGGGATGAATGTAAGTGATGTGATGGAGGCAGAGATGACAAGATTTGCCTCCTGATGGAATCTGTGGGGTGAGGGGAAGTGAGGAGCAAAGCAAAAGAGCAAAGTGAGGAGCAACATTGGAATGCAAGCTCCTTGAAGGCAGCCTTTCTCTATAATCTCAGTGCTTAGCTCAGCTCTCAGCTCTGAGAAAGCATTCATGAATGTTTGTTAACTGACTGTTGATAAAACTGAGGTAATACAAGCCTGGGTGACTGGAAGGATGGTGGTCTGCCCTTCACAGAAATAGAATAGTGCCCTTCGCAGAAGAGTGAAGGGTTTGCAGGGCTGAGAGGCAAGATCATGAGTTCTGTATTAGACATGTTGAGTTTGAGATGCATCTGAGACACAGAGTTGGACATCAATCCATGAAGTTATTAACTGTTAAGCTCTCAAGAGTGATCCAGCAGCCATCTGAATAACTGAGCCCCCTAGCATGGGTAGAGGGACACCAGCAGGGCATCTCTTGCCTTTCACAGTTCCAGGATCATAGACTGGAGAGGGATCTCCAAGGCCACCATATCTTGGGGCCATAGATCTAGAGCGGGAGTTATCCTCATATATGATCGAGTCCAATCCTTCACTTACAGAGAAGGAAATGAAGTATTTGAGGGACCTGTTCAAGGTTACCCAGAGAGTATTAGAAGTGAGATCTGAACCCAAGTTGTCAGCCTCCATGGTTAGTGTTCTTTCCACTGTACTCCATTTCCTCCGAGCCATAGGGGAGTTTCAGGAGATTCCTAAGACTGGATGAATAACTTGGTCATCCCTTTCAAACACTTACTTGGAAGTTTTGACTCAGAGTAAAGACCAGGTCTTATCTGCTTCAGACAAAGCTGGTGCCAGATAGGATACGTAAGGCTCCAGAAAGGAAGGAGGCTGTCTCTGCCTCCAGGGAGGTCACATTATTGGAACAGGGAAAGTCAGATAGGCACAAAGGCATGATCAAACAAAAAGGTCATTGTAAATTAATAGCAGGGTCAAGAGGAGAGAGACAGAGACAGAGACCGAGGGACAGAGAGAGACAAAGAGAAAGACAGAGAGACAAGAAGGAGAGAGATTGGTTGTAGACAACATCATTTATAAAGTATCTCTAGAATTGGGCCTTGGCAGATGGGCAGAAATCAACAGGCAGGGATGGATCAGAATATGGCAGATGTGCGTGGTCCAGACAAAGAGAGAGCATGAGCAAAGGAACAGAGATGGGAGTCATCAGGAAGCATCAGATGACATGGCAGCAAGCTGTTAAGGTTAAGGATGGAACCAGACCGCAAGGGGGCATTGCCCACAAGGATAAGGAGTTTAGACATTATTTGATGGGCAATGGGGAGCCATGGGATACTTTTGAGCAGGAGAGTAAGACTGTATAGAATAGTTAAGGGCAGGGTTAGATCAGAGGTAGGAAGGAGACCACTGTAATAGCTGAGATGAGGTCTAATGGAAACCTAAACTAGCATGGTGACCATGGGATGGAAGGGAGAGGCACAGATGGATGGGAGAGAGAGTATAGAGGTAGGGTGAACAGGGCTAAGAATCTGCCCTGCAGCAATTGTCTTTCTTCTAATCTTGCTTGCCTCCATCCCTCAGAATTGTAAAGGAAAGATGAGCTGCCCTGACTGGTCTGGGAATGGATGGAAGACTCAGGAAGGCTGGTCATTGGAAGAGTAGGGAGGAATCCAGTGTATGTTTGGGAGTCACTTAACAACAACAACAATTAGCCTTCCAAGAACACTGTGAAGTGTTCTATCTGCAATGACTCTGCCAGTACACACAGCAGCTTGCACGTAGCAGGTGCCCAGAAAAGAGCCGCTGAATTATATGGGATGGAATCATATCTGAGCCTCACAACAAAACTGGTGACATGAATACTCTAGTTATTATTGGGCCCATTTCACAGATAAGGAAACCAGCGTTCTGAAGGGTGTCTGGAAACTTGTCTATGATCACTCTGCTAGGAGGAGTCACTCAAGATTCAAGCCCTGGTGTTCCTGGCTCCCCAGTTCTTTATCAGTCACAGGGTCAAGGGACAAATGTGTGCCTTCCAAAAATAGCCTCTTCATTTGGGGGCAACGACTTTTCCTGGATCCTGGAGGACGGGAACAATTGGCAGACGTGCTGTGGATGCTTCCACTTACTCTGTGCCAAGAGTTCTCAATCTCATTTGTTAAGCGGCCATCTGGTGAAGCTGATAGATGCCCCCTTCCCTCCTCAGAATAATGTATTTTTTAAAGGTATGAAATCAAATACAAAGATGACAAAAGAAACCAATTGGATCGAAATACAACTATCAAAATGTTAAACTTTTTTTTTTTAAGACTGCAGGTTGAGAAACCCTTGCTTTTCTGAGCTGGTCAGTCTGGGTCTCAGCTTAAAAAACAATCTCCAAGTTGAAGGCTTCTGGGTTCCACAGACTTTGGCTTCTCTGTTTCAAATGTACAGTGTCCCAGGTAAACTAATATCCTGGTACAAATGGCTGGAATGAGTGATAGGATTTCATCGAAGTTTCCCCATAGGGGCGTATCCTTAGGGTGACTGATTGACAGCAGCTTCTGGGCCATTGGGGCTTTTCTTCACTCTCTCCTACCTCCCATCCCACAAGATAGTAAGCTCTGAGAGGGCAGAGGTTAGATGATCTTTTATCATTGTAGCCCTCCTCAAGTGGAGTCTTGCCCATTATAAGAGGCTTAATAAATATTGCTTCAACTGATCTGAACAGCCATTATTCAATGTGGACAAGTCTGCCTCTGGGAATACAGGCATATACTGTGCTTCCCGTGGTGATGTCTTCACCCAGCTATGAGCCCCGATGGTGAGAACACTTATCATCAAGGCAGGTTACAAGGGGGTCTGACCAGCAACGATTTGTCTTAATGCTGACCCCCAAAGGCACTTTTCCATGTAAAGACCTGCCTATTAGACAAGTGATATTCCACCTCTTTTAGGTTATGATTCCCTAGGGTCACATCTCCATCAATGCAGCTTCATCCAGGCTCTCCTGCAAATCTCAAAGGGATGAGATATCATTTTTTGGGTCAATGAGTCATGACTTGGTACATAAACCTTTGGGCTGCATTCTGAGAGAACTGAATTTTATTGTGGTTTTGTAGAGGATTTTTGTCTCTTAGTGAAAACAATAAGGATTTACCTGCACCTCCACCCCTATCACCCAGAAGAGTAAAACCAAAGTCAGACAGAGCTGCCTCGCTGACCATCCTTACCTTGGGCAGGGATCCTTACTGCAGAATGAGGGGAGGTGGTCAGAGTCACTCAGGCCAGCCCAGAATATCCCAATGTAGGGAATCTCAAACATTTTAAGGACACTTTGTTGGGACCCAGAGAAGAAAGGTCTGAGATAAGGATGGAGTGGAGGGGCAAAGGAAGACAACAGCTTGTCTTTGGAAATATGGCTTTTGAAGTAAAAGCAGTTGTGTCCCTTCCCCCTCTGATATGATGCCATCTGTGTCACCCCAAGACCTTGCAGGGGCACACCAGTCCCTTCCCTTCTCATCAATCCTGTAATGCCACTGGCCAGTGCTCTTTCTCCTTCCCTGCTTCCCTGGCCACTGGATTTAAAAGGTCTTCCTTCACCCTGCTGTTGGCTGGGTATGTTTGTCTTCATGGTCAGGTATAAGTTGTACAAGTGAAAACTGACACACAGGGTTTATGATAAATTTTAAAGAAGGAATGTGACACTTAGAAGGTGGGGTGGGATCTGTACAAGAGCCAAGGGTAATAATAACTGATGTTTCTATAGGACTTGAGGGTTTTCTGAGCCCTTTGCAGACATGAGCTCATTGGGCCTTTTAAAGGTTCCATGCACCAGGTTCCACAAGTAGTACTATTCCCACTTTCTGGATGAGGACACTGATTCCCAGAGAAGTAAGTGACTGGCCCAGGGTCACATAGCTAGTGGCTGTGGTAGGATTCAAAACCAGGACTTCCTGATTTCAAGTCCAGAGTTTTACCCATTGCCCTATGCTGTCTACCAAGTAAGAGATTACCTTGTGTCAGGTAAGGATGCGGACTCTTATTCCTCATCAGGAAGCAAACAGCTCACCCTGAGAGTCCAATGAGCACCTATAGGCATGAGGAAAGAATTCTGTGTACCCCAGAGGCTACACCTTCCCAGGCTCTGGAATTAGAATTCACCCCTCTACACCAACACTTCAAATACAATCCCTTTGGCCCAGAAAACAGGTGCTTGAGCCTCTCAGCAGAGACCTCATCTCCTCAGGGGACACCCACTCTACCAGCTCCCAAAACCACACCTCTGAGGTGGAAGTAGGCACATCAGGTGAGGGTGCTGGCATTTTGCTCAGGGTGGGATTTGTATGGATGTGATGACGACTAGAATGGAGCTTAGGACAATGAACGGGAGCAGGAACAAGCTTTGTCTCCCAGCATTCCTGTAGGGGTAGGAGAGCAATGGCCATGCCACTGGTGGGACCCAGTCTCTGGTCTTGGTTGACAAGGAGTAGTGTTGTGCTTAGTTCTGGGCCCATAGGATGAGATGGGCATTGATGAGCCAAGAGCGTTTGGAGAAGGGCAAGCAGGACAGTGAAGGGCCTTGAGTCATTACCATGTGGGAAGCAGGCAAAGGAGCTGCATGTTCAGGCTGGGGAAAGGAGGATGCAGGGAGTGTGAACAGCGAATAAAGTTCAAAACATGGAGTCAGGAATACCTGGGTTTGAATCCTGGTCCCTACAAGTATCAATTGTGTGACTCTGGGTAAGTCACTGGGCCTCTTTGGTCTCAGTTTCCCCATCTGTAAAATATGGACACTCACACTCAATGACTTAAAATGTCTCTTCCACCTCTAAATTTGTCATCTCTGAAGAGCTGTTTCCTGGGCTCTGAAGGGCTTTCATGGGGAAGAGAGATCATTCACCTTGTTCTGCTGACCACGAGTGGTGGACAGAAGGAGAAACTTTGACATTCATCTTCAGGAATATCTTCCCAATCAGAACGGTCCCAAGGTGAAATGCTTTGCCTGGAGAGTTGTTGACTCTTCAAGCAGAATTTGGAGAACCACTTGTTGGGTATATTGTAGCAAGAATTTCTTTCACATATAGGTCAGAATAGATAGCTATGAAGGCCTCTTCTAACTCTAAAAGTCAGTGACTTTGTATGTAGGCAGATGTGGGTGCCACAGTATCTATAGTACTGGTCTTGGAGTCAGGAAAACCTCAATTCAAATCCAGACTTAAACACTTACTTGCTGTGTGACCCTGGGTAAGTCACTTCATGGCAGTCTGCCTTGGTTTCCTCAACTGTAATATGGACCTAATAACAGCACCTACTTTGTAGGGTTGTAGTGAGGATCAAAAGAAGTAATATTTGTAAAGGGCTTGGCACAGTACCTGGCACATAGTAGGTGTTTAGTAAATTCCCATTTCCTTCCTTCCCAGACTGGAATAAATGCTGAGAAATAGTAGAACCCAAGTTGGACAGGTAAGGTGAGAGATCAGAGCATGGGAGAGTTTGGATCTGCTCAGTAACAGACACCTTCCAACCTTGATGAATGTGGGGTGGGAAGAGAAGTCCAATGAGCAAACATGGTGCTTGGCACATAGTAGGTGCTTAACAAATGGTGCTGAAAATGGTTTAGAAGGGAAAGAAACTATGAGGAGGAAAAGCAGTTGACACAGTGCTCCCATGCCATGCTAAGGCACAGATTAGGGTGGTGGCAGCAAGAATACAGTGTTGGGAGTCAATTCAGTCAGAGGGACCGGAATGGGGTCTGTCATTTTACTGGTCTATGAAATGCCCTGGCTAGGAAACACCCTTCGCTAATGCAGTCTAGCAGCTTCTCTGTCAGTACTCACCTTTGAGAGCTGCCTGGAGGTCAGGGCCACAGTCAATATGTGTCAAAGGTTCAGTTTGAACCCAGATCATCCTGGCTTTGAGTACAGCTTTCTAATCACTCGATTATCCTGCCTCTCTCATTCAGCTATACCTTACTCCCCAAGTGTCTAAACCTGTGCTCTTCCAGTTCTTGCTGGACAAGTGATCAGAGCATGGAAAAAGACAATCCTCAAAAGAAGAACTGCAGGCTATTAAGAGCCCCAGGAAAGATTGCTCTGAATCCTTCATAATAAGAGAAAAATGAGTCAAAGCAACCCTGAGGCTTCACCTCATGCCCAGCAAATTGGAAAAGGTGAGAAAAGAGGGAAATATTCAACACTGGAGAGACTGCAGAAAGGTATGTTAATACACTGTTGATGGAGCTGTGAATTAGTTCAACTATTTGGGAAAATAATTAGAAACTATTCTAATTAAAAATCAAATTGAATTTTAGCAACATGGCAAGGAAGTGATGAAATCATTCTTAATCATTGACCCAGAGATCTGACTGTTTGGAGATCTATGCCCCAAGGAGGCCAAAGACAGAAAGAAAAATACCAGAGGGACCAAATTATTCATTATTCCCCCACCCCTTTTTATGGTGGTATAGATTTAAAACAAACTGAATGTCCATCAATTGGGGAAGAGCTAGACACACTGTGGGTCATGAATGGGATGCAATTTTACTACACTGTAGAGCCAATGACAATGAAAAGTTCAGAGACTCAGGGGAAGATTTCTATGAACTGAGGTACAGTGGAGTAAATGGCACCAGGAACCTAATAGTTACAGTGATGCAACATTGTAAATGGAAAGAACAAGTGAAAGTGAAAGTAACCATGATGATCAAGGAGCTGGCTCTGTGGAAGCCACGCTAGGGCCCTAGGGGGATACAATATTGCACTGATTATCAGACTATCAAGTTTCTGTGCAGTCTGGTTTTGCTGAATGCCCCCCCCCCACACACACACACTTTCTTTTCATTCTTAGAAGGGATGGCTTTGGCTTTCTGGGTAGGGGAGGAAGAAGAGATATTCCATTACCTGTCGAAACAAAAGTCATGTAAAAGCAAATAATAACAACCCAACATCTTAAAGAAAGAAATGGCACCCAGGAAAGCCAACGTGGATCAATCTGTAGGATTCAACCAACTCTTCAGAGAAGAGGAAGCAGCCTGGGGAGAAAACAATTTGGGGGAGTTTGAGAGATTAGTTCTTAATATATTTGAAGAAGAGAAGAATGTCAACAGCTTTGGGGAAATTGTCGAGATTATCGCTACCAAGAAAACAAAAACAAACGGAGCTGGAGAAAACAAGATCCCACTGCACACACTGTGTGTTGGCTAGAAAAAGCACTTAATTAAATAAAGAAAAACACTGAGTCCAATGTTCTCTTTACCAGGGAGTCAAACATTTACCAGCGGTGATACTGGACAAGTTACTGAATCTCTCTCAGTCTTGATTCTCTCATCTGTGAAAGGAAAGTAAGAGTAATCCCCACCTCACAGCATTGTGAGGATCAAATGAGACAACAGGCTGAAGTGATCTGCAGGGCTTAAAGTGCCTTATCAGCGCTCAGAGTATTATTGTTGCTATTATTATAACAGATAATTCACAACCCTCTGTCCTCACATAGGTTGGGAAGAATAAACCATGGAGATGCACGATGGAGAAAGTGCTTCATCACTGCCATGGAATAGGGTCACTGAAGAATATAAAGGGGCAGGGGTTTGCTCTGGATAGGGAGACCCAGATGGCCACATCTGCAGATAACTTTGCACTGAGAGTGTTGAGCCCTTGCAATACTGAAGAGCTTCTCAAGTGAGAAATATCATTGTAGAAAAGAGGTTGACCTCACTAGTCACTCAGGACAAGGCAAGAGGATGAAAAGGGCTTATCATGACCTTGTTCTCTGGAGCTGAAGGAATCATTCATAGAACTGGGACATCAGTACACATATCATCATTGAACACTGCAGAGGAAAAATGAAGCGGGTCCCCAACTACACATACAGAAGGAAGGGAATGACTGTATCACCTTTGAGAAAATATGCTGGGCTTTCATCGACTCGACGTTTCTCCTTACATCGTCATCAACAACGATGACAACGACGACGACATTGCTTCACCACCAGTATTCTCCTGTTCACGCTCTAGGGCCATACTGCATTGTCTGTGAGTCACTGAAAGGTCAGTAGAGAGTTCCATGGTGGGTACACACAGGCTGGGGCAAAAGATATTATTGAAAAGTTTTGTGGCCAGTAAGGAATGTGATGGACTGTTTGGGCTTTGAGCACAAGAGAGCATTATAAAGATAGCTCATGTAGGAATGTCAGGAGATCCAAAGGAAAGTCACATCGGGCAGCCCACTTGTGGAGGATTCATGAGACAACATGGACAAGGGTTGCACGGGACAAGGTCTGGTTGCCATGTGATCTGCACTGTTGGAGGAAATACTGATGAGCCATTGAAATCACCAAGTCTATAAACTTGGTTCCATTGGATTACAAATGGAATGTAAAGACCCAAGTGACCCTGATCTTCTATTTTTCCCTCACCCTACTCCCAACTGAGGGGATGAAATAAAAGGATGTTAGATACCTTCACTCATCATATTTGAGGAGAATTTCCCATCTTCCCTCCCTCTCTACCACATTCAGTTTTCTAAACAAAGGATGTTTGCCAAGGTCCTCTGATCTCCACTTGCAAGCAGCCCATGTTCTCTAGCACAGGTGAGGCAAAGAGAATATGGAAAGGTTTTGAAGGCATTAAAGTTGCAGACTTTCCTGTCCTTGTGATACAGCATCATTCTACCAGATGTTTGGGGTATGCTCCACTCTAAGATGTTCAGTCATGGTCAGCACAGGCAATTATGTGAGACTCCCATTAGGGCACCCACAAAATGAGAGATTGCAAATATGAGCAACAAGACAAAACTCTCCAGATGAGTTTTGCCGCTCATGTTGCCCTTGCTCTTGTCTTGGTCAGCTCTAGAGAATGAGAGCCAGTTTAGAAGCTCTGACACAGCTGTCTGGGCTCACATTGTGTGTGTGTGTGTGTTTTTTTTTTTTCAACTGGATACTGGAAGCCTAAGGGGAGGAGGGAAACTGTTGTATTAATCAGAGCTACTGGCAGCAGCTACTGGCTTCCTACTCCAGTGGTCAATGTCCCAGCCTCTCCAGTAGGTACTAATATTATCCTATTGATGGAAGAAAAAACATGATTGACTTCCTAAGTGTCTCTCATATGGAACTTGAGCAAATGCTAGACTTTGAGGGGATTTTTTTTTACTACCTCCACTTCTGACTGCCATAAGTGAATTAGTCCTGTGTGTCAATCTGGGCTCTCACAGACTCCCCAAACCAATTACCACAGAGTAGCACAAAGGTCATTTTACAGCAAAGATTTATGTGAAGACAGTTATAAACCATTTTTTTAAATGAAGAAAAATTAAATAATCATCAAGAAAGTCAATAGGTGTAGTTAGTTGAGCCAAAGTAGGGAAGAGCCCTATGTGATCCAAACAACCCTATATGCTTAAGGCTGATCAGTTACAAAGAGAAAACTGCCAAGAATTGGAATGGGAAAGCAAATGGCCAAGAATATCAAAGGAAATTTTGAAAAAAAAAAAGAAGAAAAGGAATTTGCAGTGCTAGGTCTTCAATTATATGATAATGTAGTGTGATTAGCAAAATTACCTGGCTTCAGATAAGACACAGAAAAAAAGATCAATGAAGCCTGTCGATAACCTCAAAGTAGAGCCAAGTGAACACAACAGATTAGTAGCTAATAAATCCAAGATCTAAACCACTAGGGAAAGAATGGATCATCCAACCAAAAATAATTGGGACATTGGAACAGCACTACAGTGAAAAATGGGACAAGAGCTATAACTTGCAACATGGGTCTCCATACAAGCAAAATGGATCAATTATCTAACTATGAACAATATAGAACATCTGCCATGACTGTTCAGAGGCAACAAATTCTCAAGTATTTGCAAATAGGGCAAATTATAGATGACAAAAGGGATAAATTTGATGATACGTGTACAAAACATTGTATGGTACTTAATATACCAAAAAAAAGGAAATAAACAAATGGGTTTAAAAAAAAAAAAAACAAATGATAAACATTTCTAGTAAAAGTCTGGCCTCCAGAACTCATAAGGAATTAATTCAAAATCTATAAGAGTAAGAACTATTTTCAGAAGTTTAAATGGCCAAAATCAGAGTATTTCTCTAAAGAAAAATCAAGATTTATCGATCATCACCTCAAAGACTCTTTAAACTCTTTTTCAATTGAGAAAACACAAATGGAAACAGCTCCAAGTTAGCGCCACACACCTGAGAAATTGGAAAATGATCTTTTAAAACACCCAAATTCAGTGCTGACTAGTCTCCACATGATTATTCTGCTGGGGGAGATTGGCCCCACTGTCTAGAAAAGTGGTCTGCTGTATGTAATGGGACCATATAACTGCGGATAGCATTTGACATAGCACCACTAGGACACCTCAGGATGTTCACAGGAGCATCTGTGCATTGAGGATGGATGAGGTGTGATCATAGGAGCATAGATGATAGGATCACACATGAGAGCTGGGAGGTAACTTAGAGGTCACGGAGTCCAAGTTCCTCATTTTACAGAGGGAACTGAGGCAGAAGTGAAGTGACTTGCTCAGGGTTCCATAGCTACTAAGTGTTTGAGGCAGAATCTGAACTCGGGGCTTCCAGATTTTCTTCCTTTGGAGTTCCCTACACTCATGAAGTAAGCCTGGAAGACTCCCCTGCAAAACAACAGCAAAACTAAAAGAAGTTGGATTAACTGTCCACAAGCTGAATTTGGATGATTTTGCTGTTTTTTATTACATTTCTATGACTTTGCCATGTGGTCCAGTGCCTCCAGTCTCTCCATGCCAGGTATTGGGCTGATTTCTCAGGGCAAACCAGAAGGTTACAGGGGAAGGAGCACTGGCTTGAACGTCAGGATATCTGGGTTCAAATTCTGCGTTTGGCCATAACTTCCTGAGTGACCTTGGGCAAGTCCTCAGCCTTCCTAGGCCTCAGTTTCTTCCTCAGTAACTCATCTGTAACCCTGAGGTCCTCCTCATTTTCAGTGATGCCAATCCCTTGTTCCCTGGCCCTTCCCAAGAAGCTTTCTGCATGAGCCTTTCTAGCTATGGCTTCATTCACCTAGCTCCCATTTACAAGGTGCTCCAAGCTTGCTCTCTTGCAGTCCACCCTCAGCTCCTCAGGGAGCATCTCAATGGCCCTTCTGGGCTAACTGGGGCAGAGTGGCTGGGCCTTGACCAGTCTTGGCCAGAACATCAATAACAACAGATATTTACAGAGATCTTTACCTGTTTTATTGTTTTCTTCAACTGCTTTCATTGCAGCTGAATCTTACCTCAACCCTGTGAAGAAGGTGCCATATTGTGCCCATTTTAGAGCTGAGGAAGTGGAGGCTCCACAAGGGTCATGCCTGGCTCAGGGTCACCTAGCTAGTAAGAGTCAGACACAGGAAGAGAGCCCAGCACTCTCAGGCACCAAGCCCAGAATTCTCTCTGTGAGGCCATGTTGCATCTCGTGATACCAGCAGGGGGACCTTAGG
>CM053583.1:420708464-420785105 GCA_028627135.1 Pseudochirops cupreus | reverse complement strand
CACCTTGGAAGTTTACTACCTGTATGATACTGAGTAAACCTCTCTGGGCCTTGGTTTCCTCACTTGTAAAAGAAGGTGGTTGGGTCAGATGGTCTCTGATGCCCTTCCTAGATCTAGAAGGGCATCTCATCTCCCCAGGCCTCAGTTGCACATGAATAATGGCTCATAGTTATGCAGCAATAGGTCCTCTGTGACTGGCTGACTCCTCAGGGGCAGTGAGATCTGAGATAACCTAACTGTGACATGGGGAAGCAAGCCCTCTGAGTGGGGAGCAGGGCAGGCCAAGGTGGAGAGGACACCTCAGGAAGCAGGACTTAGGCATGCCAGCCTCTGGCCCTGGCTGAGGAATCAAGTCAACAAAGATTTATTAAGCACCTAATATGTGCCAGGTACCATAAGTACTGAGTCCTGAGGATAAAAAAAAAGGGCAAAGACAAGCATGCCAGGGTCCCTGGCCTCCGTGAGGTCACATCTAATAGGGCAGACAACATCCACGTGATTTGTGCTTGGGAGAGGCGATGACAAGCACAGATCTGAAGGGGATGGGAAAGGCTTCTTGCAGCCTGGGGTTTGAGCTGAGATTTTAAGGAAGTTAGGGAAGCCAGGAGGTGGCGCGCGGGAAGAGCCAAATGAAGAAAGGAAAGAGCAGGAACAGATGCTTTCCCTCCTGGGAGAACCTTGAAAGGACAAAGATCTGGAGGAAGTAGGGGGGTGACCACTGGCCCGCCAAGCCTTTCAGGAGAGGATCATGAAGGAGAAACCACAGGAAGAGAATGCTGGACCTGGGGTCTGGAGATGGGTGGTCCAGGGCTTTAAAGGGGCTGAAGAGCCCATACTAGGGCAGATGGTCAGCATACAGCAGAGGATGGATGTCTGTGCCCCTGCTCCTGTGAGTGCTTCTGCCAGGTACATGTAAGAAGGCCAAGCCCACCCCACCCCCACCTAGAGAGGAAGGGAGGACAGACCCCAGACAGGAAGACTTAGTATAAGCAGCATGGTGTGGAAATTGAACTGTGGAGCAAGAAAGCAGCAGCTGGTGCCAAGATGCTTGGTGAGTGCTGCAGCCTCTGAGGATACCTATGACCAGTCTCCAATAACCTGGCCAGACCAGCCCCTTAATAACCTGGCCAGACCAGCCTCTTAATAACCTGGCCAGATTGGCCTCCAATAACCTGGCCAGACCAGCCTCTAATAACCTGGCCAGACCAGACCCTAATAACTTGGTCGGATTGGCTTCTGGGCTACCTGACATTTACAATATGCATTTGGTGTACAGAGCTGACTATATTTACAGACTGTATTAAGCAAGAGAGTCAGAATGGGGTTTTGTTTGGCAGAAGAATGTGGCTTTGGGGAAGCTAGATCGGGCTGGCGTCTCTTATATGTCTGTGTTGGACTTGCATTCCCCTGTATTGTGTGTCCCTCATGAACTAGACTGCAAGAGGAAGGAAGGAAGGAAGGAAGGAAGGAAGGAAGGAAGGAAGGAAGGAAAGAAGGAAAGAAGGAAGGAAGGAAGGGAGGAAATAGTGTATTAAGCACCCATTATGCACCAGGCATTTCATAAATATTATCTAATTCCCTAGATGCCATTATTATCCCAGTTGAGGAAACTGAGGCTGTCAGAGATAAAGTGACTTGTCCAGGGTCATATAGCTAGTAAATGTCTGAGATTGGATTTGAACTCAGGTCTTCCTGACTCTAGCATGGGTCTTAAGGCTGCAGTAGAATACAGGCTAGGCAGTCATCTCGGTGTCACTAATGACTGTATCCCGGACAGCACATTCAGGGCCTTCTGCTCTTCTCTTGGGTGTACCAGGGTCAGAGATAAAAGGATCAAGGTATGTCCTTGGCTCATTCCAAAACCAGAGATCATAACTAATGTTAGAGTTATCTGGGGCCTTCTCAATCATCTGGCTTACAGATGAGGAGACTCGGACACCAACAGAACCGGAAATGGCCAAGGTTACCCAGCTAGTCAGTGTCAAAGTTGGGCCTGAAAGCTGGGCCTCTGACAGGTCTGGTTCACAGTTCCAGGCTATCTCTGGGTGTCTTCCTCTGGACCTTGGATGGTCCCAGTACTGTTTCTTCTGCCACCTTCTTCTGACCTGCATCTGTGAAGATCTCCTGGACTAGGTAATTGCAGAACTTTTAGGGTTAGGTTTTCAATGTCAGCACCATGGTCAGGGGAACCTGCTGATCCCTAGCTTAACTCTCTGAAGACAAATCTGTAATTGGAAAAGGTGATTTTTCGCTGCAAGAGTGAAACTAAATACCTTTATTATAAATGGTATAGTTTGGAAAAGTGTGTCTGGTGGGATGTTTGGGAAGTGCTCATGGCCTCAGCTCCTGAGATTTGTCAGCCTCATCAATGCTAGCGAAGGAATGGATGTTTAAGATTATGGAGCCTGGGAGGAGGGAGACACCTGCTCTCCCAGTAGGGCACAGGAGAGGTCTGACTTCTTCTATATATTCCAAGCCTCTAGTTCTGTGTCCCTCCAAGAGGCAGAGCAGATACTGTGTTTGGGCTGGGATTCTGTCAGGCGTGTACACACTGTGCTCTTGCTGTTTCCTGCCCTCCTCCCACCCACCATTGGGACTTACCTCTTGTTCTATCAGTATAGAACTTGTGACCTGTTCTCTCCTGCTCCAGGGCTCCCTATGGCTTCTATGATCAATGATTCACTCCTCTGGGTGACCTCAAAAGCTCTTCACAACCTGGTCCCAATCTACCTTTCTAGGCTTAGTGCCTGTTACTCCCTTCTCACTCAGTCTAGCCAAACCGTCCAGCATGCAGTTCCTCACGACCAACGTTTGGCCTGCCATTTCCACCCCTTTATACAGGCTCTGCCTCATTCAGGGAATGCCCCCCTCCTTACCTCTGCCTCAGAGGGTCTCTGATAAAGGCCTCATTTCTCAAGCATATAAAGAATTGAGTTCTTCTCTTATTAAAAATAAGAGTCATTCCTCAATTGACAAATGATCAAAAGATATAATAAGCTTTCAGATGAAATAATCAAAGCTATCTGTAGCTGCATAAAAATATTCTAACTCACCATTGATTGGAGAAATGCAAATTTAAATAATTCTGAGATATTATCTCATATCTATTAGATTATCAATAGGACAGAAAAGGTAAATGACAAATGTTAGAGGGGATGTGGGAAAAATGAAACCTTAATGCACTGTTGGCAGAGTTGTGAACTGATCCAACTATTCTGTAGAGCAATTTGAATTTATGCCCAAAGGGCTATAAAATCATGCATAGGCCTGTATCCCAAAAGAGATTTAAAAAAAAAAAACAAAAAGAAAAAGGACCTATATGTACAAAAATATTTATAGCAGCTCTTCTGGGGATAAAGAATTAGGAATTGAGATAATGCCCATGAATGAGGGAGGTGAAGAGGGTGAAAAGGAGAGAATTCAGAATTCAGTTTTAAAAACGAATGTTAAAAATTGTTTTTACATGTAACTGGGGGAAAATAAAATACCAAAATTTTCTTTTAGAGTATTCTGAGCTTCCTTTAAGGCTCAGCTAAGACAACACCTCCTACCAGAGACCATTCCTAACCACCCCTGAAAACTAGTGTCTCTTTTCTCACACATACCCTTCACATGTAATAACTGCCAATTATAAATCATTCTAAGATTTTCTAAGCGCTTTCCAAATTATCTTATTTGATATTCACAAGAACGCTGGAAAGTAGGTACTATTATTATCCCCATTCTACAGAAGGGGAGACTGAGGCTGAGAGGTTAGTGACTTACCCCAGAGTCACAAAGCTAATAAGTGTCTTAGGGAGAGTTTGACTTCAGGTCTTCCACTGCCATTTAAAAGCAAAAGAAGAAGGGGAGAGCAGAGGATGAGGTAGGTAGATGGTGTCATACAAGCAACAAGCATGAACTTGGACAGACTTTGGGAGAGAGTGGAGGATAGAAGGGCCTGGCCTGCTGTGGTCCATGGGGTCGCAAAGAGTTACAAATGACTGAATGGCCAAACAACAACTTCCAATGCCAAGTCTTGGACGCAGCTCACTGTGCTACCTAGCAGGCTCATATTACCACATATACATTGCATCCAGGCCAGCGGTTCTCAACCTATGGGTTGCGACCCCTTCCAGTCACCTAAGACCATTGGAAAACACATAATTCCAATGGTCTTAGGAACTGAGACACCGTTCCTCTATCCATCTCCAGGTGGGTCCACCCACATGCAGATACACCCACATACGAGTATTAAAGGGTCGCAGCATTAGGAAGGTTGAGAATCACTGGTCTAGGCCTTTTTCTTGACCGAATGCAAGCTTCTTGAGGGCAGGGACCGTTTCATTTTTGTTCTTGTATCCCAGTGCCTGGTACCTAGTGGGACAGACATAGGGGATGGGCATGTGCTTTCATTGGTATAGGGAACTTGTAGGTAAGGCAGATACTCTCCTGATAGGAGTCAGCACCTTATGTCCTTCTTTGAGAGTTACCTAGAGCACTCAGAAGTTACATGACCAACCCAGAGTCATAAAGCCAGTTTGTGCCAAAGGAGGGGACTTGAACCCAAGTCCTTCTTGTTTCAAGGCCAGATCTCTATAACACAATACCTCTCATGGCCCACAGTAAGTGTCTCACAAATGTGTGTTGATTGGTTAAGAAAATGCACCATGCATTTAACAAGAAAACTGCTCCCTTTCCCAAGTGCCGCGGGTTAGGGGCCTGAGATGATCTCTGGAAGATGCTGTGATGTCTAAGAACCACCAGCCCTCCTAACGATGGTCACTTCTCTTGTTTCCGGCTGTGAGGAGATAGCTAAGGTGATGGAGTGACCCCCACCCAATAGGACACAATGCCAGGAAGAAGTTATTTGCTTGGGATGCTTAATGAAATTAATATTATGAAAATATTTACCTGAGCTGTAAATACTAGATGTTAAATATTGAGAAACAAAATCCAGAAAGACATCAGGGCTGAAATCTCTACAAAGTCCCTGCTTGTCAGGCTACTCAAATTCACCTCCAATGGGTAAAAGGCATTATTATCAATGACCAAGCTCCCACATTGGGAAAGAAGGGACCAGATGGCTGAGCTTCCCTCATGCAGGCCAGTTTTCCCTTTGCTGTGCTGAGGGGGGAAAACCAGCCTCTGCCTCACTTCAGGAAACAAAGTAGGAAGAAGCAGTCTCTCCTCACCATGGTTCCCTCTGTACTTGGACAGTCCCATCTGTGGCGAGCCAAATAGGCCTGATCAAGTTCTCAGATAAGAGACCTTAATTATGTACCCTAATTCCTCTTGAGGTGACACAGCTTGCAAAGGCCGGCTCCCCCAAAAGAACCTCAGGGGTGCACTTAAAAGGACTCTTGTCTGAGATCTTGACTCCTACAAAGCCTTCTTTACCCCCAGAATTTCAGATACTTAAAAAAGACAAGTCTCTTATTAAATTTTCCATCCTGTGCTGGTTCCAAGGTACAACATACTCAAGACAATGATTACATCTAAACAAACCTAAGTTACTTTGAAGTCTTATCTCTTTTGTCTCCTCGTTGTTAATACCTTTAAGAATGCTCATTGACCTGTTGGTGCCCAGAAAACCTGACTTTATCTAAAGTTACTTCCCAGAACTAACAAGCTTAAGACAATGATAGTAAAACCTGAATCCTTTCATCATTAAACAGAGTTAATGGTTCTTTCTTGAACTACCCACATGGCCTGGTCACTTCTTTTTTTTCACGTCTCCAGTCATGCTTAATGCTGGACACTGAGCAGCCCCCAACACTCATCCAACTTGCAATGGCTTCTCTCTTTCAGCCTTCCAAGCTTAGCAGGAAATGCCTCTGCCACTAATTAACTGGAGGTCTCTGGACAAGTCAGGTATGCACTCTGGGTTGCAAGGTTCAGTGGCACTTTGGACTGGCATGCCAATAACAAAAAGGGGTCAAGATGACGCTGTTTTGATGTGATGGAGTCAGAGGCCAGTTGCCTAAGCCCTTACGAGGTCCCAGGGGACCTATAGGTGCAGTTATGAACAGTGGGTGGAACTGGGTTCCAATTCTGCCTCACAAGCTAGCTCTGTGACCCTCTGTAGGCCATTTTCCCTCTGGTGGGCTCAGTTTCTTGAACTGTCATGAAGACCAAATGAGACAGTGCAAGTAAAGCATTTTGCAAATTTCAGAAGAGCTAGCCATGAGTGAGGGATTGAGCTTGAGGCATCTGAAGTGCCTTTCAGCTCTTCAGCTGTGATCCTATGGTTTGGGGGAAAGCAGGCAGAAGGGGTCAAGGAGTATGGAATATGTTAGTCAAGAAATGAGCCAAGAACAACTAAGATCTATGGAGAACGTTGTACTGAGAATGGCCTGGAGACCACTAGGCAGGTAGTGGGACATACCATGCTCCAACTAGGCAGCTGGAAGCACAGTAGATAGAGCACAGACCTGGAGTCAGGAAGACCTGAACTCAAAGTATGACCCCAGACACTTACTGACTGTATGACCTTGGGCACATTGTCCTCTTGGGCCTCAGTTTACTCTACTGTAAAATGGGAATAATACTAGCAGCTACCTTGCAGTGCTGCTGGGAGGACCAAACAAGTACTTAGAAAGTGCCTCATACACAGTAAGTGCTATGGAAGTCTTAGCCCTTATCATAATTATTATTGAGATGGGCCAAGTCTAGGTGGTGTTCAGACAGCACAGCCCCAGGAAAGGAGGCTGGTTCCTTACAATAGCAATGGAAGCAATCTTTTCAGAAAAACAAAGCGACCCACTCACCCAGGTAACAGTGCTACAGAATAAACCACTGGCTGAGCCTTCAAGTCCTCTCCCCCTCATGCACAATCCTGAATATTTAAGGTCTATATAACATTGATACAGGCATATAACAACTAGAGCCATCTCTTTATGTGTGTGTGTGTGTGTGCTCAGCAGATATAAACAGGCAGATTTCAAAAAAAATTGCAAGCTATCAACAATCATATGATTGCTCCAAATAATTAAAAACAAGAGATATGCAAATCAGAGCAACGGAAAGTTGCACCATTTTGGTAAACAATTCAGAATTAGACTAAGTATGTCACCAAAGTATTCATAGTTTTTGATCCAGAGATATCACGAACTAGGCACCTACCCTAATGAGGCAAAAAACAGACTTAAAAATCGGAAAGAAATAAAAGTATTTATAGCAGCCTTTTTTGCAGCATCAAAAGACTGAAAGGAGAATGAAAATCCATAAAGTGTAAAGGAATATTATTGTGCTCTAAGTAATAACAGATCTGAAAAATTCCTAGAAGTTTGGGAAGTCTTGTCTGCATGATGCAGAGGGAGGTGTGAAGAATCAAGAGAGCAATTTACACAATGACCACAATAAAGGGAAATAAATTTTTGGAAAGACTTCCTGGACTCTGCTAAGTGTAAGTGAGGGCTTGGTGGTGAAGCACGCCTTTTGAAGGGAAGTATGTATTTTCATGTACGGTCAATGTATTAACTTTTTTTGTCTTTTATGAAGGAGAGTTCAATGGCGGAATTCACTGGAAAGTGTATGCTCATCTGTCATGATATGAAAAATCAGAGAGCATAGCTAAAACATTTTTTAAGAAATATAAAGAACAGAGTGAAGAGGATTGAGGTAGAATGGGAGAGAGGTCAGAGAAGGTTTAAGGGGATTTTTGACTTAAAAAGCTTAGAAATGGTCAAATCATGGGTGATACTGATGGGGAGAACTAAGGTCAGACTATCCTTCTGAATGGTTCAGGTCAAGTGAAGATTCAGGGTGTGGGAGTTGAGAAGGTTGATACTGTGGGATGGCAGGAATGTCTTCAAGTGTGACGGAAGTGATTAGGGAGGGAAGGAAGATGGTCCTGCACTCACTGAAAAAATAGGGAGAATACCCTAGAGCTGAGGTTCCTAATTGGGATCTGTGAATTTTTTTAAAAGATAGTTTGATAACTGTATTTCATTATAACCAGCTTCTTTTAAATATTGTATAATTATTTTATGTACTTACAAATATTATTCTGAGGAGTTCATAGGCTTTCACCAGATGGCCAGAGGGATCTCGGCCACAAAAAGGGTTAAGAATCTCTGCCTTAGAGGGTGCTATATTCTAGCAATAAGCACTGCCCCAGGTAATATAGATGGAGTGAACCTCACACAAGGAAAGTTTGCTGGGTGGTGATAAAAAAGGGCATCCAGAGGGTCCAGCAGGGAGTAAGGAGTCTGCCAATTTTTCCTCCTGGCTCATTATATATGGCCAAGATAACAGGAAAAAGACAAATAGCCCTGGAAAGGGTAGCCAAGGATGAAATGTCATCCCAAAATTTTGAAGTCCTTATTAGGAAACTGAGGTCCAAGGGGAACAGGTGATATTTTCCTTACTGTTATTCATCTACTCCACAAGATCCAAAATAGAAAGGTAGATTGGGAAGTGGACAGTGCCTGAGAACAGCATTCACACTGCTGGACCATGGCTCAGATATATGAAAATGGGAGGCTCCTAGCCAAGGATGGAGCACATCTAAAAAGGAAATGGAAAAAAATGCAGTATCTGTGTGAATTTTGGTGCCTCCAGTATCCCACTCCTAAAACTTCTTCAGATCCTCCCCCATTCTCCCCTCCTTCACTCTAGTCTGTAACAAGGAGGCAGCCCTTTCCAACACCCCCACCTTGCCAAATGAACACCTCTCCCTGTGCCCTTGATCACATGTTCTCCCCTTTTCCTGAAGAATACTGCTTAATGACCCCCATTCTTTCTAATCTTCCGTCTTTTCCTCTAACTTGGTTCCTTTCTTGCTACTTACTAACACATCCAGGTCTCTCCCATATTTAGAAAAAAATGCCTCCATTTGCTCCTGCCATCCCCTCAAGTTACTATCATATATCTCTTTTTGATAATCAAATGCTCAGGAAAAACCAAAACCTTATTCCCTCATTGCCACTACTTGTTCTCTTCTCACTCACTTTTCAGCCCTTTGTAATCTGACCTCATCATTCCATTGAAACTGCTCTCTTCAAGGTTATCAACGATTGTCTCATTGCTAAACTCAATGGCTTTTTCCCCACTTCCTCATCTTTCTGGACTTCTCTGTACCATTGGTGCTGCTGGCCCCTTCTTGGTACTGTACATCTTCTTGCAGCATTTTTGGGGCACTGCTCTCTCCTCCCTCTGCGTCTACCTGCTGGGCCACCTCTCAGTCTCCTGTGCTGTTTTGTTATCTGTGCTCGTCCCTTCTCTTTTCCCCATGTGATCTTTAGTTTATTAATCTGACAAATAGAGAAGAATTTGCAATCTTTCCTCAAGGCTCTGTCCTAAGCCCTCTTTTCTCTCTATCTATACCTTCTCTCTTGGTGATTACATCTGTGCCCATGGACTTAATTATCACCCCCATGTGGACAATTCCTAGAAATTGTACCTGGATGTCCCACAGGCACTTAGAACTTGACACCATTCCCTTCCCCCATAAAACTATCTTTCCTTCAAATGTACCTGTTTCTGTGGGACCACAGAACACCATCCTTCCAGGCACTCAGATTTTCTATGTTGGCAACATCTTTGACTCTTCCCTCTCCTCTACACTCCAATCACTTTTTAAGTTCTACCTCCTTAAGACTTCTACTCTCTCTTCACTTCTTTCTTCTCACATGGCCTAAACCCCGCCCCTTATTACTCTCAATTGGCTGTTGCAGAAGCCTCCTAACTGGACTGTTAGTTTCCAGTCATGCCCCTGAGGTGAGGTGGGGCAGGAGCTTAAGTTTATGAGGAAACAAGCATTACATCTTAAAATTTGTGACTGGGTAAAGTAAAGCTGAGTGTAGTCTGATATATATCCTAAATTCTGGGAAGAGATTATTTCAGAGAATGTACTGGTAGGATACCATGACCTACATTCTACAGAAAGAGTCACCCAGAAAGGATGGGAAACTCTTAAAGATTGAAATTCTTAAGATAAAAAAAGAAAATTTTCCTGAGGCAGCCAAGGGATAGTTGTTTAAAGAAATCAATGTGGTTGCACAGGGAGCTCCCAATCCAGCTTAGGTTTAAACAGACATGTCTGTCTATATGGCAGAAGCAAACAGCAAATGAGAAGAGAAGGGAAGTAGAAGCATGGCATAGTTTTGTCACAATAGCATCAGAGTTCTAAAGCTCAGATTTAGGTGACAATAATAAGGAGAGCAAAGGACAATGAAAAGAGCATATCTGTGCTATAGAGAAGAAAAAAGAAAGATCAAAGTAGGGCTATCCTGAGGGACCATGATCACAGATGGCAGAGAGAAGGCAGAACAACTCAGCCCTTCTGCTGCTTCTGTGTTCTCTGCCAAGGAGAACTGTCTTTGGACTGAGACAAACAGTACCAAATAAGGCCAAGAGGGAGTTAAAACCCATAATGAACAAAGCCATAAAATATAAGCAGTTAGCTGCTCTTAATGAATTAAAGTCCCTAAGCCAAGATGAACTATATTTCTGGCACTAAAAGAAAATATTGGCCAATGCCATTTCTGAGTCACTGTCAGTGAAAGAGTGTAGAGTGTAAGAAGTGCCACAAAACTGGGGAAGAGCAAATTCTGTCCCACATTTTAAAAGGGAGGTGGAAAGAGAAGGCAGGCAGGTCTACAAACCAGAGGTAGGCAAGTTAGATTTTTGTCCCTGGCAAAATGATAGAAAATGTTATCCAACGGATGGTTAGTGAATACCTAGATGTGGAAGCAACGATCCCAAAGTCACTGTGGCTTCTTAAGGAGCACCTCTTGCCAGGATAACTTCATTTCCTTTTTGACAACCTATTACATCTGTTGGTAGTCTGAAGACTATCCTAGACATTGTTACCCTAAGTTTTAGCAAAGCAGGTGACAAAGGCTCTCATAATGAGCAGAAATGGAGCCTAGGAGAAAACTTAAGTGGATTTGGGATTGAGGGATTGGGTTTCTTCCATATGGTCCCAGGGAATCCAACCAGGAATTGGAGTGAAAAGGCTGCAGAGCTACATTTTGGCTTCATGCCAGGCAAATCTTCCTCTAACAAGGAAAGCTATCCCAAAGTACATGAGCTACCTTAGGAGGTGGGGGATTCCCTCTCCTTAGAGGTGCTCAAGCTGAGGCTGGACTGCCCCTTGTCAGGTATATTAGAGTAAAGCTTCCTTTCATTTATGTGATGACCGCTGATGGCTCTTCCAACTCTCCAATTCTGTGAGCTGGTTGAAAGGCTGGACCAGAAGAGTGATCAGTATGGGGTTGATACCAGCTTGGAAGATGACCTCTAATAAAGAGCTCCAGAAACTGGTGTAGTTTAACAATTTTGTCACTGACTTGGCTAAAGCATGTTAATTAAGATTGCAGATAAAAGAAAGTTGGGCAGAAATATATATGTGTTGGACAGAAGGAGGTGGATCTAAAAAACTCCTGGCAGACCCAAGTGAAGAGCCAAGTCTAAAGAAAAGAAAGATGAGAAGCAAATTTAAGCCTCTTCTTGGATGAAGAAAACCAGTGTCAGGTGGGTGTGATGGCAAACACCTGTGATCCCTGCTGGGGGAAGGCAGAGGCAATTTAAGAGTTCTCAGCTGCAGTAGTTGTGGGATTCATGTTTGCTCTAAGTCCAACTCCCTCCGAAAGGGGGTGGGGACTCTCAGTTAGCTGAAGGAGGAACCAGTATGGGCTAAAAATGGAGGAAGTCAAAGATCCTGTACTGATCTGCAGTAAGATTTAGTTCAGTGAGTGACCAGTGTACTGTCAGCCTGGGGCAGGGTGTGTGTGTGGGGGGGGGGGAGAGAGGGAGAGAGAGAGAGACAGAGAGACAGAGAGACAGAGACAGAAGGACAGAGAGAGAGAGAGACAGACAGAGAGACAGACAGAGAGAGAGAGAGAGAGAGGGAGAGAGGGAGAGAGAGAGAGAGAGATGAAAGATGAAAAAGAAGGAAAGGAAGGAGGGACAAAGATAGGAAGGCAGGAGGGGGTTGAAATTCATGATGGGATGAAGGGATCAGAGGATGATAGGAGTGACAAGGGCTCTCCTGTGAGGAAACCCTTCTTTATACCATGGCTTTCTTCCCTCTGACTAATTGTTCCCTCAGCAACCATTTACAGAATGGCCTGCTCAGTATTCGTTATTTCATTATTCAATATTCATTAGCCCAATATTTCCTATAGTAGCATTAATCAGGAGGCATTAATTGATTGTGAATTGCCTCCAGCCCTGCAGGTTGGCACTCTCCATAGCTACTCTTCTAATTGGTTAGCCCTCGCTATAAATGCTCATCCATCTCTGGATCCAACATCCTAGTCTTCCACCTTTGTAACTGTCAGCCACAGAATGCTGGAACCATCCGGGGCTTTAGCAAGGATTCCTCCCCCTTTCTTTTACAGAAGAAAGGACTGAAGGTCAGGGAGAGTGAGTAACGTGCACAGGGAGTGGTGGCCAAGCCAGATCAGGATTTGAATCTAGGACACCAGACTCCAAATCTCCTCCCACTGTCCTACTAAAGGACCTTCCATGGCAAACTGGCCAATCCACAAGTATCTGAGGACTTAAAAGGCGTCTGCACTTAGCTGCCCCACTAAATAAAAGAGAATGGAAAAGCTCTGAGATGAGATCCCAGGGATGGAAGAGGTAGCTTGGAAATGGTTCCCTTTTTCTTTACTTGTTTGTCATTGGGCCTCTTCTAAGCCAGGTGACAGAATCATCAGGAAATGAAGCAGCAAAAGGGGCTCCATCCAAAGGGATTTAGTCAGTTCAGGAGCATTTGTGAGGGGGTTGTTCTGGACCTTCAGGGATATAAAGAAATGCAAAAATCATCCCTGCCCTTGAGGAGCTTACTTTCTAATGGGCAAAAGAACTTGAAAATGAGAGGGTACAGACAAAATCATGGAGAATAGAGGAAGGGAACCTGAGGGAAGGCACTGGTAGCTCAAGCCACAGTGGGAAAACCTCCTGCAGGGGTTGGGACATGAGCCGACTCCTGAAAGAGGCCAGGAATGGAGGAGAGAGGTTTTCAGGCATGGGAGCAGTTCATGGAAGTGTACTGGCCACATGGGCTCCCATGGGAGAGGGGAATTCTGTCAGAAGAGCAGCAGAAGACCCTGACTACTGCTGGATAGCAGGCTTCATGGAGGAGAGCCAAGTGTATGAAGCTGGAACGTAAAGAAGAAAAGGGGGCATTGCTGCTGGGAAAGCGGAAATAGCAAGCTTTAGAAATGTCTTTAAAACTGAGTGTCATGAAATTCTCTCTATATTCACATGCCAGAAGCTGACAAGTGTGAAAGGAGAGCACAATTTGGGGCTTTTAATCTCCAACCGTGTTCTTGGAAGCAGTGTTCTAGAGGAGGGGACGCTGAGGGAGGTCAGCCACCATACTAGGCCCATATGGCAGGGCTGGGCAGGGCTGGGCCTGGCTCCCAAAGCCTGGGCCCACCCCAGGGCTCCTCTGAGGGACATAGCTCTCTCTCTGTCTCCCCACCAAGGATTCTGAATTACTATAAGAGGACCCTAGCTCAGCTCCAGATGAACTCAGCTTTCTGGGGTTTTATCTGAAGGCCAAGAGAGCCCTGGATGGGACAAGGCAGCAGCAGTCCTCTGGAGGGGCCTAACAAACCCAAGCCTGAACTTGAACCCCTGGAGTGCACTGGGAAAGCCCAGAGCCCTCCTGGCCCCAAGCTGGGAATTTGGAATGCTGAGCTGCCAATTTAGGCTGCTCTCGGGTCCTGGGGTTGAGATGCTGCCCCCCCAGTCTGCTCCCTGCCTTTCCGTACTCACTGCCCATTTGCTCTCTATGTACACTCTTTGCTGCTGCCAGGCTGGTCTCCTTGCTGCTCAGCATTATGCACCATCTCATCTCCTGCTTCCGGGCCTTTGAGGAGGATGTCCTTCATGCCTGCCGTACACTCCCTCCTACCCTCTGCCCTTCACATCTCTAACTTCTTTCAAGGCTTATGAACTGCTTCCCAAAGAGAGTCTTTCCTCGCCGACCCTGATTGCTCATGCCCCCGTTGTGACTTTACTTTGAACTGACTTGCACATACATTATCCTTACTACTTATCTGTGACCATGGTTTTCCTTCAATAAATCCTTGAGGTCATGGGTTTTTTTTGTCTTGTTGTTTACTTCTGTATCCCCAGCACCTAGGGCAGCACCTGGCTTAGAGTAGATGCTTCATAAGTATTGATAGAATAAATGAATAGGAAAGTAGGGCAGGCAGCTAGGTGGTGCAGTGGCTAGTCGGGAAGATCTGAGTTCAAATCCAGCCCTAGACACTTGCTGGCTGTGTTTGTCTCAGTTTTTCATCTATAAAAAGGAGGTACACTGGAGAAGAAAAGGGCAAACCACTCTAGTATCTTTACCAAGAAAATCCGATGGACAAATTCCATTGGGTCCTGTAGAGTCAGACATAACTAACCTACTGAACAAAGCATGGTAGGCTCCAGTTAGAACCTACAAATCAGGGCAGAAATGCACAAAATGGCCACAAAAGCAGAATTTATTTAAAAAAGAAAACCAGGTCCTGCTTAGGAAGTGTCCTCTCCTCCGCAGTCCCCTCGGCCTTGAACGACTGGGGTGAGGTGTGGTCCTTGAGCCCAAATATAAATCTCAGGCAGGCTTAAAGGGAGAACCAGGCTCCCATTTCCCCTTTAGTGTCTACGCAAAGCATGGTTTGAATGATTAAGGGGCAGCTCATTTCATCTGCGAGCTGTGGACAATGAACTCCTCCTGACTATTATTAGCAGAGGCTTTTTCCTTCTCCATGTGCTAACAGAGCCCCTGAAAGGCTGGGGAAGAGAAGGGAGCAGAAACTGCACACAGCCAGCTTTATTACTGCTTGGCATCTTTGGTGCCTTGGTGTGCACACATTGTGCGCGTTGTCTTCTGTGATACAACGTAAGCTCCTCCAGGACAGGAACTGGCCTATTTGTCTTTGTTGGTTTGAAAACTGAAGAACTAAAGCTTCAACTTTGTGGCTAAAGAGAGATCTGGTGTTCACCCTGGTGCTTCACACACGGACTGAATGGCCCAGGCAATAAAGAGCTGGCTGAGTGTGATTCCATCAACAAGAATTTGTTAGGGGAGGCATGATTCAAATCATTCTTCCACCTTCACCACATACACGTGCACACATGCACACATACATGCACACGCTTACAAGTCATTTTCTTGTGAGAGCCTCGTAGGTATTTCCAAGGCTCTTTCCTCTACAGACAACCTCGCCCCAACATGGCGCTTATGGACGGTAACACACTGACCCACTGTTTCTTTCTTCTCCTTGCATTGGGATTTTGTGAATATTGAGCACTGGGCATTTTGCTCCATCTGTTCAGTAATAAATACATTGCTCAATAAATGTTTTCTAAAAATAGCCAATTAAGCAGGAGTGACTCTCTGAGTTGAGAAGACTGGACCTCCATACGGACATGCAGAGTAGCCAAGAACTGTTAATTACCAAACCCACAGAAGATGTGGCCTTTAAAAAGAAAACTAATGATTGACTTTTTAGAGAGCAGAAAATCAATCCCTTTGGCCTTAAGTGTTGATCTAAATCTAAATAAACATGGACACGGGGTCTACATAGGATCACAAGACCACAGATTTAGAGGTGGAAGGGGCCATGAGGGAGGGCCCCCATGAAGGCCATGTAAAGGTAATGGGGCATGATGGTTAGTGTGCCCCACTTGAGGTCAAGGAGACCTTGGACTGAATCTGCCTCTGACACTAGTTCTATGGCCATGAGCAAGCACATGAACCTCCCTGGGCTTCAGTTCCCTCATAAATAAAATGGAAATAATTGCACTTGTAGCCCCCCATCTCCTAGAGGGCTTGTGAAATTCAAAGGTGACCAAAAGACCCCAGATCTGCAGTGGAACCGCCAAGGTCACCCATTTCATCTCATTTTACAGATAAACAAGCTGGTAATTTGGCCAAGGTCAGCATCAAAGCTAGGATCTGGACCTTGCTCCTCGGACTCCTGAGCCAGCATTCTTTTCACCGTACTGCATGCCTCCCTATTGATGCAATCATGTATGCTATGGGAATAATCAATATCTGCTGCCTCCATATGGATGATAGATTTTATAAATATACCATTTACATGGCAGTCATTCCAAACCAACCTTTTTGCTATTAATAATAATTATAGTTTGCTTTATATGTGGCTTTAAAGTTTGCAAAATGCTTGTGATTATGACCTCATTTGATCCTCACAACAGCCCTGGTAAGGTAGATGGCATTATTAACCCCATTTAACAGGCGAGAAAACTGAGGCAGATGTGAAGTGACTTACCTAGGGACACAAGGTTAGTAAATGTCTGAGACCAAATTTTAACTCAAGTCTTCCTGACTCCAGGCCCAGCCCTCTGGGCACTGTAATGCCAGCCTGGTTTGGGGATGGGGAACCTGCACGTGTGGCCTGAAGGCCTCAGGTTCCCCACCCCTGGTCTAGCCCATGGGGAGGGAATCTCAGGCTTCCCGTTGTCTTATTCCTGCAGGAAGGTGACCAAGGGCTGTTATTCTTAGTCATGCTCTTTTGGGGGTCGAGGGTCAAGGTCTATGATTTCACTAATGTAGGGAGGTCCCAGCGTGCTTACTTTCTCTACTGATGTAGGTTGATGCTTCTCTGAAACTTTGTCTTAGAGAAATGCCCAAAGCAAAGAGAGGTGAGATGCCTTCCCTGGGCTACCAAGGCAGCTGGTCTACGGGCTGGGTCAGGGGCTCCACAGGAGCCCAAATTCTGGACTTCAGGGTCAAGTCTCTACTCATCACACTCCTTAGCTTATTTATGCCTAACATTGTAAAATTCCAGCAAATCTTCAACAGCCTTTAGTGATGACTTCTAGAAGATCATGAGATGGGCTGTGATGTCACGAAAGGTGGTTTTTTTCCCCCAGTTTTCTTGGATTTTCTCCTTTCTTCATTCATGCTAGCCTTTTCTGCTTTTATTTTTTGTCCCTTCCTTCCTTCCTTCCTTCATTCCTTCCTTCCTTTCTTTTTCTTTCTTTCTTTCTCTCTTTTATTACTGTCTACCTACCTACCTACCAATCTATCTATCTATTGATCTATCTATCAATCTATCTATCGATCTATCTATCATCTCTCTGTGTTTTCATAATTCACTGAAATCTAATCAGGGCACTTTGTCTATGACTCTCCCTTGCGTATGGCCTTGTGGCACATACTTGCCTAAGGGTCAGACACAATTCCTCGGGTCAGGCACAATTCCTCAGGTCTGACCCTGCCATGGAATACAATGTCTTATTCTTTGAAATGATGTCTGGTTCTCCTTGTGCAGAATCACGAAGAGGAAGGTGCTTCTGAAGAAAGGCAGGTGGGAGAAATTCTACCGAAACAAGCGTGTGACTTCCGTGGACCTGTTAGAATGACCTCAATGCATCCCTCTCCCCATGGCCCCCAGGCAGGTTACATGCCTAAAACTGTCCTTCAAATGCTTTCTCATCCTGAAAAATAAGATGGTTTTTTAACGGAAATAAAGCACCCTGGATGGTCTTGCATGCTAGACCAAACTTTGCTGAAAGATGACGCAAAGCAGGGCTGCCAAGATCTCACATCAGAGCTGGAGAGGAGGAGTGCCTGCTTAAAGAGGGGTGGGGCTGACCATCCTTGGTTGTCATATGGCAGATGGCAAGGGCTTTGGTATTTGGATGCTGGGAAATTTGGAGAAAATCTGCAAAAAGACAATGGAGCAGCTTGGGGGGTGGGGCACCACAGTGGATGGTGGCCTGGCTCGGAGTCAGAAAGTTGTTATTGTTCAGTCATTTCAATTGTGTCCCACTGTCTGTGACCCCATTTAGGACGTTTTTTGCAAAGATACTGGAGCAGTTTACCATTCCCTTCTTCAGCTCATTTTATAAATGACAAAACTGAAGAAAACAGGCTTGAGTGACTTAGCCACGGTCACATAGCTAATATATATCTCAGGTGAGGTCCCCCTGACTCCAGTCCCAGCCCTCTCTCTGCTCACTGCCTAGTTGCCCAACTGCCCCCAGAGTCATAAAGACTTGGGTTGACATTTGGCTCTAGATATTTGCTATGTGACCCTGGGCAAGTCATTTAACCTATTTGCCTCAGTTTCCTCATCTGTGGAATGGCAATCATAGTATCCCCTACTTCCCAGGATTGTTGTGAGATGCAAACGAGATCATCTCTTGAAGCACTTTATATGTGTTGGCTAACATTGTTCTTTTTTCTTGTTCTTACAGATTCAAGGGTAATGGACTGAAGGCAAGCAGCCCTCCACCGACAGCTTCCATGTTTTTCATTTCATGAACTCCTTTAGACCATAATACTAACATGTTGTGAACTCTCAGAGTAATTTAACATATTGTTTACAATAGTCTTTAAAGTCATTACCAGCTTAACTGCCTTTGTTGCTTGAACTCCTTGGACCACCATCATGAATATTCAAGCCACTGGAGAATCACTAGATGAGAAGTGCCAGCCTAGACCACACAAGGGGGAGATCTACTACCACCCAGGACAATGGGGACCTGACAAGAGGGTCAGCACAGGCCCAGGGAGGGAGGATGAGGTTACTCAAGGCTAAAGATTCATTCTTCCCATAATCTCCCCCGAAATTAGGAGGTGGCTTGGAACTTGTGTGTGTTAAAGAAGAAATCTCCAGTGGTGGTCTATGTGAAGGAAATAAATGACGGGGCTCCCAGAAAAGGAAATTGGTCTAGCCTCCTTGTGCTGGCTATGCATGGTGAGCAGTTCCCAAAGGCGCCGAACAGCAGAGGCCAGAATAGCCAAGAGGTTGCATCGACAATAGCCAAGAGCCAGGCCCGTGTTTCTTAGATCCTTACCTGACTACCTTAGCCAGGTTGACTGAGAAATCAGGGCTAATTTCAGCCTCTCGGATGGCTCTCACAATGGTTACTATCCAAGTTTACTTTATTTTAAGACCTTTCATATGGAGGCAGAGAAAACAGAACTTTCTCTATGAAAATTAAATTGGGAGTGTGACATTCCTCCCTCTCCCCTGTCTTGCCTTCTCTGCAGAAGATCGGTATTCATATTTTATTTGGAAAATAATAATCTTGCTAACAAAACCCCCACCAAGGCACATGGCAGACCCGCCGGCACCCCCTGCAAGGCGCCTATCTAGTAACGTGTACACAAACATCACCTCAGTGGGGGCCCTTCTCCCCAGTCGTTGTCAGGAGAGCATCACTGAATGAACGTCAGGCATGCACCCATGCATGCTGATGGGCAACAGTTTTGTCAGATGGTGGCAACTGATATACAGTATGTGATTTTTTTTTCTGGGTCACCATGATGACATGTACATGCTAATTAGAGGAAAGAAGAAGGTCAGTGGACTTTCTGGACAAAAAAAGTCTTGGACTCCAGATCTAATGCTGCCAAATAAGAAGGGTGTGTGTGTGTGTGTGTGTGTGTGTGTGTGTGTATGTGTGTGACTGCGTGTGTATGTGTGTGTGTGAGACTGTATGTGTGTGAGACTGTATGTGTGTGTGACTGTGTGTGTGTGTGTATATGTGTGTGTGGTGTGTGGGCGTGTGTGTACGTAGAATGCACACATGCACGCATATATTTAATGACAATGCCACCTTTCTCCCTACAATAAAATCACATACTGTACTTAAAGTAAGCCCAGCTCAAACATGCTGTTAGATACAACAGTGTGGGTATCATCACATGTCTGTCCACAGTAAGAAGCTTGTTTGGGTCAATGCTTATACCATGTTGGTTGCCCTAGATGTAGCTTCATCACCAAGAATTTTTTCCTTTTCTCTCTGAGAAAAAGACTGGGGATGAGCTACAGGGACCCCACATGTGTCTTTCTCTTTTCTTGGTAAATAGTGAAGCCAAATGTTCAAGGAGACTTTGCCAATCACCCAATAAGAGCCTTTACTTTGAAAACAGTGGGAGTTTTTGGTTTTTTTTTTTTAATGAAAATGGATAAACAGTTTCCATTACTGGGCAAAGTCAGGAATTATTCATTGCTTGGGTCCTTGCCCTGGATCCTGGGGCTCTTGTTCCACTATACATTACTGATAATTGAGCCTGCTGCCTGTTCAATATTGACTCGCCCTATGGAGGGAGAATCGGAACAGGCCAGCGTGGCATGATTTCTGTGTTGAGGTTTTGACTTTCTTGGTGACGTCACTGGATGCAAGGCAGTCTTGAGATTCTGGTGTTGAGAAGCAACCAACTCCATGAGGCCTTCAAAGCCCTGATATTGAGAAAGAGTTGACCCCCTTGAGCCCACGAAACCCTAGAACTGTCAATACCAGCAGAACCATTGGTGGTATGAGTAATCAAAAAGGGGATTGTTCTTGGGATTGAGCAAACAAAGGGAGACACTATAAGCCTTAAAAAAATCCAACTGATTTTCAGCAGGAAGACAAGTCAGATACAAGGAAATGGGTGCTAATTTTCTTCCTGAATCATTTTAGTTTTTTACCTTCTGGGCCACTTTAGAGCATGCCCAATTTTTTAACTCAGTGTTATATAGGAAGATCAATGGTCTAAAAATGTATGGAACGTTCACCCTCCATGTAAACGAGAATTTGCCAATGTGTTGCTGCCCATGATTTCAGTCTTAACATTTAACTGCCTTGGGAAAGGAGGGGATGAGGGCCTTGCTATCTTCATAGAAGTCCTCAAGAATCCCTTTCATTTAGACTGAGGGGAAATATCCACTACCATTTTGTGGGACACAAATCATTGAAATACAAGGAATAATCACTGATCCACTATTTCCAATTAGGAATGCCACTCATGATGTGAACATTTTCCCATTGGGTCAATTGGGTAGTATTGAAGGACTGTAAAGAGTCTAAATCAAAGAAGGATTCCCAGAGCTGGTGAAACCTCCCAGAGTCCCCTATTGATAGATGGCCCTGAGACAATTGTATTAAGCCCTGGAGCATGATGGATACTCCAGAATGGTAACCATCAGAGTTCACTTGAATCATCCATACTGGAAAAACCAAATGGAAGAATAAATATGGTCCAGACTATGATATACTATTGGAGGGAGAACTCATAAATCTCATTCATCAGTACCCAAAGATTCAGATTGGGAAAAACATATAGGAAGATTAAAGCTTTTAAGTGCATAAAATGGATCTAGTAAAGGACAAGAGATCTTGGGTACATAAAGGAGGTGACCTGGAAGTGTTGTTCTCTCAGCCAGTTAAGTGTAAATTGGGTCCACTGGGCATTTTGAAGAATCTTTCTCTGTGTTTAGGGTTGAAGTGAAAAGTTAAAAAAAAAAACAGCTTTTGCTGATTAAGATAATGTAGCTGAAAAGGATGTTGTGGAATGTTAGGAAAAGAAGTATTGGGTTTAAAATCTAGAGATCTGGGTTCAAGTCCAGCTTTGTGGACATGGTTGGGCTGCTTATGAATCGCTCTCAGCCTCTATTTCTCTGTCTATAAAATGTAAATATTAAGCATTGTGCTACCCAACTCTCCCTTAAGAAAAGTGTTCTGGACACCTCAAAGTTCTTAGAAAATGTGACATTATTTGAGCATTTCAATTTACTTCTAAAAAAATTAAGGTGTAAAAATGGGTATTTCCCTAGAGTTTGAATTATCTGACTGCCTTATATAAAGGTATAAAAAGGCAACATCTCCCCAGATTGCTCTGGACTTTGACAACTAGATAAAGATCTTAGATGGCTTGGTGTGACATTCTCAAAAGCTTCACATGTGAAGGGTCTTCATTTCATCAAAAAGGAGCCCATGTTAGCAAAGAGGACTAGTGCCTGGCTAATCTAGAAGGCCATTACTAAGGGATAGTTCTGGGCTTCTCTGAGCACAGTTTACAGCCATACTTCTGGCTTCTCTATATCTGCCACTGGTGCCACTCTGCATTCTGTATCCCACATTCAAAGACATGGTGTTATCTTTGGCCCCATTTAACCAGTCACCAGGGTCTAACCACTCTGCCTCCACCATATCTTACCTACCCATAACCTTGTCTCTATCCTCTCAGTTAACATTCAATAAGATTTATTAAGCACCTACTGTGTGCCAGACAACATCTTGTGTGGTCTCTTCTCCTCATATGCCTGAACTCCTGTAATATAATATTGGATTGAAAGAATCATCATGGCACCGTAAATGAAGGTTTGATTGGTTCCGTCACATTATAGAGACAGTTTACATTTAATTGACTAGAATATGAAATAACATGAAAATTCATCAAACCAATGGGCCAGTGGCAGATCCATTTGGAAATCCTCAGTGGTGGCAAATGCGTGGAAGTTATGGCTAGGAACAACTGGGCTCAATAGATGGAAGAGTCTTCCTGCGAAGGTCATGACTTGGTTTAGGATGTAAGGAGGGTTTCCTCCCCAAAAGGAGGCTGAATGACTAACCCAAAGCAACATCGATGGGGGATTCCTATCCAGACATGGGATGGACTGTTCAATGTCTGTGCTCTCTTCTGATTCTGGCTTTCTATGACCTTAGAATCTCTTTATTTCTTATAAAATCGCCTCTAAGTAAACCCTCCCATCTCCACAGTCTTCCTCTTTCTATCTATCCCACTGCTAGGCTCTTCTTCCTCATGAATCAATACATGCTGCTGTCACTCTTCTGCCTGTTATTTATGGGTTCAGAGGACTGACAATTGAAAGGGATTTTAGAGGTTATCAAACCCAACCTCCTCATGTTACAGAAAAGGAAACTGAGTCACTGAGTGAATGAAGTGGGATTTGAACCCATAGCCCCTTTAATGCTAATATCTTCCCTTTGAGATTCCCCCTCGTGGATCCTGTATATATCTTGTGTGTGCATCATTGTTGGCATGGTGTCTTCTCTACCAGACTGAGGGCAGGCATTGTTTTTTCTTAACTTTCTTATGTATCTCCAGTGTTAAGCATAGTGCCTGACACATAGTAGGCACTTAGTAAATACTTGTTGATTTGGCCCCAAACCCTTCTTCTTTCCACTCTACCACACTGGCCCACTAGAGCTTACTAAATAAAGGTCAGACTCCTTTGCCTGGCATTCAGAACCTTTTATAATCTAGCACCACCCCATGCTTCCATCCTTAGGAAATCAAGCAGGTATCATTGGATTATAGGTAGCAATGGAAGGGCCCTTGGAGGCCTCTGAGTCCACACCCCTCATTTCACAGCTGAGGGCCTGAAGCCCAGAGAGTGTGACTTGCCCAGGGTCATAACTAGGAAGTGACTGAGGCAGGATTTGAACCTAGGCCTTTTTGACTCCAAGTTCAGCAGCTCTATCCACTAAGTCATGTTCATACTGCTGCCCTATACATGCGTTTTCTGCTCCATCTAGACCAGCAGTTCTCAACCTGTGGGTAATGACCCTTTTGAGGGTCTAACGGGGTCACGTAAGACCATGGGAAAACACACATTTCCAATGGTCTTAGGAACTGAGACATGGCTCCTCCATCCATCTCCAGGCGGGTCTGCCCACATGCAGATATGCCCATATACGAGTATTAAAGGGTCACAGCATTAGGAAGGTTGAGAACCACTGATCTAGACCCTACTGCTTTTGGTCTTATCAAAATTCTCTGTACTTTCTCACCTCTGGGCTTTTGCTATATTATTCCTTTGCCCAAGAAAGTCCTCCTTCTATTTTTCAGTGTGTTGTAGAGCCCAATACTAATGTCACCTCCTCCACGGAGCCTTCCTTGAATGCCACCCCCAACTCCCTTCCAGGTTTCTAGTCCCCTTCTCCTCCCTTGGAAATCACTTGGTATTTTGATATGCACATCTCTGATGTTCTTATCCTGGGCCAGTGTGAATCTGTAGCTGAGTCACCTGCCAGACTATAAACCCCATCAGAACAGGGACAGTTTAGTCTTCTAGGCTCCAAGCACAACCCTGTGCACCCCCAGCCCAATGTCTGTTGTGGCATTTGAGTTCACGTCAGTGAGCATGCTGTTTGGTTGGGTGGCTTTGAGAAAAAGCATCCGGGTCTGCCCAAGTCAAAGCTGGAGTCCAAGAGGGCATGGGAGGCATACTGATCCTAAGCCCAGTTGAGAGCTCCAAGGAGGAGGGCTGGGAGATAGGGGGTGGGGAGGACTAGTCCAGTAAAGAAGAGCCCTGATTGGGTGTGGGTGTCATTGACAATTCTGGGTTAGTCAATATCCTCGATCAGACGTGGCTCCTGGTTTGTTTCAGCATCAGCCTCAGAACCATGGTTTCCTTGTGCTGTATCTCTTGGTGACACCCTGTATCCAGGGTGTCAAAGCAACCAAGATTCATGCCTGGAATGAAGCCGCCTTGAGGGCAGGGGATGTCTCGACTTGTCTCTGACTCCCCAGTGTCTGACCCAGAGTAACCAGTGCTTAATAAACACTTGTCAGCTTGAACTGAACAGAGCTGAGTTGTTCACAGCAATGAGGGCCCCTCTGCATGACATGGGGAGGGGGCTTAGCATGCAAGCCAAATCACAGATGGGGGAGGGGGGTGACTGGATGGATACCGAATGTCAAGACCTGCCCTGAGACCAGTCCCAGGGCTGTGTGTTGGGGCTGATGGCACATTCCATTATGAATGGTGGTGAGTCATCAACTTATAATGGAATGACATGGATGGTTTCTTAGAATCAGAAAAACACACTGACCTTTACACTACACAGGTGCAGCAGCATAATGACCCACCAAGTGTAAGCGCATCAATTCCTGGGGAAAAGGCCAATGAGGTTAACTCAGCATGGATCCCAAACAAGTAACATCAGTGACATCACACAGAGAAAGAATGGATTCAACAGGACTCCCGAGGCCCCCAGCCCCTCCCGCCCACCACAGTCTCCCCCCACCACTTCCAGACACACAAATATACAGAAACACTGGACTTTGGGGAACTTCTTGGAAAAATGGAAGCTTAAACCAGTCAAGCGAACTCCAATAATACTTAGCGATGGGCTCCATACTGACAACTAAAATCAGGGATATTTAAATTGTGCTCTTTCCAACTGGACTTGAAAGTTAAACATGTAGACCCAAACAGAAGTTAATTATTTTTATTTCCTCAGTGGAAACTGTATCAGGGGAGGGATAAGATCCCTGGCTGACCAATGACTCAAAGAAACTTTGGATGTCAAATGGAGGGGTCCTCAGTCAATGGCTGTGCCCTCAGGAATCCCTCTTCTACCAAAGGTGTCACTAACTCCAACCTCAGCCAGAAGCCTCAAGGAGTTTACCTTCATGAGACCTTCCAGGTATCCCATCCAGCTCACCCTTCTCACCCCCACTGTGATGGTCCCAGATGGAAAGTGAGCCCCTGGGAATTCTTGATCCCACATGACAATCCCATCTCTGTGTACCATGCTCCATTACTGAATGGTCACTGGGCAGTTATGGCAGTGGGAAGGGAGAAGGCTGGAGTCAGGACTTATTGTTGTGGTCATTGTGTTTTTTTCCACATTAAGGGAAATTGTGATAATGTCACAATTTAAAAATCAGTGTTTCCCAAGCATTTGCTCACACTAACACCTTCCATGGGCACTGTTCACATCCGCAAATTTTTGCTTCCACAAATTTTTTTTATAAGATGATAAAGGAAACCAACTAAACCAGTTTTTACACAAAAACAATGAATTTAAGTTAGCATATCTAAGATTTGGGGAAGAAAAGTGGGACTCAATAAAGTTGATGTGATAACATCTCATGAGCACTTCCAATCTGGGCATCATTTCCAGTTCCTACAATCTTGCATCCTCATCTCTCCTTAAAGCTGCCTTGAAACCAGTCAATATGTTTTCATTCCAAAAGAAAGCATTCGACTCCAGTATTCCCCAAGCCCAGAGAAATTTGAAGCTTTGCTGACAAGAGAATTTGTTTAAAAAACAAGTTGTTAGCTTGCATTCGAAGTGCTTAGATTAGGCTAGAAATGTGAAAATGTGGTCCCACTGGCTTTGAATCTCAAAGCAAGGGATGAAAGCAAGCCTTCCAAGCATGTGCAGGGAGATTGGGGTGGGGAGGCGAGAAGGGGAGGAGTCCCTCTTGGGAAAAACACATTAGTTGGATGTTTTTGCAGCTAATTGTGTCCACATATAGATTAGGTAAAAAAAACAGAGGAGAGAAGGCACCATTTTAGCTAGAAATTGTCCATTTCTGGAGAGTTTGCAGAGTGAAAAATCTTAAACACTTTTAGCAGCCAAAACCTTGTTGGAGACGGAGTTTATAGAGAAGAGTTAGAAAGAGCATGGAGGAAAGTAGCCTCAACAGAGCCTGGCATCGTGGAGACTCCAGTTGTCTCAAATGCCTTGCAGTTACATGGGCTATGGGGGACCAGGCATCAATACTGGCAGTGTACTTTTCTTTTTTAACCAGTGGATGGACAGAAGCATTAAAAAACAAGAGGACCTTGGGTTATGCCCTCCAGAAGGCTGGGAACTCAGAAGAGCAGATAGGTTTCTCAGCTCTCTCTTATTCCTATCCCCCTAATCGCCTCCAAATACCCCAGGAAAGCAGCAAATGATAGCAGAGTCATTAAATCTCTGAGGCCTTCTGTTCCAACAGCAATCCCTTGTTATGGGCTACCTGACTGGTGTTGACCCAGCCATATGCCTCCCCAAACAGCCCATTTCACTTCAGAGAGGCCTGGTCATCAGGGAGGTTTTTCTGCCAATGAGCTGAAATCTACCTCCAAGCCACTTCCCCCATTGCTCCCAATGCTTCCCTTTGGGGTTAAGTCAGACCAGGCTAATCCCTCTTGTCCAAAACAGCATCTACTGACCAAGGAGGTGGGGCCTGGAGTTAGAAGACCTAAATTCACATCTGGCCTCGGATACTTACTAGCTGTGTGACCTCCAGCAAGTCACAACTTCTGTCTGCCTCGTTTCCTTGACCATAAAGTGGGAATCATGATGGCACCCACCTCCCAAGATTGTTGTGAGGATCAGATGAGATCATCTTTATTAGCACAGTGCCTGGCACATAGTAGGTGCTTAAGAAATGCCTGTTCTTTTCCCCTTCCCCCACATAGACTCAGTAGTATCTTATAGCTAGGAACGAACCCCTTCCAATCTCAGCTGCTTTACCAAGATGCTTCTTCAGACAACACCCTGGTTGCATTGGTCATTCTCCTGAACCTTCTCTTTTCAGCTGCAGTAGATGAGAAGACAAGGACATTCAGAGGTGAAGGACTTGGTGGATCTGAGAGAAATCCAAATTTTTGATGTCATTGAGGCAATGTGTGTATTTGTTTGAAATTTTGAGCAGCCATGTGTCACAAGGTAGCTTAAGTGAATAGTCAGCTAGTAGAAAAGCCTTCAATTCTTTGCCAATAAAGGGAGGTGTGTGTGTGTGTGTGTGTGTGTGTGTGTGTGTGTCTGTGTCTGTGTGTGTCTGTGTGTGCTGAATACAAGATAAAGTCAGTTGTATGGAATTCTTTTCACCAATATTGGGCAAAAGTAATTAGGAAAGTAAGATGGACTGAATTACATTAAACTGAGCCATAGAGTGACCCAGAGGCTAAGAAAGCTAATGAAGTCTTGGTGAAGTCCTGCTGTGGCAGGTGGGCCCTGGTCAGGGTATATCTGTGCTTGTATGGTTAGGCTGCAATCGACTGATGAACTAGAAAGAGCCAAGAAGCAGCAGTTATGTGGCCACAGTCTAGAATGATAGACCCGGAGTCAAGAAGACGCATTCAAATTCAGCCCTTTACTTGCTGCGTGTCCCTGGACAAGTCACTTAACCTCTCTTTGCCTTGGTTTCCTCATTTGTACAGTGGCATTAATCATAGTATGTACCTCCCAGGGTTTTAAAGCTAAAACGAGCTAATATGTCTAACGTGCTCAGCAAACCTTAAAAGTGTCCCGTAAGCACAGACTATATCGTCAGTAATAGGGAAACCAGGAAATAGGAAGAGGGCAGCCATGAAGGTGTGTACAACATAGGGTTGGTTACAGGAGATGAGAAAGTTTAGCCTGGAGAAGGGAAGCATCGGGGGATGTGATAGCTGTCTCCAAGCATCTGAATCACTGCCAAGTGGAAGAGGGAAGAGATTTATTCTGCTTGGTCCTCCTAGAAGCAAATGGGGGAGCTTGCAGAGGCACACTGAGGCTTGGTGTCAGCCTCAGAGGTAGCTGATCCTTGCCCAGTCCCTCACTTTGAGCCCCACGTTGGGGGTGTCCCCACAGCCTTCTTGTCCAGGCAGGTTGGTGAGATGGCCTCTGAGCTCCTATATTTCAGAACCTGAAATTGCCATCCCACTCACATGTAGCAACACAAATTCTACTTTCAGTCCTAAAGAGGTGATGCCTTGGAAAACATATTCATATTGATAAGAAGCAGCCCCCTTCTCTCCCTCATCCTTCTCTCTCTCTCCCACTCTAATACGAGGCAGAACTCTAGGGGACATGGAGATGGTGGTGGGGCATTGGCTGAGTGCCATTGAACCATCAACAGCCAGCGCATGAATAAGTCATTCATTCCATTTCGTGGGCTGATGCTCTGACGCACAGTCCGTAGAGTATGCATTAAGAGTAGATTTTCTGGTAGCGTTGATGGATTTACTCAGATCCAATCATGCACCCCATTATGTCCTCAGTGACATGAATTATAATTGGGGCTCATGGCCATGGGTCTCATCTATAGCAATAGCCCACATATGGATAGCATGACACAGGTTGAAAGCCTTTTCCTCACAAAATCCCTTGAGATAGTTAGTACAAGAACAATATTTCCATTTTAAAGATGTAGAAACTGAGATTAAAAGGGGTAAGTGATTTGCCCAGAGTTGTTTCAGCTGGGAGTGGTGGGCCTGGGACTTCTGACTCTAAAGCCCTTCCTGCTGAGCCTCAGTGCCTTAATTTGAACCACGGCTATGGAAAGAGGGAAGCTCAGGGACCCAGGGAGCCAAGCTACTTCCTTGGCTAAATGAGGCATAAATCAATCACGCTGATGTAGGATCACAGCCTCTTAGATCTAGGGTTGGATGAGGAAACTGAGTTGTAGGGAAGGCAAGGGACTTGCTCAAAGTCACACAGCTTTCAGTAAGAGCATCAGAAACAGAATTTGAAACCAGGTCCTCTGGTTTGAGAGTTAGCACTCTTTCCCTGGGGCTGTTGTAACACATTCCCTCCCATCCATTTCCCCAGTGCACTACGGGGGGGGGGGGGGTGTCTCTCAACATGAGTTTATTTTAGTGTATTCTAAGCTTCTGCTATTGTGAGCACCTTGTGGATCAGAACAGCCTCACCCTCTTGTCTCTCTGTGCTCCTGGCCCTAGGCCCAACCTTCATGCACGCTCACTGCTCTCCTGACTGTCATCTGTAACAATTGCCATCAGTATTGGCAGCTGGGCCTTCGAGCTCTGAAGAGGAGCCAATCTCATCAATAATAAGCAGTCAGTAGGTCAGGAAACATTGTGAGCACCTACTATGTGCCTGGCATTGTGTTACAAATACAAAGAGCGGCAAAAGACAGTCTCTGCCCTGAGGAGCTTGTGATTTAATGGGTTTATGGACAGACATGGGATAACTTGGGAATCACCAACAGAGGGAAGACGTTGGAGTGAAGAGAGACTGGGAAAGGCTTCCTGGAGAAGGTGGGGTTTTAGCTGGGCTTTGAAGGGAGCCAAGGGACATCAAGGAGGCAGAAGAGCCTTCCAGGTATGGAGATCATCAGAGAAAATGTCTAGTCTCGAGATGGGAGTGTCCTGTTCAAGGAACAGCCAGGAGGCTATTGATCACAGAGTGGGTAAGAGGAAGCAAAGGTGTAAGAATTCTGGAATGGTAGGAAGGGGAAAGGTTAGGAAGGGTTTTAAAAGTCAAACAAAGGATTTTATATTTTATCCTGGAGAGGAGAGAGAGTCACTGGAGTTTATTGGATAGGGAGGTGACATAGTCAGATCTGTGCTTTAAGAAGATCACTTTGACAATTGGTGGACAATGGCCTGGAGGGGGAGAGACTTGTGGCAAGGAAACCCTTCCCCCCAACTCCCATGCACCGCCACAGCAACTATTGCCATAGTCCAAGAGCGAGGTGACGAAGGTGGGGGCCATGTCAGAGAAGACAAGGGAGCATGCATGAAAGCTGGTACAAATTGTAGAATTGACAATGGCCCCAAATAGAGCATGATTTTTTTTTTGACAGATAATGGAAGATCCTTTCACCATGGATGGGAAGATCAGAAACCCAACTTTCATTGTCAACGGAGATCTAAAAATTACATATTTTGACTGCAGAGGATTATTCAAAGTCTTATCAGCTGGCAAGTCTGCTCTTGCCAAGGTCTTAGCCAGGGTCCAGCAGATGCCAATGAGCTCTGGCTACTGCTGCTGTTGCACCCACCAAACCACACTGCCAGAAGCCATCGCTGGGAAGGGCTCGGATGCTTCACTCCCAGAGACAGACATCGCTACCTCCACCTTCACCTTTATCACTTGGCCTGCTCTCTGTTGTCCCTTCCCTCCCCCCCTGCTTGCCCCCAGTGTTATAACTGAATCTCGTAGGGACTGTCTAGTGCTCTACTCTCAATCCCCAGGACTTCACACACACTTCACACACTCTCCCCAGCTGGGACTCCGCTCTGTGGGTTTCCCCTTTTATCAGCATGGAAGCTGCTTGAGTACAGAGATGGCCAGAGCTTGCCACGTGGTAATAACCAAAGTCAAAGGCTGCCTTAGATGTCTACTCAAGTCTGCAAGTATTTATTGAGCACCTCACATGTGCCCAGGCTGGCTGCTAAGTGCTCAGGCTACAAATGCAAAGAAAAAGCAAGAGCCCTTCCCTACAGAGAGATCACATTCTAGAGGGAGGAAGACAGGGCATAAGAGGGAGCTGAAAAGCAAAGAAGGACAAGGAACTTCCCCAAAGGAGAAGGAGTCTGTGCCGACACAGGGAGAAGGCAGCTGAAAGATGGTGACCCGCACTGGAGAGTTTCTGACCATTTCTGAGATACTGGGCAAAAAATGGAACCTTTCCCACCCTCAAGTTCCCCATCTGTAAAATGGGGGTGAAAGTAGAACCCACCTCCCAGGATTGTTTTCAGGAGCTAAGGAAACAGTATAAATAAAGTGTTTTGCAAACTTCACAGCATTTGATGAAGGCAAAATGGCTTTTTTTTTTTTTTTGGCTTTTTGGAGGGGGGAAGACAGGGCAATAAGGGTTAAGTGACTTGCCCAAGTGTTAAGTATCTGAGGCCAGATTTTAACTCGGCTCCTCCTGACTCCAGAGTCGGTACTCTCTTCACTGTGCCACCTAGCCACCCAACGAAGTCTTCTTATTAGTATAAAATGTACATGATAAATTTTAATTATTCATTTGTTAGCAGCATCGATGTGTTGACCCTCCAATTCAGTTTTCATCAACCTTCTCACTGGTCTTCCACTTAAATTCCTTTCAATCAGGGCAAAGTTTACAACTTAGTTCCCTTCCCCTGGGACGAGCTTTAACATACTTCAACTGGAAAAGACCCTTCGTTCTTCTAAGGTCACATAGCATTGCTTTTTGTGAATTATAGATCGCAAAGCTCCCCAGCTCTCAGCCTCCTCTGAAGCTCTGCATGTAACATCATTTTAAATGGGAAAAACATTACAGAAGCAGAAAAAAACCTTATACTCTTAAATTTTATAGATTAATCAATAAAGAGTGAGAGAGGGAAAAAGAAAGAAGAAAGGGAGGGAGGGAGGAAAGAGGGAAGGATGGAAGAAAGGATCTAAAATGGAAAAGAAAGAAGAGAATAAGACACAAAACAAATATGAAACAGGCTCAACCATATATATGAATTTATGTGCATGTGAAATTATACACAGACACACATTCAGCAACCTATTTGTGGAAACGGCTTCTTTTCTAAAATGTTAATTACATTTTTCATCCCCGAAAACGGCCTTGCCAAGAGAAGTGAATTCTTATTGATCACAGGGGACCGGACTCTTTATTCTCTCCCTTGTCATCACTGTCTAACTGAGCCTTCTCAGAATCCTTATCCCATCACCCACCTCCTCCTTCATTTCCTTCCATTCTGTTCAGCTTGAATAAATGAATGAATGAGGAAACAAGCATTTGCTGGGCACCTCCTCTGTGCCAAGCCCAATACTGGCCACGGGAAAGCTAAACACAACAGAGTTGCCCACGTTCCTCTAGAGCAGGGCTACTTAACCTGAGATGTGAGGACTGTTTTTAAACATTTTGATCATTGTTTCAATATGTGTGGTTTCCTTTGTAATCCTACGAATGTAGTTTTATGCTTTTAGAAACATGATTTGGAGAAAGGGTCCATGGACTTCACCAGTCCAGAGTCCATCAGACAGAGAGAGAGAGAGGGAGAGGGAGAGAGAGAAAAAGAGAGAGAAAGAGAGAGAGAGGAAGAGAAAGAAGGAGAAGGAAAGGGAGAGGGAGAGGGAGAGGGAGAGCTCTTGTTCCCCAACACCTACCCACACACGTGGTGTAGGTGGTGGGTGGTGGCTCTTCCCTCTGTGGGTTGGAATAGATGGTGTTCCAGCTCTCACCTTCATGAAGGTGCAAGGAGTAAAAGGAAGCTGGGCTCAAGAGGTGTCAGGACTGGCTCACAGATTCCTGGACTTGGAGTCAGGAAGCCCTGAGGCCAAACTGCATGTCAGAGACTTATTTACTACATAATAATCCTAGACAAATCACCTCTCTGAACCTTAGCTTCCTCTTCTGCAAAATGGACACAACAAATAACCCCCGCTGTCCTGGGCTGAGGACCCAAAGAAGACAATAATGTATACAGCACTTTCCAAGCTTCAGAATGTTATGCAAAGGCCAATTTGGGGCCTGGCTCTAGGATACTCAGTCCCAGTTCTCTCCATAGGTTAGTGACTCAGGGCTGTTCCTCAGTTTCCCTATCTAAAGATTCCTCTGTGCCTGGCACCTCCTCAGCAGGATGGTACTTTTTAGCACAACTCTACCCTTGAATAATTCCCCAACAAAGCTGTCGACCAAGAATAATAGCTCTCCCGAAGATGTTTGCACGAAGAACAGGTTTCGGTGACAGTCTGTCAAAACATTTTCTTTTTCAGACCAGCAATGTGATGGGACAGAACAACATGGAACATATGGGCCAAAGTCTGCCCTCAGCAACTAAGGCTTCGCTCTCCCGGCTTCCATCAAACAACTGACTCCAACAAAGGATGCACCGAATACCTGTCTTCAGTTGGGTACCTCTGATACCCCATGTTTCACCCCTCTCCACTTCTCCTTCAGTCACCTTGAGAAAGGCCAGAGCCCAAGCAGAGGCAGGCATCAACATCTTTATAATGTCTGCGGGACAACAGATTTTTAAATCCAACCTATTCCAGTGTAGATCACCCAAGTAATGGCATGACTACCTTTTAAAAACACCCAAACATCAGAGATGGACTGACTGTCTCTGTCTCTGTCTCTGTCTCTCTGTCTCTCTGTCTCTCTCTCTCACATACACACACACACACACACACACACACACACACACACACACACACACTCACTCATTCTGCCACTGGGTCCATTGGTATCTCTCTGGAGGTCCCTTTGCAGAGAGCATGAGGGACTCAGAACATGCCAGTCAGACAGCTACACCTCTTCATTCTCACTTCCAGCTAAATGCTGATGCCATTTTTGGGGAACAGTCAAGAGGAGCCAGTGTGTGCCTCAAGATGACTGATGCAGGCTGGGGTACCTGCTTCCTCATCTTGCCTTACTCCTCCATCATCCCCACACTCCCTAATTAGAAATTTGCTCTATATGGAGGGACCACTCCCCAGCCTCTCAGGATGGGTATGCAAGGACCTGAAATGGGCATCAAACAGTCCTTGGATCCATGTCAGGACACATGCCCTCAATGATTCCTCCCTTGGCTGCTTGCACAGAGTGGTATTATTAGCTAATCAGTCTCTACCATAAGATATGAATTATTCCAAGCCCCATCTGAATATTTCCTTGACACTCCATTCTCCAGTCTTGGCATACACAGTTTGCCACAACGCCCCAGGGAAGAGATTCCAGTCATGTCTATTCTACCAATGGCCAGGGTCCGGAGGTGTCTTGATGACTCTTTATAGACCATTATGGGATCCTGCTCTTTCATGGACCCTTCCAGGCACAGTTGTTTGCAAACTGCCTCTCTTGATTCCCCCAGCGGCTGGAAACCTCCCTCTTCAAAATTACCCAACATTCACTTGGTATCTATTTGCATATGCTATCATATATGCCTGCTTTATTACACATGCTAATTGTGAAGTCAGAGTACCTGGGCTCAGCTCCCAGATCTGCTTATTGTATGCATGAAACTGTGAGAGACCTGTGCCTCTGTGCCTCTTTCCTCATCTGTAAAAGGAAGAGGTCAGAGGAGATGTCTTTGAACCTCCGACCTTCTGGTCCTGTGGTCCCTCAGTAGATGAGTATTAGCTCCTTGAGAACAGAAATTCTTTCTCTTTGGTTTTTGTGCTCTGGGTTTACACAAGGACACAGTAGGTGCCTAATAAAGGCTTGTCAATTGATTGCCATATCAGGCAGCCCTGGAGTTTAATATTATTTTCTATTGACTTCCCCCCTTCCTTCATGTCAGTGTCCTCAGCCCCTGAGGCTGACCCAAGCTCGAACTTGTTCAGGGTCACACAGCTAGTCAGTGTTGGAAGCAGGATTCTAACTTGATGCTTCCCTCCTCCCAGTCTATTGTGCTCTCGACCAACCTGGATACGTTTGCTTCTTAAGTTCCCAAGCCAAGAGGGGCAGCCCTTGCCTGAGGAGTGGGCACGGGGCCTAGCCCAAATGCTTCCTCAGGGATTAAAGCTTATGAAGCATGCTCTATTACTGAGCCCATGCTCTCACTTTCTGTCTATCCCTAAACCATCTGAAGAGCTACCCAATGCACCCCCAGCTAGCCCAGGTACCATTGTCTGAGCATGCCTCCTGTAATGCCCAATGACCCATGCATGGGCTTAATTGAACAAACTTTTAACTCCCTCGCTGTCTGTGTATAATCACCGTATTTGGTTCCATGCACTTTTCATCTTTGACAGTCCAACCAAGAAGAGAATAAATTCTGTCACCAATACCACAAATCAACATCCCTCCATACCGACTCCACCAATCGGTGTTAGGAGGAAGGCTGCACCCTTCTAGAAGGTGAGGATGCTCACCACCGGTTATAGGCAGCATCTGCCCCCTTTGCCTTCCACAGACAGCTGCTGTAGCTTTCCAGTCTGGCATCTCCAGGGTCTAATAACGCCGCGAGGAGGAACCACTGAGGTATTGCCTGAGACATGATTGGAGGTGGCATTGAAGCTTTCCTGGCCAGTGGGGCCACCCGGGGTGGTGCTGGGGAATGGGTAATAATTGCTGTGAACTGGGCAGTGAAGCTCTGAGCCAGGGCCACCTAGAAGAAGCCAAGGTTGACACCAGGGAGTCTGGAGATGAGGAGCAAGGGCAAAGCGCCATTTTCATTGGGGGTGCATCAGCTTAGGCAGCTTCTGGCTGTACTAAGGACATGCTTTATATGGCCACTCCCTGAATGTTCTCCTTGACTTTTCACCCCTAGTGAAAATCTGGAGACAAAGAAGCAAATTCGATGTCATGCTCGAGTCACCAAAGTGGGGGATTTCCATTCTCTGCACTAACAATGCATGTGTTTGATGCTCTCCAGCTTTGTGGAGGCAGCGGGGAGTGCAGTGAAGAGGCCACTGGGCCTGGAGGCAGAAAGACCTGGGTTCGAGTTCAGCCCCAGACAATTACCTGTGCAACTTAACCTCAGCATGGCACTTAACCTCTGCATGGCTCAGCTTCCTCATCTGGAAAGTGGGAATACTGATGGCCCTTACCTCACAGGCTTGTTGCTGGGACAAACAGAAAAGTCTGTGTTTCATCCTAGAGCCAACTGGAAACAACTGCAGTTTCTTGGCCAGTGTGGCAGTGTGGAACAGTGGACAGTGCTGGACTTTATGGTCAATGGGGAGCTTAGCAGCAGAAGTTATCTAGGGGAAGGACAAGAGGTCACTCTTGTTCGTAGACATGAGTGATCATAGTCTGATGCTGGCTTCCATGGGGTGATGTGTCCTGCCATAAAGGACTGCCCTGGCCAAGCTCAGGGAAGCTGGCCCAGAGCAGAGTCATAATTCTGGGGGCTCTCAGGGATCCAGACGGGGTCTCCTCATCGCACACTTAGCCCATCATTCTGATAAAACCATTAGAGATACAGTGTGTGGAGCACAGATTAGAGCTCCAAGGGACCTGGAAGGCCATCAGGCCCATTCCCCACATTTCAGAGATGAGAAAACCCAGAGGAGTTTAAGTGACTTGTGTTGTTACACAGTAAGTAAGTGTCCGAGGCAGGATTTGAACCCAGGATTTCTTGGCTATAGATTAGAACTGTAACTTTAACTCCTTCTAGTTATATAACCTCACTTAGACTCAATTTCCTCACCTGTCAAAGGCAGATAATACCTGTAGTAGACATTTCCAAGAGTTATCATAAGGCTCAAATGAGATGCATTTGAAGCCCAAGGCATTGAAGGTCTAGCACACAAGGCAACTAGGAGTGGCGGTGGATAATGTTCTGGGTCTGGAGTCCAGAAGACCTGAGTTCAAATCTTACCTCAGACATGTATTAGTTGTGTGACCCTCAACAAGTCACTTAACCTCTGTTTGCCTCCGCTTCCTGTAAAACGTGGAGAATATAACACTTATCTTGTAGGGCTATTGTGAGGATCAAATGAGATAACATTTGTAAGGTGCTTAGCACAGTGCCAGGCATACAGTAGGAGATTAATAAATGCCCATTCCCCTCCTCTTTCCTGACTTCTACCTAGCACCCCGTCTGCTGATTGACCAGCCTTGATCACATTCTTTCCCTTCTTGACAAACAGGACACCTGACTGCTTCCCAGTATCTGGAAGCTCCTCCCTCTGGATCCCTCTCTGGAATTCCTCCTCTGGCTGCTGTCCCAGAGCTGCTGGCTTGTGGGGTTCCTGCTGTCTCCCCACTTTGGTCTGGGACTCTTCTTTTCCCCATAACCTCCTACTTTGGCCCATACCTTCTTTTGCGTATGTCACATCCCCTCCCTTAGACCATTAGCCCCTCAGCTTTTCATGTCCATGTGCCCAGCCCTGCACCTGCACCTTGCATGCAGTAGGCACTTAATAAGCATGTATAGAAACGTGAATGTGAGCACACACTCTGTTTGTTTGTTTGGCTTCCTCCAGTGTGTGTATTTCCTAGAGCTTCCTCTGGCAAGATGTCATGCTGACACATGGAAGGCATTGAGGGTACTCAAGGAATCCCTAGGAAGAACCCCCACCCAATTAAGTCATCAGAAACACTCATTAAAGGAAATTATGTGTCATTGGAACTTGTCAAGATCTTTTTCAAGCTAAATCACTTTGCAAGAGAAGGGCAGACACATTTGTCAAGGAAGATGTTACATGGAGGCTCTTTCATATCTCATTTTGTGGGGACTAATGGCCCTCACTCCAGGATGCTTCACTGCTGGTTTGTGATGTGACAGGAATAGCTTAGCTCCTGGTGGGGGGAAAATAAGGCCATGTCGTCCTGTAATTGGCACAATCAATTGAAGGAGATCTTCCGTAGAAATCTCCCTGTCTTTCATTAACACAGCCACAGAATAACATGGAAGAGATTCATTTAGGAAGAGAAAGTTTGCATAGGATTTATGTTGAAACCAGTGAAGGGAGTTCCCCCCTGACAAGATGGTGGATCTTGTAGAGAATAGCTCTGGCTGATCTTTGTAATGCACTTCAAAGTTGGCAGAGCAATTTTCAGGCGCTATGTCATTTAAGCCTCACAACAATCTTATGAGGGAGGTGCTAGAGGCATTGTTATCCCCACTTCATAGATGAAGAAATTGAGACTTTGAAAGGTTGAGTCACTTGCCTAAGGTCACATAGCTGGCAAATGACAGAGAAAGGAATTGAGCCCAAGTTTTCCTGATGGCAAGCTCATGCTATTGTCCACAGGGGCATCCCATTGCTTCATCAAGACAGCTGCCCTCAGTGTTCCTTGTCTGATGTTATAAGTCACACACACAGTCTTTACCTCACTCTTTCCCCAAACACTGAGAGGTTCTCACAAAAGCTCTGAGAAAACATGATTCTCAGGGAAATGCTCTAGAGAATTTTTTCCCCTGGGTTAATTCCTGCTATATACTACCTTATACAAATAGGGGCAATTTGGGCCATTTTCAGCTAATAGGCAAGATGGACACCCACTTATTCTTCATTCTCTCAATTATGCCTAGAACCAAAGGAAAGGGAGCCTTCTGCCAAGGCAACTCTTGCTGTGCCCCATACCCTCAATGGGTTGAAGAGAAGGCCTTGGGTTTTCCCACAAATGCCCCCATCAATCATGTTTCACCCTCCTAACCCTGTGGCACAGATGTGAGACCATGGTCTCCACTACCCTGCTTTTTCCTTTGGTCAATGCAGATGTGAAAGGAATTCAAAGTTCTCAGGGAGTGACAGAGCATTTGCTCAATGAGATTTAAAGTGAGCAGACCTCTGAGGTCACTTGCTCCAACCTTGATAGCTGGGGAACCTCAAGCCCAGAAAAGAGAATTGGTTCCCCCAAAGTCCTCCATCTAAGAAACAGAGGAGCCAAGATGTGACCCTCAGTCACCTGACTCCAAATCAATTCGACCTATCAATCAGCAAGCCTCTATTGAGCTGCTGCACTGAACATAAAGCAGCACAAGGCCTGCCGTCAAAGAGCTTCCAGTCTATCGGGGAAAGGATGGATACTGTGGATGTATATGAATATAGAACATATAGAGAATAAATACACATTTAACTTATTCTGGGGAGATTAACACTAACAAAACCCTACTTCAAGGGGTGCTGCCTGAGCTGAGATTTTACGAAACACGGGTCGGGATGGATAACTTTCCAGGCGTGGGAGACAGCCTGTGCAGACAGGAAGTCAGGATGGAGCATAGCATTAGGGCTGGGAGCAGGGTTACATAACGCCACAGCCTTTGCCACGAAAATGCGGGAAGAAAAGATTTGTGCATCAGTTCTCTTCCAGGTTGACGAGATTTATTTCACTGGCTGCAATCCTGAGCCCAAGGTCAAGTAGGCAGGATGGATTTCTTAGCTCACTTGTCTTTTGTTGAATTTTTATAGCATGCTAAGCATAAGAGTAATACCTTGTTTACAAAAAGAAAAAAGATAATGGCTTAGGGGAGTCAATATAAACACTCTGACTCATGACCAAGGTAACCGACTTTTATCCAGAGACTAAGGACCTTCAAATGGAAACCATTAACAGCCAGACACAGCCTCAAGCAAAAAACAGATACTGCTTTCCTATAAAAAAGGAATAATGCCAAAATAGCTTATATAACTTTATAAATTATTTATTATTTGTGATTTAGAATTGCCCATAATCCCAGGAACACAGCTGGTTCCCAGGTGGGAAGAGATGGTAGCAGCAGGGAGCTGTCCACAGCTGAAATGTGGCATGCAGGAAGAAAATGGGTACTTTCTGTATCAGGTTCACCCCAATTGGGTAGCCAGCTCCTTAGACCCCTACTTTATCTCAAACCAGCCTCACCTGTTCTGAGCACTTGTTTTCAGTAGTAGTAGTAACAGTAGTAGTAGTAGTAGTAGTAGTAGTAGTAGTAGTAGTAGTAGTAGTAGTAGCAGCAGCAGCAGTAGTAGTAGAAACAACAACAACATTTACCTAGTGTTTCTTGTGAGTCTGTACTAAGTGCTTTACAAACATTAGCTCATTTGATCCTCAAAACAACCCTGGGAGGTAGGTGTTCTTATTATCTTCATTTGACAATTGGGTAGGCTTGCCCAGAGTTGGTCCTCTGATGGCATCACCTTCAAGAGACTAGGGTCACTATTATACCTTTCGAAGCTTCGTAACAGGACCTTGGTGGCTGATCCTTTTGGAAGTTTAAAGAATTATACTTTCAAAAAAGTTGTTAAAAATCCAAACCCAAATCTTTTCTTTTGTGGGGCACAAGCTCAGTGGAGCATTTGAGTACCTGGGGTCATTTAAAGATGCTCGAGGTACAGCTGTAAGTCTCACCACATTACACCTTCATGACACTTATTGGTGAGATCCCATCAGGACTGAATCCCCCCACTCGCACACTTGTCCCATTCTGCTCTGGTTTGGGATTTCTGGGTTACCAAAATCATGAGGTCACAGACCTAAAGCTGGAAAGGACCTAAGAAGTCACCAAGTCCAACACTCCCATTTTATAGACCAGGAAAGTGAAGAGCAAAGAGTTTAAGTGAATTGCCTTTGGTCACACAGGGAGTAAAGAGAAGAGCTGGAATTTGAACCTGAGTCCTCTTTCTACTACTCCCAGATACTGACATTTTCTAACCACTCCCAAAGGGGACCTATGGGGAATCATGAAAAGAAACCCTAAAAGCCATTCAGGGGAAGGCTTGGGGAAAAGGTTGCAATCTGCTTCATAGGAGTGTGTTCTCCAAGTACACATCTCAGTGAGATCCCAGGGCCATTGGAATATTGAAGTGGGTTGGTCTGTCCTGTTAAAATACCTGTGTTTGTTCATCTATTTCCCTACTATCTAGGAATATTTGGGCTGTTCCCCATTTCCCCACTCTCATACATGAGTATGATCGTGGCTAATGCATTATTGTGCTGCAAAGGAGGGCTGCTGCAAGAACTAAATACCTTTGTGTGGAGAGGATGTCCCTGGCAGCTTTAACACACTGTAATACATTGACTCTGTGGTGGAGTTTAGCTGAGGCACAAAGAAACCTGAATAAGGTCAAATGGTTTTCACCTGAGGCCCTGGAGGAATAACATTTCATTTGGGCAGATATGTCTCATTTGGGCAGACATGTCGGATGAGCAGAAACTGATTGTAAGTGAAAGCTGGGAAAGGCACAAGATTACAGCACACACACACACTCACGCACACACATGCACACACATGCACACATGCATGCAATACATGTAGTATGCGCGCACACATGCACACACGTGCATGCACAGGCACACAGAAGCACGCAGACCTCTCAGAGGCAAGGGCAAGGGGGAGGGGAGGCATCCATTAATTGTGAAAACAAAAAGCAACCTCACAGCCCTGAGAGCTGGTCCAAGGTGGAGAGCGTCATGTGGCCAGATTCCTTCCTGTGCACTTTCCTGCTTATTTCTAGTCTAGCAAAGGTGAGGAGAAGCAGAAGCAAAGTGGCGCATGGGAAAGAGCCTGACTCAGACTCCAGGAATCCTGAGTCCAAATCCAGCCTTGGACCCCCCTTGCTTTGTGACTAAGAACAAGCCATTTCAGCTTGCTGAGCCTCAGTTTCCCCATCTGTTAAATAGAGTCCCAGAGGTGGCATAAGGACCCAATGACATCATCATCACCATCACCATTGGTAACACTGCAACAGCACTTGCTGGATGCCAGATACTGTGTTAAGTGCTTTTTAATTCTGATTTAATTGGTGTTTATATAGGGCTCTGATTACCTGATAGAGCTGGGTAATGCCAGTTACCGTTCTTATGTGCTTCCCTATATTAGAAAATGAGCTTTTTTATTATTTTTAAAAATGATGAATTACACTGCTCTTTGATCCTTCCTACATAGACTCAGAATTACAGAATGTCACAGTGAAGGGGGATCTCAGATAGTCTTCTATTAAGTACTTGTGTGTTCACAGAAAGAGGTTTTGGATGAGTGCATATTTTTTAAAAAGGCAGGAAAAAGGCAGTGTGGTGTTGTAGAAAGATCATTGGGTGGAGCAAGAGGCAAGAGACCCAAGGCCTCATCCTAATGAAACAATTAGCATTCATTAACACCTTAGCATGGATCACTGTACTTTTTGCCAACAGAAAGCAGTACTCAGAGGGAATGGACACTGGGAAGGTAAATTACAGTGGAGAATGGGAGCAGGAAAAATCCAAAAGAGCTCCTGGATTGGGGAGGTGGGCACTGGGATGGATGGGCAGAGAGCAGGGGGGAAGATGGACAGGGGAGCAAGTGGGAAGGTGAACACTGGAGGCACCAGGGGTCAGGTGGGCACAGGGCATAAAGGGCTATTCGGGGCAACCTAAGGGCAAGATGAGAGAGATCCTGGGTTTGTAGAGGAGGCATTTAAAGGTATAGTGAGCAAAAAGCTGGATCTTGTCAGGAATATGTGGGTTGGCGCAGCTCAGGTCAATTCCATGCCATAAGGGGGCAACAGTAGAGCTGTGTCTAGCAATTTTGGTGCCCAGGACAAACAGCATGAAAGGGTAGGTGAGGTGAGTAGCCCTTAAACCATCATTGTAACGAATGACATAGAAATAATGTAAGAAGTAACAAAGACAAAATTGAGTGAGAGGGGAGATACCAGGTGTACCAGCCCATGGGGAGGGACCCCAAAACATTGCTCGTACAGGGGAAGACCAGGTCACTGTGAGGCTGCTGCTGGATAGTTGCTGACCAAGCGAGATCAGGAAGGAAGGAGAAGGGGTGGGGAGAGAGGAGGAGCTTACCTCAACAGCCTCCAGATAAGTGCACCAAAGGGAAGGCTCCTAGGTAAATTAATCTTTTTAATGAACTGGTAATCTCCTGTTATTGGATGCGAAAGTGAAAATATTGTCTAAAAGCAAATGTAGCAAACCTAAAAACTACTCAGCGTCTTAAACTGATGATGTTGTATTTTTTGTGCCTTCTGAATGTTGATGCCTTGGAGCAAAGTCCTGTTGTCCCACCCTAATCAAAGAGGTCTCTGGGCAAATAAACTAGGACTTTGGTGGAGGACAGTGTGTGTGTGTGTGCGTGTGCGTGTGCGTGTGCGTGTGCGTGTGTGTGTGCGTGTGTGTGCGCGTGTGTGTGTGTGTGTGTGTGTGTGTGTGTGTGTGAGTGAAATGTGGTCAGAAAAATTTAAGAGATACTTGTGAACTTTCAGTTTGCACAAAGGTATGGAAGACAGAGGAAGGTGGGGGAAAGTGGGTGGAAAGTGGGGGGAAGTGGGGAGAAGGTAGGGAGAATGTGAGGGGAAGGCGAGGCAAAGATGGGAGGGTTGTTCTCCCTCCCCACCCCCATCCCCGCTGTCATTTTCACCTTGTAAGCAGAGGCACCAGATACAGAACAGCAGGGAGAAAAGCCAGTCTATGGCTGGTTCTTAGGCTAGTCAAGCTTGCTTTTGTTACCTTGAGGGGGCTTCAGTCCTTCTGAGAAGGGGCTGACTGAGCTCCCTTCTCTCCTTAGCAATAAGGGCAGGGGGGAATCTGAAGTGGAAGCAGAAGAACCCCTCCTCCTTTTCTTCCCACTGTCCTTTTGCACTTGGAAGTAGGTGAACTAGTAACAATCAGGGAACAGCCGCGGAGCAGCGGCCATGAGCTAGGAGCACCAGAGAACACAGAGAAGGGCGAAATCTGGCCCTGGCCAAGAGAAAGCCGTACTCTCTACCAGCCGGTGACAAGTCAGGGGAGCAGGCTGGGGGAGATCTGGCTCCTTGTCCGCTCAGAGACTGAGGGAGATTCTTGTGAGAAACAGCAGCATCTCCAGAATTAGTTCAGGAAAATGTTGGCTGGGCCATCTTAGTGCATTGTCAGCTCCATGGCCTCCTGAGCCTTCCTTGGGGTGAGAGAGGAGGTGCTGCTTAGAGGCAGAGAGGGTCATCATCTCCAAAAGTAACACGTGCGGGGATCTACAGAACAAGGCCAGGAAAATAGATAGTGTGTGTGTGTGTGTGTGTGTGTGTGTGTGTGTGAGAGAGAGAGAGACAGAGACAGAGACAGAGACAGAGAGATGGAGAGAGAGACAGAGACAGAGAGGGAACAGAGACAGAAAGACACACAGAGAAACAGAGAGACACAGAGAGACAGGGAGACACAGAGAGAGAGTCAGAAACAGAGAGAGACAGAGACAAAGACAGAGAGAGACAGAGACAGAGAGATGGGAGAGACAGAGAGAGAAGGGGAAAGAAGGAGGGGGGAGGGGAATAGAAGGGAGAAGAAAAGAGAGGAAGGGAGAGAAGAGAAGAGGAAAAGAGAATTGAAGAGAAAAGAATCCTGCCTCTACCATGTACTGGCTGGGTGCTGTGGGTAGCTCACATGTCTTCCCACTGCTCTCTAAGATTTTCATTGCAGACCATTCCTTGATAGCCATGGATGGACAGACTGACTGCATAATCCTGGACAAGTCACTTAACATCTGTGAACTTCAGGAGACACAATAAATCATGTCATCTTAGTCAAAGATGGCTGAGGAGGGCACTGATGGAGGCTCACAGTGACAAAAATCCCAGGTTGTCAGCGTGGTCAGAAATCTCTAACCACTTAGCACCCCCCAAAATTCAAAAGGAATCATTTACTATGCCCTAACAAGTGGGCATTTAGCCCCTGAGTAAAGATCCAAAAGGAAGGGGAGCCCCCTGTCTCTTGAGTCTGCCCAGTCCACTTTTTGATGGCTCTAATTGTTATTTTTTTCTTCATATCAAACTGAGAAAAATTCTTGGCTGTTAATATCATTATAGAAAATCAATCAATCAGTTGGTCACAGAGATCGCCAATCTGCCCCTGGCTTAGTGGACAACTTTGGGTAAGTCATTTCACGACTGGGTCCTCAGCTATTCTAATTATATATGAAGTAACAGGGCTAGATCATAGGGTCATGGGTTGAAAGGAACATGAGAGACCATCTAGTCCAAGGAAAAGAAAAATCAGAAATGAATGGACTCAATAACTTAGTTTGACAAAGCCAAGAAGATAAACAATCTGGGGAAGTAATTTGACAAGAAGTGGGGAGAAATCTGGGAAGCAGTTTGGCAGAAATTAGACTCAGGCCAGCTCTTAATACCATATATCACAATAAACTCCAAATGGTTACTGACCTGAATATTCCAGGTCATATCATAAAAATTTTAGAAGAAAATTAAATCAGGTACTTTTCATAACAGTGTTTAGGAAGAGAGCTCTTCTATGCCCAAAGGGCAATAGAACTGTGCATACCCTTTGACCCAGAAATACCACTACTAGGTCTGTATCTTAAAGAGATAAACAAAAAAGGAAAAGGACCATATGTGCAAAAAATGTAGCAGCTCTTTTTGTGGCGGCAAATAATTAAAAATTGAGGGGACATATCAATTGAGGAATGATTGAGCAAATTGTGGTATATCATTGACTGAATAGTATTATGATATAAGAATGATGAGAGGGATGGTTTCAGAAAAACCTGGCAAGACCTATATGAATTGATACAAAATTAAATAAACGGAACCAAGAGATCATTGTACACAGTAACAGCAATCTTGTAATGACGATCAACTGTGAAAGAATTAACTTCTTTGATCAAGACAATGATCCAAGATGATTCCAAAGGACTCTTGATGAAAAACGCCATCCCCTTTCAGAGAGAGAGAACTGATGAACTCTGAGTGAAAATTGAAGTATAAATATTCACTTACTTTATTTTCTTGCTTCTTTTTGCAACATGGCTAATCATGGAAATATGTTTTGCAGGATTTCACATGTCTGATATATGGCTAACCTTCTCAGTGGGTGGGGGGAGGATCCAAGGAAAGAGAATTTGGGAACTGACAATATTTTTAATGTTAAAAATAATAATTTGTACATTTAAAAAAATTTTTAAAAAGAGGATAGTTTGTAACTAATCAAGTGATGGGGTGATAAGAAAAGACAGAAAAGATAATTTTGAGTACATAAAACTGAAAATCTCTTGCACGAATAAAATTAATACAACTAGTATATGAAGTGAATCTGCCATTTTTATACAATCCTTGTATGAAATATATCTGAGAAGAATCTGCTATTCAGGATCCAAAGGGGATTAGCACAAATATATAAACAAAGAGTCATTTCCTAAGGGGCAAATGCTCAAAATATGAGAACAAATAGTTCTCAAAAGAAGAAATACAAATTGTTAACATCTGTATGAAAGATTATTCCAAATTACTAATTATGAAAGAAATGCAAAACCAGATAGTTTCCACACACACCCAGCAATAATAAAGAACGAAAGGACAAATCCCTTCTTTAAGGAGCTAACATTGTTCACACACAATGACCACAACAACATACATTGAACCCCTCCCCTTCAGAAGAAGGAAGGAAGGAAAGAAGGAAGGAAGGAAGGAAGGAAGGGAGAAAAGAAACTGAGCTCTGTGCAAACAGAATGATCAAACTTGGCTCCCAGAGAAGAGTTTGGAAATGGCACCTCTTTCCCTTCCTTGCAGAAGTGGAAGTCTAGGCATGTAGGATATTGCATACGCTAAAAATTGAGCTATTTTGTTTGTTTTGTTCAACTGCTTTTCTTTATTCTGTTACAAAGGATAGCTTGCTGGGGAATGGGGATATACTTGGAAATGAAGATAAGGTAAGAACAAAAGATAGAAATCAATTTTTTTAATTACTAAAGAAAAACCATCTAGCCCGACTGCTCATGTTACAGCAGAAACTGAGACCTGAAGGGTTCAGTGGTTCACAACTATGTAATCTCTTCTGCTGGGGGAGCCTGAAGCTGGTAGATTGCTGGAATTGGAAAGGAGAATAAAGGAGAAGAGAGAGGGAGAGAGCAGGGAGAGGGAATTGAGACCCAAAAGGAGGAATCGACTTGCTTAAGGTGCTGTCCATAAGTGGGTGAGATGTGATTTGAACCCTGGTCCTCCCTGCCACAGCGAGCGTCCTTACTGCTCCAGCACACTGGACGTGGCTTTCAAAGGTTCTTGCCTCTTTCTCTAACATTCAATACCCCAAGATAACAATGAATCTGTCCCAGGGATCTAGGACAACATTAAGAAGACCATGCTGCAATTTAGTGAAAGTAACTTCCAAACAAAAGAAGGTGGGATGGAGGAGATGTTCGAGAATGTTTGGAACCAGGAAACAAAGATTTATACCTACTGTGCAGGACAGGCGTGATGCAGGGCCAACAGGTGATTGAGAGCAAGGTAGAAATGATCTACTTGGCTTCCACCATCTTGATCAGGGTCTCCAAGCTGGAAAGGACAGAATAAAGAAGACAGCCAGGGGATTAGGAACTGTGATGGTGGGGAGCACCTGTGTCAAATGAACTGCCCCCACCCTCTGCACCCAGCTAAGTTACATCTCAGAGAACTAAAGGTACTCCCAGATCTCAAAGTTACTATGGGAAGTCTTTACAAATGGATAGAGAATGGGAGAGGAGTGAGCCACTGGGAATGGGCCAATGTGTCAATGATTCAAAAGGAGGGAGAAAGGGTTGGATCCAAGACATACAGCCTGGTAGAGATTGACATCAATTACTGGCAAACATTTGGGAATAGCTTGCCTTGAACCTCGGTCTCCTGAATCCTATCTCTGTGTGTTTTAGCATGTATGGTTACAATGGTGAAATGTGGGGCTAGAAGGCAACACAGATTCATGGATTTACTACTGGTTGAATGGCTGGGTCCACAGGGTGGTTGTTCACAAATGCAGCAATGTCTCTGATGATTGTTTGGAAGGTAATCAGTGATATAGAGGAAGATAAGGCCTGCTCTTCAAATTGGCGGATGACCCCAAGTTGGGGGCACATAGCAGATATGAGAAACAAATAAGAAATCTCTGAGGGAATCTCACCAGACTAGAATTCTGGGCTAAAGCCAACATATACTATTTTATCAGAACTCAAATAAATTCCATTATTTGATAGATTTTTTTAAAACCCAGGTAGAAGATAACACACCTTGGCTGCCACTGGCCACATTGCAGAGTATAGATGACTGAGTTCTGCAAAGCTATACTAGTGAGGGGCAGCTAGGTGGTTCAGTGAATAGAGCACCAGCCCTGGAGTCAGGAGGACCTGAGTTCAAATCCAACCTCAGACACTTAACACTTATTAGCCATGTGACTTTGGGCAAGTCACTTAACCCCATTTGCCTTGCTCTGCCCCCTCCAGAAAAGCAAAAAACAAAAAAACAAAAAAAGCTATACTAATGAAAGCTAAGCTCTGGAAATTTCTACCAAGCAGGAAGGGATTACATCATTGGCTTGGCAATGGACTTAGACTCACTTTTGAGGACTAGCTTAGGTAAATGCTAAAATGCTCATTATACAAGTTTGACTACCTAGTGATGCTCTGTGTGTGTGTGTATGTGTGTGTGTGTGTGAGAGAGAGAGACAGAGAGAGAGAAAGTGAGTGTGTGTGTGTATGTATGTGTGTATGAACATGTACATGTCTATAAGGGGAGGGACAGTGTCCTACAATTCATGATAACTATCTACCACAGTATGGAGGCATGTGCCTGTTTTAATGGAAGGCCTACCCAGCCCAACAAAATTGGATGCTTTTGAATGATTAGAATAAGAAAGATGACATAACATAGCAATGATTCACATGAATTCAGATGAAAAAGATCTGATAATTTCAGTAGACTACAAGTTGAAAACAAGTGAATAGAATGATGTGGCTTCTAAAAACAAAAAAGCAAAATGTAGTCTTTGGCTACATGAATAGAAGTATGAGGGCCTGATCAGTTTTGCTGTAATCTGCATGAGTCAGGCCACTTTTGGACCACAGCATGAACAGTGTAAGCATAGCGTCAAGCCTTTCCAGAGAAGGGGGGCCCAGAATGGTGAGGAGTTGAGAAATCACACCATACCAAAAACAATTTGAAAGAGTGAAGAATCGTTAACCTGAAGTAGAGAAGGCCAAGGGGATCCATGAGAGCTGTCCTTACATGCTAACCCTAACCCTATTTCTGACTGTCCTATGGAAGAACAAAATGATCTCTCCTATGTTTATCCAGAGAACAGAAAGAGGAGCAGAAGCAACAGGGTAAAAAAATAGAGGCCGACCTAAGGAACATGGGAATTTGGTATTTGGAGATCTCTTTCATTGGTGCTAGAAGACATCATGGCTGCTGGCCAACTTGTGAGTCCTGAGCCTCTCTGTACATGGCCTCTGACAGTTGACCCAGGCTGATCTTAGGGCTCTGCTCAAAGCTCCCCCTTCAGGATTCCTCTCCCATGGGCCCCCCCTCTTCTCCACTCACTCAGACACCACCTCAGTTCAGTCCCTTGTCGTCTTTCACCATAGTCTCCTTCCCTCAAGCATCACCCCCCAGACCATCCTCCACACTTCTGGCCTGCTCTAGGCAATTCCAGTGGCTCCCTATTGCCTCTAGAATCAAATAGAGATTCCTCTCTTTAGCTTTTAGAGCCCTCCCCAGTCCAGCCTTGACCCCTCCTTCTGCCTTCATTGGATGTTCTCTTTTTCACACTGCAACCCAGCCAAAATGGCTTCCTTTTCAATCAATCAACATTTATCAAGCACCTACGGAGTGCCAGGCCATGTGCCAAGCACTGGGGATACAGAAAGAGGTCAAAGACAGTCCCTGCCCTGAAGGAGCTTGCAATATAACGAGGGGGGGAACAACACACCATACAAACATACAAAGCCAGTTATATACAGGATAAGTAGGAAATAATCAAAAGAGGGAAGGCACTGGAATTAAGAGGAATTGGGAAAGAATTCCTGTAGAAGGTGGGATTTTATTTGGAACCAGAGAAGTCAGTGGTCAGAGAGGAGGAGGGAGAGCATCCTAAGCATGGGGGACATGCTTCCCTTCTCTGTGTCTTTGCATTGGCCACCCCCTATGCCTGGAATTCCCTCATTCTTTATCTCCTCCCCATAGAATCCTTCCCTATGTTTAAGGTACAGCTCAAGTCCCATCTTCTGTTTAATAAAGCCTTTCTGGATGTCCCCAACTGCCAATGCCCTGCACAATGACCTTTCCCTATTCTATGCCTCCAATACACTTCATTCCCTTCTTTCTCCCTTCAAACTCCAGGTTCTGAGGAAGAAGTCAGACTTCTTTTCACCAAGATCAATGTAAATTCTTGATCTCCTCTAGAAGATTTCTGTGGCACTCATCCTTGTTCTCTCTAGTTTTCAGTCTCTGCCTACTGAATGCTGCCCATGCACATGCCCTGGTCTACCCCTTGCTTAAAATCTTTTCTTCACTTGACCCTACCATCTCCTGAAGATTTCTAGATCATTCTGGATCTTTTGTCCCCTTTACATTCAAATTCTGGGCACTTGGAGCTCCCTACATTCTTGCTTCTTCTATCCCTCCTCAGCATTCTGTAATCTGGTTTCCAACCTTGTTATCCAACTGTAAATACTCTCCTCAAGTTTGCCAAGGATCTCTCAGCAGCCTTGTCCTAATCCTCATTCTTTTTGTCCTCCCTGTAGCAAGTGATACCCCTGATCACTCTTTCCCTTATAGCTTTTTTCTCTTTTTCAGGTTTTTGTGATGCCACTCTCCTGGTTTTCCTATCCATCTGATGACTCTACCTTTGTCTCTTTTGCTGGATCATGACCCGCCTTGTGCCTCTTATCAGAGGCACTCTCCAAGGTTCTGTCCTTGGCTCTACTTTTCTCTTTCTACACTCTCTTACTGATCTCATCAATTCCCATGGGGTCAATTATAATCTCTAACCCATTTGGAGCTAGCAAACTCATTGATTCCTTTGTTCTTGTGTAAATTCTGCAGGCTACGTCCCAGGATGTGTTAAGAGGCAGAAGGAGCCAAAGGGAAAAAAAAAATGAAGCTTGCTTTTTTCAGCCTGCAGCAATCTGGAGTAGCTAAATTTCAGGAGTAATTACTTTAAAAAGGAACTACAGGGGGTATCCCCTAAAATAGGATACCCCAGCACTCTCTGACTGGGCAGAGTGGTGAAGCAAGGAACCCTAGCTCACCAAAGATGTCAAGACTAGATGACCTCTGAGATTCATTCCTGTGTAGGTGCCTTCTAAATGTGGGGCACCTGAGGACAACCCTGAACTTGAAGCTTGGGCCCCGACACAAGGTAACTCAGGTTCAAGGTAACTGGTGGGTCCCCATCTGCTCATAACTGTAGATCATGAGCTCCCCCACTGATGTATTTACCTTTACTAGTCAGCCAAAGGACATCACTGGTTCAAAGCAAAAGCATTGAATGAAATAGCACAGTAAGAAAAGTAGCAACAAAAGGTTTCCTCCACAAATCTGGAGCACACTGTCCCATAGTACAGAAAATAGCAATGCAAGGAGGGAGAAAGGACGCCCATGGAAGGAACACACGTGACTGGGGCCATGTATCTGTAGAAAGGCCAATCTCCTTAGCCCCAAGGCCTCCGTGGCCCATGTGGCTTCATCTTAGCCATCTTCAACCTGCTCCCGAGGAATCCACTGCCCCACCTCTTCAGTCAAATCAACCCTGCCTATGATTCTGCCAAGGATGAAACAATCTCCTGCTCTACTGCTCCACTCCCCAGCCCTGTGACTTCTCAGCCCTAACTCCCTTCTCTGGGCATTCCAATCCCCTAAGTGGTGTCTCCTGCTCTTACAATGGAAGATCCTCACCCACACTTCTGTATTTGTCCCACCAGCACTTGGAAAAATTCCTGTAAGCACATAAGGACCCTGCCTTCATCTCTCTTTCTCTCCCTCCCTCCTTCCTTCCTTCTGAAATGCCTTGGATTCATGCTGGTAAAGATATTGGTTGAAGGAATTAAGGACATTTTGTTTGAAGAAGAGAAGATTCAGGAGGGATATGATAGTTTTCTTCAAGTATATGAAAGAATACTTCTGTCACCTGGAAAAAGTGACCTGCTTATACTCTTATTTCGCCCTTGTCCACAAACTTTGTCCAACCCTTTTTGTTTATTTAAAAAAAAAAGAAAAAAAGGAAAAACTCTGTGAACCCCAGGATAATTCTGTATTTATCCCTACTCCTATAAAGTACAGAGAATGACTACCTCTCAATGGAGGGCCATTGTGACTGTCAGAAAGAGAAGAGGAAGAGGCCTGGGCAATGCTTAATCGACTGGTTAGGATTTCAAAGGGGAATGGTGAGGGCCACCTGTAACAGCAGTGCTACTTGCAGCTGCTGTGGGGGATGTAAGACCAATAACACCAGCACACAGGAGGGCTGCTAGCATAGGTTCTTTGATCTGCTTTTCTAAAGGAAAGCAACTCAAAAGGGGTCAATGATCTTACTTTAATCAAACATACGTATCATTTACTTGATTCAGGGGAAAAAGTCAGCACCCTGAACTTCAGAGAAAATGCAAACAGAAATTACAAGCAGAAATAGTAGCACAAAGACCAGCAGACAGGGCTTCTGACCTTCTGACCAAATGACATGTACGTCACAGGTCAACAGACAGATCCAACTGCCTGACCGTTACATGTACACACAGTTATCAGGGAGAGAAGCACCAGCATCTGGGTTTCAAAGCTGGAGGTGGGGGGTGGAGGCTCCTCAGTGGCTACCCAGAGTCTCAACTGGCTACATCCCATGAGAGAACCCCAAAGCAAAATGCTAACCTCAGAGTACATACACACTTCTTCAGGGTCAGAGGGCATTACAACCCTCTGCCTAATTACAAAGTAACAAAAAGTGGGCCTTCCTGAAAAACAAGCCTCCCCTGATCAAGCTTCCCTTGTTGGGCTCCACCCGAGGTCTATTAATGGGAGGGGAAGATCTTCAGCTCTCATTAACATTGCCCTGCCATCCTCATCTGAAGCCGGAAGCTCAGGTGATGGGACTAGACACTAATACACTTTGTAACTCCCTTCTCCCACCATAGGGATCCTCTGTGCAACTTCCTTTGGGCCACCATTCCCCTAAATGTGCTGTCCTCCTCTGCTGGAATGTAATCTTCTCAAGCGCAGGGGCTGTTTCAATTTTGTATTTGTCTCCTCAGTTCTTAGCACAGAGTCGGGTACATAGCAGGTATTTAATAATGCTCATTCATTCATTCATTCATTCAGTGTGGCCCAGCAGAGAGTCTCCCTGGTCTCAGTCAGCAAGACCTGGGTGAGACCCTGGATAAGTCACTCAGTATCTCCAGGCAATCTGCTAAGACAGCAAACACTTTTTTCTAATGTATTCAAAACTGCATTTAGATGTTCTTGATTTCTTTTGTGATCCTATGTATTTAAAAACCTTCTTCTGAGAAGGGGCCTATGGGCTTTGCCAGATGAGCCACCTGAGGAGTCTATGGCACAAAAACTGTTCAGGACCCCTGCTCTAAGGCCCTCAGCAGCAGAGGAGTCACCTCCAACTTGGCAGTGGGAGCTTCCACAGGCCCACATTCCAGGTCTCGCCACCCCTTATCATCTCACCTGATCCCCCCTGGCTTTCTGACCAGCTCTGATGCCTTATCTATGACTTGCCACTTTTGAGTTGGGAAAGAGGCTCATTGCCTCCCACTGGCAGCCACTGGGGAAGGTGACAGGGCCTGCCCAGAGCAGAAGCCAAGAACCTCCAGCCATCCACTTAGGCTGCCCCTCTAAGCCTCAAATCAATAAAAACTCTAAATCAAGCAGGTCTTGTCTCCTCAAGGGCATGTGGTATTGACTTAGGAAGTTTAAAATACAGTCTGGGTGATCAATTTTCAACTGTAAAATTCTGGTTTTTAAAAAAGGCTCCAAACCTATGGGGGCCAAACTTCTATCTGAGCACAGTATCAGGGTGCTCCTAAGGGAGAGAACCTGGATCTGGGGGTGGGGAGCCAAGAGAAGAAAGAAGAGGAGGGGAACCAGGGGAGCTGAGGCAAGACCAGAGTGGGGACCAGGAGGAGAGAGGCAGGAGGGCAAGGATGGCAGAACAAAGGAGGGCTTGACTGTAAGAAGCCCACTGGGCTCACTTAAGCACTCCTTCAGTTCAATCCAACTTAACAAACATTTCTTAAGTGATCTGCACTGTGTTCTAGCCAATGACTAAAACGAAATGGTCCTTAGTTACACGAAGTTTCTGAGGGCCATGATGGGGTGGAGGCAGTTACAACATATAGTACATCAATAAGAATCTGTTGATCATCACTTTGGACCAGGTACTGTTGCAGGTTGTGGGAACTGAAAGACAAAGAACATGTCTTGCCCCCGGGAAGCTTCGGTCTGCTCATGGCTGAGGAGCATCACAGGGCCAGAAGGAAGCAGGGAGGTAACTTTTCAGAGGAGACTCAGGCATGGGTCAGACAGAAGGCCAGGCAGCAAGCACTTATTAAGTACTTACTGCATGTCAAGAACTGTAGCCAGTGCTTAGGAAACAAAGGAACATGGTCCCTGTCCACAGAGAGCTACTGTGACCCCACACTAGGGAAATGAGTGAAAATATCTTCATGATATTTCAGAGAAACCTCCTCTGTTTGCTTCAACAATTACGTGCTCCTCTCCTGCAGTCTTCACCTACTGCTGGTCAGCTTTGAGTTGTCCTAATTAGGATCTTATACAAGGATTATCCTTATTGTACAGTGTGTAGGGATGCTAAGGAGAGGTCCAAAAAGTAAGATGCCCGTTCCCAGGCACTGGAAATGGTGAGCAAGCCTAACATGACTGGTCTGTATACTTTGTGGACAATTTTGGTGGTGCTCATCAACCGTGGTCTAGAACTGGAAGAGACCATCTAGCCCAAACCCTCCCATTTTATACACAAGGAAACAGAAGCTCTGGGAGGGAAAGGGCTTTGCCTGATGTTGGTGAGGCATAAAATGGCAGAGCTGGGCTTCAGATTCAGGTCTTCTGACTCCCACCTTTCTACTGTGTCTACCCCGTGGCTTCCCAGGGAGACTCCCACCATCTGGATTCCCATTCCAAGAACATTCCATTTGCGACATAAAGTCAATGCATATTGAAATGAACAACTAAAGGAGCCATCAGCCTAATGGCTTGGGAACCTTCCTTTCCCCCTCCTCCTTCCCCCCCCCCCCCCCGCTTCCCTCTATACTTCCCAGTAGGGAGTTCAGTCACAGGCATTCAACTGCATTCAGCAACCCATTTAACAGAATTCTTGAATTTTAAGCAAGCAGAAATGCTTTTTTTTCTGTCTCTTTGGCAGTCATCTGGGATCTTACATTCAGCTGGAGACTCTGGGGGTGTTTTGAATATTTGACTAGGGCAGACTAAATTATGTTACAATTCTTTGAAATTAAAAAAAAAAAAGCTAAAGGAAAACCAGTGGGTATACAGTGAAAACTGTCGAGAAGAAGCACGGAACACTGATAGGATGTGTTGGCCTGAGCGATGGCTAACGTGTGAGGATCTCCAGAGACACTCACAAACATAATGAGATGAAATCATAGCCTCAGAGGCCATTTAGTATAACCGCTCCTTTTACAGATGAGGTAACTGGGGCCTAGAGAGGTTAAGTGGCTTATCCAAAAATCACACAGCTTAGCATCAATGGTGGGATTTGAACCTAGATTTTCTAAAGTGCCACACTTGACTTTTTTAAAACCATATAAAAACAAGAAAGGTGAGATCTGGCTCAACACTTACTATGAAAAAAACTGTAGGTCTTAGTGGGCTCCAAGCTCAATGGTAGCTGTTAGTACAATATGGAAGTTGAAATAGCTAATGTGATCTTAGCCTGCAATAGGAGATGCATAATGTTCAAAATAGAGATTTGTCCTACTTTTCTCTGCCCTGGTCAGACTGAGTTTGGAAGCAATGTTGCAGTTCATTCTGGTCACTACATTTAAGGAAGGACATTGAGAAGTGGATGACCAAGAGAGCAGGAAGACTTGAGCCCAGGCCAGATGAGAGTTGCTAAAAGACTAGGAGATGTTTGGTATAGGGGAGGCATAGGGAAATGGGGAAGATCCTATTACTATATAAAAGGTTTGAATGTGGACAAGGGATAAGAAAGGTTCTGTTGAGTCCTGGAGGGCAGAACTGGTAACCTGCATAGAGAAGAGACAGAGAGGCAAGCGTCAGCTCCAATCAAGGAAAGACTTCCTAATATATAGAATTGTCCCAGAGGAGAAGCGATTTCCTTGAAGGGAAGAAATTCAGAATGGATGCAGGTATTCAGATAGAAACTAGAAGCCAGGTCAAGGAGGGATACTGTAGTGAGGGTTTTCACTTCTTACATGCCAGGACTGTTGTAATAGCTCCTAAGTCTCTCTCCTCCAATCCGTCTGCCAAAGTGATTTTCCTGAAACGCAGGACAAACCACAGCATTCCTCTGTTTCATAGCTAACCTCCAGTGGCTCCCTCTGTCTTTGGATCAAATATGATTTGCTCTGTGTGATTGTTAAAGCCCTCCACAGCCTGACTTGAGCTGACGTCTCCAGCCTCATTCTCTGTTAGGCCCCTCTCCACATGCCCACACTGCCCTTCACCCACACTGGCCTTCTTACTGTTCCCCACACATGACACTACCACCCACTTCTGAGTCTTAGTTTTGTTTGTTCCTCTGTGTTGAGTGGTTTCCCTCCTCACTTGTACCTGTTAAAAATTCCTTGTTTCCTTCAAGGCTCAGCTCAAAGATGGCCTTCTACATAGGGCATGACCCCCTCAATCTCTGGTGCTCCCATTCTCCATGTGAAGGCGGGAGGTGGATCCAGACCATTGTCCCACCTCACTTAAAGTGACAAGGTGTTATCACTCACTATCTAGACCAGGTAAGAATACATTCCAGTTCACATGAGTGAGGCCTGAGCCTTTCTAATCAACCAATCATCCCAAAGTGGTAGGCTAATGAACTTAGATGTTATTGAAAGCAATTGGCTGAACTCAAGCACTGCGGTTCAGGACGCCTGTTCAGACTGGTCTAGGGATCCAGGAATATAGATCCAGGAATCCAGGTTGCAAGGCAAGATTTGAATTTCTAATGGCTTAGTGGTATCCCAAGCAGAGCTCCTGAGAAGAAATCACTTGGGAGTGCAGAATGGAGTTCTGAGAATGAGGGTAGCCTGAGTCCTCAGAAGACTTTATGGACTTCTGAGTACCTGAAGATAGGGACTTTTCACTTAGTGTCTAAAGTGGGAGCCAAGGCTAGACTGGACACGAGGAGGAGCCTGGAGCTCAGGGCCTCCAACAAAAGGATTTCCAGAAGCTGGATTGCTCTTCTGCTGAATGTGTTCTCAGACTGAATTCACTTTGTCCCAGACTCAGGATGTCCTTGTGGCGGTTGCTTTGTATCAATTGAGCCACCTCATTAAATACTTCTCTCTAAAATCTAATTAAGTCCTGCTGATTAGTTGATATCAGTCCATATTCATGGGGAAAGTCGGTGATGGGGGCTTGTGAGCAGCCATATTTGTGAAGGGCTTTGCAAACGCTATTCTCTAAATAAATACTAGTGCTTCTCCATGAACGCGCACACGCGTGAATGTGCGCGCTTTTGTCTCCCCCAACAGAACATGAGGACTGTGCCTTAGCATCCCCAGGGCTCAGTATCTGCTGGAATACATGACTTCTGGGATCCCATCTCACTGTTGATTTAATGAGATTGCATTTAGGATACAAAAATAATAGGAGCTATGGCTGGGGAGGAGACAGTGGGTACAATGGAAGGGCTCTTGGACCTGGAGTCAGAAGAGCAGAGTTCACATCCTGACTCTGCCACTGACTCCTTTGGGTGAACGTCTTTATTGTGCTGGACCTCTGCAAAATGAGGGGTGGGCCAGATTACTTCCCAAGTCCTTCCCAGCTGGAAATCTCTGATCCTCTAAGGAGAAAGCCTGATTGTGGACTCGGCCCTTCCTGAAGTCAGAAGGCTCAGCAGCTGTCCGAGGTCTTGGCTGCAGGTACTGGGAAGAGACCTAGAGTGAGGAGCTGAGTTCTGGCCAGGACAACTCACAGCTCTCCCTTAGCCTCTCTGAAATGATGCCCTCAAGACTTGTCCTGACCCAGTCCTGGGGTTTAGGAAAGGAGCACAGGCAGCAATGAATGCTAACAGTATGCTGGATGCCCTAACATGCCTTGCAAATGTATTCATATATCAGTAAGATCTGGCCTTGTGTGTGTACTCACCCCTTAGTCTGTGCTCTCTTCTTCTTCCTTGGGATAAACCTGGCAGGAGCCTATAGCCAGCCACAGTGGAGGGGCACACCATGGGACCCTGTGCAAGGAAGTGAGCATGCTTACTGTGGGCAAGGGGAAATCTTAGGGTCCTCCAAGCAGAGCTTTTCAAGGGCAAAAGAGCAGATGGACAAGATGCCCATTCAGGCTTAAGTCTGGCCCTATAGCTGCTGGTGGTAGTGTTTCCTAAAACGATGGGCTCCAGGCTAGACGAGGCTCCAATGCCATTGCAGAAGGAAGCTGGGAGGAGTCCTGTCTGCTTCCCAGGGATTCTGAGGAAGGGGACTCCTATTGGGGATGAGTCAAGATCTGGAAGGTCTCTTCAAATTCCCAAACTCTTGGGATTTTCACTGGTCATTTAAATTATAATCAGGAAAAAACTATTTTGTCTTTTTTGTTGGTTTGTTAGAAAAAGCAGTGTAGTGACCACAATATTAAAAGTTGTGTGTAAGGATGGGATCAAGCCATTTCATTTTAGCTCTGCTCCCTTTGCTAGATAAGAACACTTTTTGACTGAATCCAGCAATCATAACTTGCAAATGTATTCATATATCAGTAAGATCTGGCCTTGTGTGTGTACTCACCCCTTAGTCTGTGCTCTCTTCTTCTTCCTTGGGATAAACCTGGCAGAAGCCTATAGCCATATAGTGTGAACATGACCAAACAGTGACTCAAATCAATGAAAGCCATAGGGTGAGAGACTGGGACATGACCTAAGCCCTTTGTGCAAAAGGAAAAAGCTGTCTCAGAACCACAGGAAGAGATTCTGAAGGCCTGAATTTAAGAAAGCTGGAAGGGCAGCCAGGTGGCACAGTGAATAGAGCACTGGCTTTGGAGTCAGGAGGACCCGAGTGCAAATCTGACCTTGGGCAAGTCACTTAACCCCAATTGACCTGCCTTCCCCCCTCCAAAAAGTGGAAAAAAGAAAGAAAGCTGGAACAAGCACAGCTTTCCTGGCACATCTTTGAGGAGTGAATGGAGGACTGAACTGGGGCAGAAAAACGAGATTTTAATGAGAGACTTTGGCTCTCCAGGCATCTCAGGAAGTCCTGAGGAAAGATCAACTTTCCCCCCAACTCCCCCTCACAATACATATCTACTAATGGAGACTATAATATAATTTGCTATTTCATTACTCAAATGTTTCTCTCCTTCATTAAACTGGAAGCCCTCAAGGGCAGGGCTTTTACCTGCTTGTAACCTCAGTGCTTAGGACAACGCCTAGCATACAGTAGGTGCTTATTAACTGATTGGCTAAATTGAACTTTTCCTCGTCCCGAGAGGCCAGAAGTTTGGCAGAGACAGATAGAAATGCAAGGTCACATGGAGGCCTGGGTATTCAGGGATTTCCTCCATGGGGGCTCAGAGCATTCTGACTGAATTCAGGACTCTTCACCTAATATAAATTCCCCAGGATTGAAGGAGAACCAAGTACTTTAAGGACCACTGTGTTTCCCCATGGGGTAAAATGAGCTATGTTAATAAGGCATTAAATCACTAAAAAATGGAAGAGGACAAGATCAGGTGCCTTTCTCCAAGAGGGCTCAGGAGAGAGGATTCTTTTCTTTTTCTTTTTGGAGGGGGGAGGGCAGGGAAATTGGGGTTAAGTGATTTGCCCAAGGTCACACAGCTAGTAAGTGTTAGGTATCTGAGGTCAGATTTGAATTCAAGTCCTCCTGACTCCAGGTCTGGTGCTCCATTCACTGCACCACCTAGCCACCCCTGGGGAGAGGCTTCTTAACTAAAGAAGGGACATAAGAAATGACAAAAGAGAAAACAAATAATTTCCATGACATGAGTCTGAAAAGTTTTGCATTAACAAAATCAATGGGACTGGTATAAGAAGGGATTCTCTTGATTGGAGGGAATATCTTTGCACTAAATATTCCTAGGTGGATACAGGAGAGTATGATAGAGCACTGGGTCTGGAGACAAGACGACCTGAGTCCAAGTCCAGCCTTGAATAGCTGTATGAGCCTGGGCAAGTCTGTCTACCTCTGTCTGCCTCAGTTTCCTTATCTGTAAGATGGGGACAATAATAGCACCTCCCTCCAGGGTTGTTGTGAGAATCAATGAGAAAATAATTGTAAAACACTTAGCACAGTATCTACACATAAGTAGGAACTATAGAAATGTCGCCTATCATTGACATCATTGTATTCCTGGTAACTGTCTGATATTCAAGATATATAGTGAACGAATATAAAGATGTAAGACCAAACCCCATCATCCACTGAATAAGTCATCAGAGGATATGAGCAAATCATTCTTGAATAAATTGGAAACTATTAGCACCATTTAAGATTGCTCCACATCACTAATAATGTGAGGAAAGCAAATCAGAACAATTCTGAGATTTTGCCTCATAACCAAGACATTGACAAAGGTGATAAAAGATGCCAGGAGTCAGTCTTGGTGGGATTGTAGAAAGATGGGTACGCTAATACATTGTTGGTGGAGTTGTGAATTGGTTCAACCATTCTGGAAAGCAATTTGGAACTAAGAAAATCACCAAACCATAGTTACCCTTTAATCTAGGGGTCCCCTCTGCTAAATCTATATGCCAAGAAGGTCAATGATAAAAACAAAATCCTTCATACAGTAAAATATTTATTGGAACACTTGTAATAATAAAGAACTAGAAATGAAGTAGATGTCAGTCAATGAAGGAATGATTGAATAGAATAGCAACTAAATAGTGCAATAGAGAGAGCTCTGGATCCAGAGTCAGGAAGAGCTGAGTTCAAATCCAACCTCAGACCCTTGCTAGCTATGTGACCCAAGCAAGTCACATAACCTTTGTTTGCTTCAGTTTCCTCAACTGTTAAATGAGGGTAGGATTATTGTGAGGATAAACTGAGTGAAGCGAGCAAACCCAGGAGGATAAGCTACATGATGGCTAAAATAATGTAAATTATTTGTAAAAAATAATTCTACAAAATTGAATCTGAAGGCTGTGAAATTCCAGTGGCTGAGTTTGACCCCAGATGAGGGATGTGAGAATGTAGCTCTCTTGGCTCTTGGCAGAGGGGAAGACTCTGGGTCAGATACATAACATCAGAGTTAGTTGATGCTTAATTTTTCAGAATTGTTTTCCCCCCTCTTTTTTATTTATTTTTTGTTATAAGGGATTGTTTTGGGGAGGTAAAGGGAATATATCTGTAAATATAAGTGGTGTAAAAAATTAATAATTTTTTTAAAAGATGTTTGGAAGATGTGGTTAGCCTTGGAGAAAGAGACAGAGGTTTTAATTACAGCAGGGACCATAAGTGAGGAATGGGTGAAAAGTGGCTGGTTTCTGGAGCACTGTCCCAATCCTTTTAATTTGTTACTGCATCCTGTTGTCGTTGTTCAGTTGTTTCAGTTGTATCTCACTCTCTATGACCCCATTTGAGGTTTTCTTGGCAGAGACACTGGAGTAGTTTGCCATTTCCTTCCCCAGCCCATTTTACAGGTGAAGAAACTGAGACAAATGGGGTTAAGTGACTTGCCCAAGATCACACAGCTAACAAGATTCTGAGGTCACATTTAGACTTGGGTCCTCTTGACTCCTGGTCTGGAGGTCTATCCACTGTATCACCTAGCTGCCCATGCCCTAGGCTGGCATTAATTTTTGAGTCTTTTTCTATACTGCTTTGGTGGGCTACTTCACTAACACTCCTCGCTCTTTTTCATTAAATCTGATATGATGCCAAGGCCATATCTCCCCAGTTCTGTCCAATTGGTTTTCCATCCTCCTAAATATAGGACTTTTCTTCTCTCTCTATTTCCCCTCTGTGTCTGGGCCCTTCCTGCTGGCCTATAGAGCCGCTCTAGATAGACCATCATAATAATTTTCTCTGCAAGCTTTGTGTCAGCTCCAAATTTGATCCACATCCTTCTACCTCAGAATCCCAGTTGTTGGTAAAACTCTGGAACACAACAGATCCAAGGTCAAAGTTCACAGTTTGATTACTAGGATCCATTCAATCAACAAGGTTTGCATCCTGTTATTCAGCCAGAGATGACTCCCCTTGGTTGTCCAATTATTGAGTCCCCATTTCTCAGTTCCCTCCAGGATAACATGAGAAAGTTTGGAATATGGTCTGGGATTTCCTTATTGCCAATGCTCAGTGAATTCTAGGAGGTGTCCATTAAATATTTGTGGATGAATCAATTGCTCTCTAGGAGAAAGAATGAAAAAAGAGCTGACTCCATTGGGATCATTCCATTTACAAATCCTCCACTTACATTCATCAATACAGAGCTAAGAGGGATATTCTGGGTCATCTAGGCTGACCCCCATCACATTCTAGAACACTCAGACCCAGACTGGTGATTTGTCTGAGGTCCCACAGATGGCAAAGTGGAAGAGCTGAGATTTGAATCCAGTTCCCCAATTCTAGATCCATAGTTTTTCCCAGGGGTCACTGAGGGGCACAGGGGACAGAGTGTTGAGTCTAGAATCAAAATGACCTAAGTTCAAATCCACTTAATAGCTGTATGACCCTGGTATAGCAGCAACCACACTGGCATACCCAGGGTGGCTGCTAGCACGAGTCCTTAAATCTGCTTAACTAGGAAAGATAGCTGTTCAAGGGGCCAACAATCTTTTTAAAATTACGTTAATTAGTTCAGGGGGAAAATCAGCACCCTGAACTTCAGAGAAAATCCAAAGAAAATAGAGAAAATATAAGCAGAGAAATAAAGACCAACAGCCAGGGCTTCTAACTGACTGAGAAATTAGCACAGACCAACAGACAGATTCAGCTCTCTGAACAAGGCAATACACACATAGTTACAAGAGAAAGAAGCACCAACATCTGGGTTTTTCAAAGCTGGGCAGCTCCCTAACAGCTACCCAGAGTCTCATCTGGTTAAATCACAAGAACATTCTTCCAACAAGTATGCCCCAAAGCAAAATGCTAACCTCAGGGTATACACACACACACACACACACACACACACACACACACACACACCCTTTTTAGAGCCAGAGGACATTACAACTCTCTTGACTCAGTGTCTAATTGGAAATTAACAAAAAGTGTGAAAGCCTCCCTGTGAGCAAGCCTCCCCTAAGCAAGCTTCCCTTAATGGGCTCCATGTGAGACCTATTAATGGGCGGGAGGAGAAGATCTTATATCCCATTAACATTATACCTGGGTAACTCACTTAACTTCTGTTGGCCTCAGTTTCCTCAAATATAAAATGAGAATAATAATAGTATTTAACTCACCATTGTTGTGAGGTTCAAATGTAATATTTGTAAAAAGCGATTACCACCATGTCTGGTATATAGTAGGTGCCATATAAATGCTTATTTTTGTTCTTTTCCTTCCCCCTTCATTTTTCTTGCTGCACATGCCCATTGGTGAATGGCATATCAGAGCTCAGGACATCCAGCAGGGACTGAAAGCCCCTGACAGGGGAGAATGAAAGAGGAATCTAAAGCTGATTTAAGTTATAGGGAGAAAATCAAATACATCACCTTGACTGGAAAATGAGTATCTGAGGACAAAGAGGAATCATTTAGTAAGGATGGCTGGCTATAAAGGTGTTCATATTCTCCCTGAAAGACACTGGGGAGCCCTTGAAGTTTCTTGAGCAGGAGAGTGACAGTCAGGCATACTTTAGGAAGAACAGTTTGGGAGTTGGCATGGAGAATGATTTTGAGAGTCAGTCTATAAGCATTTATTAAGCATCTGCTTGCACTGAGGACACAAAGAAAGGAAAAAGACAGTCCCTGCCCTCAAAGAGCTTAGAGTCTAATGGAGGAGACGACAAGCAAACACCACATAGAAACAAGCTGGAAAGAGGTAATCGATAATGGAAGAGGCAAGGAGTCCAAAAGGGCATCTACTGCATTTATTAAATGATTGCAATGTGCCAGACGTTGTGCAAAGCACAGGGGCTACACAGAAAAAAGCAAAACGGTGGCCAGCCAAGGCCAGAGGTGATGAAAGGCTGAATGAGAATGATGGTGACATGAGTGGAAAGAAGAAAAGGAGAGGAAAGGCCACGTGGCACCCGGAAGACCACTCTGGAATCCACACCTAATGTGTCCTATCTGTGTGACCCTGTGCAAGTCTCTTCTCATCTCTGGGCCTCAGTTTCCTTCTCTGTAAGATGAGGGATTAAACTCCATGATTCCCAAGGTCCCTTTAAATTCTAAATCCATGCTTCTGTGCAGACGTGGCACCTAATTCATTATGGTGGAGGAGAAGGAGGGAGTGAAGAATCCAGGAGAACTCCCAGCCTATGAATCTGGGAAGCTGGAAGGATATTGTGCCTTTGACTGACATAGGGAAGTCTGGAAGAAAGGAGGGTTAGGGTTAGTCCCCCTCCCCCTTTGGGAGAAAGAGAATGAATTCAGTTTTAGATGTGTTGAGTTTCCGATGTCTTCTTATTGGTTGCTTTTTTTATATCCCCACTATGCTTGGCACATAGTAGGTGCTTATGATGCTGTCTCTCTGACTGATTTCTTCATTATAAAATGAGAGGGTTAGACTGATTGAGAGGGTTAGACTGCTAAAATCCTTTTTAGCTCAAAATCTATGATTCTCTGCAGCCAAGTGGCCAAGTGGAGATCCAGATCTCCTCTGCGCTATCTCCTAAACTGCCAACTGTCCTGGCTGCCCCCTTGACCATAAGGGAAATAGGGAAGCTCGCATCGAAGTGAGAGAAACCACTGTTTCCATGTTCATAAAGAACATGTCATAAGAAATGCCTTCTCAAAGAAGACAGCTGGGCCCCATCCTCTCCAAGATGGCTCCAGCTCTCAGGGTCTGTGGTCCCAGGCTTTCTGTCATCTCCATCTTTGTGAGTAAAAGGCAGATGGGAGAAAAAACCCAAAATGAATAAGAGTGAACTTAATCACTATTTTAAATGCATACAGTGAATGTTACAGAGTTTTAAAAAGTATTATCATATTTAAATCTCTTTATATTTGTAATCAAAGCCGGGAGCTTTGAGGATCCACTTGCCACAATGGTTTGGAAAATTAAGTTCATCTGGAGAGACTGTTGGAAATGAACACTTCTCATTAACCCCAGAAATGGAAAAAAGCATTCATCAGCATCTCTTTTTTGTTCTGGTCTGGCAATATTAACAAAGCAATTCAGTGGAAGCTTGCTGGCAGATGGAAAAGCAATATTCAGACATAATTAGATTCATAGATTGACGACTTAGAGCCCCGGAATCTTCTTTCTTTTGAATTATGGTATAATTATTTACTATAGCCATTAGTTCATTAGTATTAGTCATGGTGGGATTGTTTGTTATTATGGTTTCTCACACCAACTTCCAGGCCCTGAATTCATCTTAAGAGTCACTTTGGAACAAAAGAGTCAGACCATAAAGTTGTAAGTCCAAAAGTCTCTGTTTCTCCCCAAATCTCACAAGGCTAAGAAATGAAGTCTTGATTTTCTACATGTCTGATGAAAGTCTGTCAGAACTCAGAAGAGGAGCCAATGTCCACAGTGACTGAGGCCATTCGAGATCAGAGACCTCAGGGACAAGGGACTCCCTCTCCAGCTTCCGCAGTCATCCGAGAATGGAATACAGTACCCTGAGCAGCCTTTGTAATGTGGATGATAGAGTTTAACCAGCATCTTTTTCTCCTAAAAATTCATTCATTCTTGCATTCACTTAACAACTATGTATTGAATGCCTGTTAATAGAAGAGATTTTAAAAGTCTACCTGCTTCTTGCTGCCAAATATGTTGAAATTGGGTGAATCTTGTTTTCTTTGACGCTCAAGGCATCACTTCTCTATGAGGCCTTTCTCAGACTCCCAGCTGTAGGTACTCCCCCTGCCAGACCACCTTCTGTTGCTTGGGGATGAGAGGCACAGGCCAGAATAGTGGGTAGAGAGCAAGTCTCAGTGCCAGGAAGACCTGGGTTTGAATCTTGCCTTTGACGTTTTTATCTGTGTAATCCTTAGCAAATCAAAGCAGCTTCTCAGAGTTCTAGGCCCTTTAAGACTTAGAATCTCTAAGATTATAAATTGTAAAGAAGTGCTCACATGCACTGGGGAAAGGAGTTTCCTCCCTGGGAGTTCCCCATTTCCATAATTCACAGGCCCTATCCCTATCCTTCACTGTGCTTCTATTTTATATCTGCTAAGGAAGGTTTGTATTATTCCTCCTTCTTGAGGTCAGGGCACCTTTCTTGTTGCATAGTCTTGCATATGGTAGGTGCTTAACAAATGCCCAGTAATTGAATGGTAAGATCTCACTATGAGTTTCTAAATGTTTTCTTAATTGACAGAGGGTTCCCCAGTACTAAGGGTCATCTTTTCATATTTGCTCAATGACCAAAGTACCCTCCACTAAAGTCCTTCCATGATACCTCACTGGAGTTTGGAGAAGACTCCATGCTTTCAAAGCCTAGAGCTTTGGCGGTCCTAACAACCGGGAAAGACTTTGAATAGGCTTAGAAGATGGGTCTACTTTTTGAGGACTGACCAGTCCTAGTTCTGAGAGACCAATCAGTAGAAGGAAGATGGATCCCTACTCAGGTAGATGAATGGCTCATGAAAACTAAAGCTTAGGAAGCCTGGCTGTGGCCAAGTCATGAATCCTTGAAGGAGCAAGCACTCCTCTCTTGTGGCAGGTGAAAGAGGAAGTGAATGAAGAAACAATGGCTTGAGTTTAAGAGCATATTGATTTATTAAGCAATACATGCTAATAGCATAACAAATCAGGGTCAGGTCCCCTCAGCTTAGGGCTGAACCTTGAATATAGGTGGAAACAGATTTTTATGTATTAAAAACAACCAAATAAGGCCAATTAATTCAAAGAAAACAATTGACCAGAATACAAAATTAGGTAATCTGATCTCTAATTGAAGGAAAGACTAAGGACTTTCGAAGTTTGGAGAGAGAGAGTAAACAAATGCAATTTCTTGAAATTAGAAAGAGACCTGTCCCCCTCCTACTTCCCCCAAGTCTGCATTGAGTCAAAGGATTATTAATAACTGATTGATCAGTGCAGGGCCAGTTTTCAGATAAGATACATGAGTTGCTTGGGCTGAATAACTGTGAGAAAACCATTTGCATCAATCTTCAGATCTGACTGGGTTTCTGGTCAGCATAACCTACATCTCCAGTTAAGGGTCTCTGAGCAGCAGGTAGAGGGTGTCCAGCTTCCCGGTCACACATGGCTAGGTTCAAACAATGCAATAAAGTTTTCTCACAATGCCCACAATTGAATAAAGTTTTCTCTTAAGACAGACATTGGACTAGAGTTATAATTGAATAGAAAGGGAACTGAGCTAGCTCCAGAACTGAGTCATAAGATGGAGTCACTGAGGTTCCCTAATTTCCCACATTTAACCATTTGGTATCCTCAGTTCCCTCCCTCTTAAGTCACACAAACACACATACACTGATGCTGTGATGTTGTATGGGTACTTAAGATTTCAAGATAGGGAAGACCTGGCCTCCCCAGGGGACATGTGAGGAGAAGAGTGAAATCAGAGCCAAGACTGTTCTCACCAACGTTACCTTAAGAAGCCAAGAGAGCAAGACTCTGATCTTGGGGATTTCCAATAGGAGCTTTTTACAAGCAATTGTTTATGAAGTCTGGGCTTCCAGATGTCTGGGAAAGGCTGAAATCAAAGACTGTTATTGGGCATGTTGCTATGGAGCTCGGAATTCCCATGAGTTTCACGGCAGAATTTGTGGGGATTCCCAGCTGAGCTCAGGATGCACTGTTTATTTCACAGGTCACTGAACTCCAGGAGGACTCCACACTGGCTTCGTTGAGTACTGAATCCTGGGAACCTAAGCTGTTTCTATCACAGCATCTCCAATGGTTACTTGACTAGGGCCCTTAGGATTTAGGCATTATTTAGTTGAAAGCTTCTCCCGTGCATCTGCAAAGCAGATGCCACTCAGGAAGGGATGAGAATGGGAGCAGCCACCCTGGCTGAGGTCAGAAGCTCTCAAGGGCAGCCAGCATCAAGCAGCACATTTCCTCTCCATATTACCCATTGCTTCTTACTTCCCTGGAAAACAAACTCCATGCTATGTTCTTCATGACTACACAAGACACCCACACCTGGCATGGAAGAGAACACTTTTGAAAGGACTGAGGGATGAAGGAGCCTGTCCCTGGAGGCAGGAGGTGCCAATGCCCTGATGCAGCCATTGTTCTTTGTTGGATGAGGTGGCCAAGGAGGTCAGAGCTATCAGGGGAATCTTACCCTAATGTAAGCCTTTGTCATCCCTGGAAAGAAGGCAAATCTGAGTGTTCGTCTTACCATAAGTGCTGACTGCATGCTTGCCTTGTACCAGGCACTGTGCTAGGCATGGGAGACACAAACTGTGTCCCTGTCCTCTCAGGGCATCTACTCCACTAGAGGAGACAATGGAATACATGAGGATCTCCCCAATCTATGTAAAATCAATTCAAAGTAAATTTGCTAGAGTAGAAAGAGCTGAGGGGTAGCTAGGTAGCACAGAGCACCAAGCCTGGAGTCAGGGAGATTCATCTTCCTCAGTTCAAATCTGACCTCAGACACTTATTAGCTGTGTGACCCTGGGCAAGTCACTTAACTCTGTTTGCCTCAGTTTCCTCATCTATAAAATGAGCTGGAGAAGGAAATGCCAGACTACTTCAGTATCTTTGTTGAGAAAACTCCAAATGAAGTCATGAAGAATTGGATATGACTAAAAATGACTGAAGATTTGTGAAAAGAAAGCCAGCTTCCAGATTCAGAGGATCCCAGTCCAAACCCTGCCTTCAATGTTGACAACCTATGCAGCCTGAGGCATTGACTTCTCTCCATGGTGAAGAGCATTGCTTTTTTCTTCTACACAATGAGATACTTGAATTCCATGGCCTCTGAACTCTTCTCCAGCCCTAGACCTCTCTAGCAGAGTTTTTATTCAAGTGAGACAAGGCAAGAGACCCACCACTGGGCAAATTTTGGTGAAAATTATTGTCATTTATTGAGTTTTAAGTTTCCAGTTGCTTTGTCTCATTTGGTTAAAGTGGTGGATAAATGCCAACTAATATCATTAATTACTTCACAGACAACAATTTTTCACTTTCTTACTTACCTAACATATAATTAACATTTCTTTTGAATGCCTTTGAAACACCCACACACATTTGCATACATTGGGTAAGGAGAACCCCTCTTTCAAACCTACTGAAGCCTGGTAAAATGAACAGTATGGCAATGTTCCCCAAAATAACCAAGAACTTTGGGGATTCAGGAGCCAAGCACATACCACTGAACATGTGGTCCTTGCCTGGCCTAAGATCTTCCCTTTGCCACTGAGCAGATGCAAGGACATGGCCAGGATCCACATCATTTCTAGTGGATTCCAGGCAAGCAGCTGCTCAGTGTAGATCAGATGTCCTTCACCTTTTCCACGTCTTGCACCTGTTGGCAGTCAATCTGATGAAGCTCATAGACAAGCCCCTTCTCAGGATCGAATTTTTAAATGATTGAAGGAAATGCTCAATTTCCAGTTAGAAGTTAGTAAAAATGAATACACACACACACACACACACACACACACACACACACATTGTGTATCTATATCTATCTATCCATACACACACATATGTAGGTATGTATATATTTCCATTCAAATTTATGGCCCCTTTGAATTCTGGGACCCCAAGTTAAGAAGCCCTAGGTTAGACAGAGGCCTCTGCCATCGACCACAGTCTCAGGAAATCATCCTGGGCAAAGCTCCAGTCCCCAAAGGTGCTTGCTCATTTTGTAAGCTGTGACTGAGATGACAGGGACCAAATTAAATCCCACCAGATAATGCCACCTGTTTCTTACTAAAACCTGACTCTAACTCTAGACAAAGGAAACCAACAAACCCATGAAATGGAATCAACGTCATCTAGGCCCCATTGTTTCTTTCAAAGGCCATCAGAAGATGACAAAAATAGAAGAAAATGTTACCAAAGAGGCATGAGATGTGAAAAATAATGACCATAGAAAATGAATATTCCAGAAACAATGTCAAGACACACTGTCTAAGTTTCGGTTTTCTTATTAATATTTCTCATAATTCAGGCTAGAAATCCATATATATATATATATACATATGTGTGTATATATATATGGGATGCTACAAAATATATATGTAATATAATGCACGCATATCTCATATTTATAGTTTTTCAAGCTTCAGAGTGCTACATACATGCCGGCAGTTAAGCTGATTATGTTCACAGGACAGACCAAGTGGCCACTGTGCTTAGTCTCTGATCTGCAGCTGGCTGAATGGCCCACAGAGCAGGACTATCCATATATACCCATTGGGCAAACTCAGAAGACCAGACACAAGTTGTACCACAATTGAATGGGGTAAAAGAACAGGCGGCATCACGGAGGGCCAAGGGGAGGTTCATGGGCTCAACCTCCCTGAGTTTCCCCCAAAACAAAAGTCCACTCCTTTCACCCTCATCCAGCAGGAATAAATGGGCTACAGCATATTTCCAGTAATGACTATTCCAGAAACAAAGCATTGTAAAGGAGAACATCCGGCAATGAAAGGGTCAAGCAGGGAGAGCAAGGGTCCCAGGTGGATGGTCTTCCTGCATGCTACCCTGTTACCCAGAGAGTGCTAAGAGACAGAGAGAGCCTCCCTGGGGTGCTGGGTGGATGTGGGAAGGCATGGGTCCGAGTGGGAAGGGAAGAGAAGGGGAGCAGGAAGAGACCTGAAAGATGAAAGCAGCAGCCACAGGCTCATTTCCCCCTCACGGTGACATTTGTTTCCCATTTTCTAGCATTCTTTTGTGTATCCGAGGTGAGTGGGAGGAGGGGAGGAGGGATCAGAGAATCGCAGATTTAGAAAAAAAGCTCAAAAATTTTAAAAAGTCCAACTGGCACATTTTACAACTGAAGAAACTGAAACCCATAGAAGTTAACTGACTTGCTCAAAGTCACACCAACAGCATAGGGTGAGAGGGAAGACTTGAGGGTCTTTTTTGTCAACTTTATTAGATCTTCAACAACATAATGGCAAGGACGTTGACCTCTAAAGCTTTGTAGCTCTAGACCTCCAGATCTAGAGGAGTGACTTGCACACAGGAGGTGCTTAATAATTGCTTGTAGAATGCTTTGACTCATGCCAGGAGGAAGCTGACAGTTTTCCTATAATGCAATAAGCCTCTTCCCCATCTGTTCAAAACCTGGTCGAGGCACGCACCAATGCTGTCAGGCCAATTCAGCATCTACAGGGACCCAGTTTAGAAGAAATAGAGCTTACAAAGTGTGGACATATGGGTCAAAGGTTAAAAAGCTGAGCTTCAGCCACATTTCTGGGAGAGCAGCATCCTTTGCTTTGTCAGATATGAGCTTGAAGTGGTGACAGCTTTAGTATCATCCGTCTGGACCTGACTTGTCACTGCTAATAGAGATGGTCATCAGGAGACCAAAGTCTGCTCCCTCTCCACTGACTCATTCAGTCAGTCACAAAAAGAAGCACAGCAGCATCATTTGTCTGGGGCCTAGAAGTCACATGTCAGCCCAGGGAAGCCAGGGTGGCTCTAACTAGCTGCTAGTTACTAGCATGAGGTGAACTGGGTCCCTGTCCAGGGTGCTGACATTGCTGCCCTGGGTACATGCAGGTGATTCTCCCCAGTAGTAACTACTATCCTCACATCTGACCTGGCCATCATCTACTGGTTTATAGTCCAGCTATGCCTAGGGTCCTGTTGCCACGGCTCCCCTCTTAGGGCCACCACTGAAAACCCCCCAGGGCCAAGAGTCGGACAGCCTCTTCTCCCAGTGCCAGTTAATCTGCAATTATTCTTGACCCAAGTGAAACAGTTTTCACTACATCTCCAGAAGGCAGTGAGTAGAAAGTGAATGCTCTCCATTTGTTCTGAGGAGAAGAGGACTGGAATGGAGAAAAGAAATTAGCATTGATCATTGTTGTCGCTGTTCATTCATTTCAGTCACACACGACTCTCTATGACCCCTTTGGGGTTTTCTTGGCAGAGATACTGGAGTGCTTTTGCCATTTCCTTCTCCAGCTCATTTTGCAGATGAGGAAACTGAGGCAAACAAGGTACAGTGATTTGCCCAGGATCACACAGCTAGTGAATGTCTGAAGCTGGATTCAGACTTAGTTCTCCCTGACTCTCTCTCTGCTGTTCTACCTTCAAACATTTATTGAGCACATACTGAGTGCCAGACTCTGTGCCATGCACTTTACAAATGTATCTCCCTGATCTTCACAACAGCCCTGCAAGGTAGGTGCTATTATTATCCCCATTCTGTGGTTAGGTAAACTGAGACACTCAGAGGGTAAGTGATTTGCCCAGGGTAATGCAGCTATTAAGTGTTTGAGAATGGATTTGAACTCAGGTCTTCCAAATTCCTGGCCCAACCACTCTATCCACTGTGACACTAGTTTCCTCTAAGGCATTGAGAATGAATGAATGAATGAATGAATGAATGAATGAATGAATGAAATGCTCTTATTAGGATAGTTACATATGCCAACACATACAGCCTATGTATCTCAAAAGTAAGACAATTCCTGCCTTCAAGGATCTTATATTTTAACAAGGGAAGGCAATACAGAAAGGGCAGTGGTGACCAGGGAGGGAAGTTGGGGTCTGAGAGGATGTGGTCAGTGAAAAGACCACTGGATTTGGTGCCAGAGGACTGGAATTCAAATCCTATCTGTGACACTACCTGCCTATGTGACCTTGGGCGAGTCATTTAACTTCTCTGGGACTCAGTTTCCTCATCTGTAAAATGTGGGACAAGATGTCCTTTGATTCTGTATCTATGATCCCACGATCTCATCACAGGAAGGGTAAATAGAGGTCATGGTCACTCCCTTTCCAAGGGTGGAATTGATATAATTATTGTTCCCAAAGCAATAAGGGGTTCAGGGAGGTCAGGGGGAGCAGAGTAGCAGGACAAGTAGCAGAATGCCTCAAGTGAGTGAATGCAAAGTGAGTTCTGGGGCTGGCCACGTATAGTGGCCTCCCCAATTATTTTAATTCAGCCTCTGGGGGAGTTCCATGGTTGTGCGGACAAATGCCTTCATGGATTCCAGATGTCTAGTCCAGAAACTGATGTCCCGGGTGGAAGTGGGGGAGGGGGTAGGCAGGCAAAGGACTGAGCATCCCTGCTGAATCCCAGGAGTAGACTCAAAGCTCATGGAAGATAGGGACTGTTTCAGTCTGTCTTCCCAGTGCATAGGATAGTGCCTGGTACCTAGTAGGAACTTAACAAATGCCTATGGAACTTAAGTGAACAGTGAGCACTCCAGTTTGAGTAGTGCAGAGTATACACCCAATGGGCCATTCCTGGAGCCTAGCAACATTGTTGGGAATTCACTTTGGCAGTGGATGATTGAGGAGGGGAGAACCTGAAGGCAATCAGACCAATTAGGAGGCTATTACCAGAGATCAGGTGAGAAGTGAGGAGGCTCTCAGCCAAGGCAGAGGCAGTGAGAGTGGAAAGGAAGGGATGGAGATTAGAGGAAACCAGAGAGAGAAATGACAGAAAGGAGCCAGTGTGCTCAGGGAAGTGGAGAAGAAAGAAGGAAGAGGGACTCCAAGGCTTCAAGTGTCAGTAACTTGGATGATACCAAGGGCCACCAGGAATCAGGGAATGATGGAAGAAGCTAGTTTTAGAGGGGAATGATGAATTCTGTTCTGGATGTGTTGAGGGATTGTTGGGGCATCCATGTGGAGACACCTTGGAGGCCTGTAGAGACACAAGACAGGGTTCAGGGGAGAGATCAAGGCTGAAGAACACACTGGGGAGTCATCTCTGTGGATGTGAAAGCTGGAGCCATAGGAATGAGGAGATGGCCAAGGAAGAGAGGGCAGAGAGAGAAGAGGAAGGCTTCCAAGGAGGAAGTCTTGGGTGCTGCCGTGCTTAAGAGGCAAGCAGAAAAGGAACCAGCAAAAAAAGCTAAGAGGCAAAAAGAAAGCTAGGGAAAGTGAGGTCACAGAAATCAAGGAGAGAGGTGCAAGGAGGAGGCTGGAGACCAGTGGCAAACAACTGAATAGAGAGGATGAAGTCTGAGAAGAGGTGACTTTGGCAATGCTGGACAGGGCTCTTTCAAGGGCTGACTAGAGAAGAAGGGGAGAAGAGATAGAAGCTAGATTGCAGGAGATTGACAAGTGAATGGTGGTGAGGAAACAGGCAGTGAAGGCAGATGACTCACTCTTCCCATAAGTTTGAGAGTGAGGGGGAGAAGAGGGATCATTTTGCAGGCTGGGAGGATGGTGGGATGGGACCAGGAATGTTTGTTTGTTTTCTGGGTGGATAAAAGCTGAGCACCTGTGCAGGTAAAGATGAAGAAGACACCAGAAGAAAAGGAGAGGCTGATGTGGACAGAGGTCCCATCCACCTCAGAAAGTTCCAGGGGGAATCCTACTCCAAGTGTGGGTTGGGCCAAATGGCCTCACCTGAGCTCTCCTCCAGCTCTGAGATGCCATCACACCATGGCCTGGGGCTCTCTCAGAACTGGTCAGAAGTCTCAGCTTTGTTGGCTAACAGGTTCGCTCACCAGCCCTGGCTGCTTCAGGGAGGCTGAGCTGCTGCATGACTGGGACCTGGGACCTGCAATGCCCCTGAGACATACTCAGAGGACCAGGAACTGCACAGGCTTGGAGTCAACAAGAGAACAATCACTGCTCCAAAAATGGAAGGAATTCATTGTTTGAACCAAAGGGAATGGTAAGAGAATCTTCAAGCAGTCAGAGGGTGGCAGGTTGTATGTTTGTTTGAAACTGAACTAAAGAAATCTGACCTCACTTTCCTTGAAAGATAAATTTAGCATTTGGGATGGCTGCTGCATTTCAGTGGAGCAATATGACTAAGGGAGCACAAAAGGCAAAGTCACCGGCAGGAGGCACGGGGCAGGTGTGCTCATGCACATCTTCCAGCCCACTCAGGCAAAAAGGGCCACAAAGACCAGGTCCAGGAATCACATCCAAAGGAAAATAAAACCTGGGCCATGTGGTACCTGCTTGTTTCACTTGTTAAGTTTTTAATGAAGAAAAGAGATCTAGTTCAACCAATTAGATGATGCTCTGAGATTGATGAACATGAGAAACTGGTGAAAAAAATCATAACCAAATCTTAGGTTCATATCACTGGAAGGGTTGTTAGGGACCATTTAATCCTGAACCTCCACTTTTGCAATTGTTGCAGCTAGGTGCCACAGTGGGTAAAACACCAAGCCTGGAGTCAGGAAGACCTGAGGTCCAATCCAGCGTCAAACACTTACTAGCTGTGTGACCCTGGGGAAGTCACTTAACCCTATTTGCCTCAGTTTCTCATCTGTAAAATGAGCTGGAGAAGGAAATGGCAAACCAGTCCAGAATCTTTGCCAAGAAAACCCAGATGGAGTCACTAAGGCTTGTACATGCCTGAAATGACTGAACAAGCTCTCCACTTTGCAAAGGAGGAAACCAAAGTCCAGAGAGATATTCTCATCAGTCATTCAAACTGTGTGCAGTAGAGACAGAATTTCAACTCCAGTCCTCTGACTCCCAATTCTGTGCTCCTTCCATTTCCCCTCAGAATGATGACAGTTAACAAAGCCTCATTGGGATTGAACAGGGAGCTTGGTCAGGAGGTAATAGACTTACTAATACAAACTGAACAGAATACAGTTTCTGAACTCGCACAATCTAAATGAACTGGGGCAAATGCGATTGGGGTGTGGGGGCAGAGGGACCTTTGTCCTCTCTGCACCTCAGTCTCCTTCCTTGTCTCCCCATACCATTTTTATACAGGTGGAATTGGCTCTATATGATCACCCAGACATCACTAAGCAGCGCTGTAATTATGCGCAGGTACCAAAAGAGAGCGCTGGACTGGGAGCCTCATAGGGACCACAGCCACTCTTACCCAGCCAGGCACAATGTGGGGAAGAGGAATCCACAGATGGGCAGATACAGCAAACCATTTTTCCCTTTTCATTTTGTGTTCAGTGAATTTCAATCCAATCCATTAGGTGCTGACACCAGGCACCAGGCACTGAGTATAGAAAGACAAAAAGAAGCCAATCGTTCCCCTCTCACTATGAGCTCCCATGGGGGTATATAACATGTGCACAGATGAGTAAATACAAAATGTAAAAGCAAAAAAGTCATTGGGGGATGGGGTGGCAGAACAGAAATGACTTGGGAGAATTGGAACAGGACTCTTGTAGAAGGTGGTACCTGAGTTGAACCTTGAAAGTATCTGAGATTCTCAAAGCTGGAGGTGAGCAGGGAAGCATTCCAAGAGAGAGGGACAAGGAGAGCCAACCTGAGACCTGACATGCCTGGAAATAGTAGACAGGAACCTCTCAACTAAACAGGTAAGGTATTAAGAAAGCTTCTCAGGATATCCAGTACCTACCGAGAGCTATTTGTCTTCTTCAAAATTGGGAAAAATGAAAAGTCAAACAAATTTACCTCCAAGTAAACCAAGGGCCAAGCTCAGACTTGGCCATCTCCCCTCTGTGTTCCAAGACCTTCAGGTGTCCTGAATCTATCAAACTATCAAGCTATCCTGTTATATCAAGCTATTCCTGTTTCAGGGGAGATGTTTAGGTAAAATCTCTGAGAGGGAGGACAGTGAATGGAATACCATCCAGCCTGTGGCTGAAGGCTCCTCCTCTTCCCTTGACAGAGGTAGCAGCAAAATCCCAAACCTGATATCTTTAAAGTGTGCAAAAATGTCAGGCAGAAAATTGTCAGCAACAGAGAGAATTACAAGGGGTGGGAAGCCCTGAGGTAGTCCAAGATGAGATCAGAATAACCCAGCCCTTGTGCATTTACACCTACCACAGTGCAAGTCATAAGGAGGCACTCTGCACCTGCTCTGAATGAATGGATGGATGGATGACTGAATGAATGAAAGACCATCCATCACTCACCTTTGGCTAGCCAAGATGAGCATGCCCTACCCAGCCCCTAACTGGTTTTGCTAACTACTGATATCTTTCCAGTTGCTAGTCATCTCTCACCTTCCACTTTGTATTCACTTCACATAGGGGAGAGGGGAACCCCCCAGCAGGGG
>CM053583.1:420681102-420707964 GCA_028627135.1 Pseudochirops cupreus | reverse complement strand
AGAGAAGTAAGCAAAAACAGGTATGCAGCACACAACAGAACTGCAATAACGTAAGGAATAACAAATCCACCTGAATTCTTGATAGTGACAATGCCCAAATCTGGTGTGTGTGCATGCAAAATGAGGCTATCCTCCCCTCCTTTCTTTGTCAAAGTGGGACCTTTCCATAAGAAACACTGAAGAGGTGCTGAATGGCCTAGGCAATATATTTTGGGGTAACTTTCATTCAGTTTTGTGTTAAGTTGTAAAAGCCACATTTCTTAACTGTTTCTCCCCTTCCCCCCAGATGTACTGTGTCTTTCCCAGCCCTAGCCTAGAGGTATTTCCTCTCAAACCATTAACTCTTCATTCTAGGTACTACCTCCTTTTGTCCTAGCAAACCAAACCCATCCACTTGCAAATCAGGAAATCAGGATAGGTGCATCTCATTTAATCTGACCTCAATCTGACCCTGGTTGGCTTTATGACGTTTCAGGGCTCAAACCACACCCCTGCCCTTTCCCTCCTGCTGTTTGTCCCAGTGTATTATGGGTAAAACACCTGCGCAGTTGATGTCAAGGGTGCATGTCCCTTTAAGTATTAACCACTCCCTGGTCCCTCCCTAATTCCACCTATGTACACATCATTAGCCTAATGAATCTGTGATTGACAGTTTTGTCTCTTTAAATTCTGTATCCCTATTACCTGCCTTGGGCTGGATTCCCCTTTTCCTGGCCACTGACTAGCAAAATAAACTTTAATCTGCCAAGAGACAGCTGAGCCTGTAATTCTTTTCAGACGTGAACCTAGAAAGGATTTCTCATTAGAAATCCCACAAAACCTATCCCGCAACAACACTGCATCCTGTTTTACTGGGTTGATACGTTGGTTAATTTTCCTAAACTCTTTTTCCTCTTTCTTTTTTATTGTTAGTCATAAGGAATGGCTTCTGTGGGTCTGTTATTTCATCCATGTGAATCCTTGTTCCAGAGATGTAGAATATCTAGTCATGCCTACATACCCCATGGTACCCTAATCAAGGTCCTCTAGTGAGTGTTCTACAAGGAGCTGCCTTCTACTGCATGTGCCGGGGAATGTCCTCTAGATGCCTTGTGGGGATACCAATAAAGCAGGCTAGGCATGTTTTCCTTATGTGACTGTCTACCTCCTTTTTTTGGGTTGTCTCTCCCTCTCTCTCCTCCTCTTCCTCTGAGATAGTCTCATTTATTCCATTTCCCCAGTGCAATTCTTCTTTGACAATACGCTAAGGCATACTCCCAGTTACCATGTACTTCTATATGGTCTTTTGGAGGGAGGATCTACAGCCTTAATTAATCATTGACTGTGGCATTACCTAGCATCACACAGAGAGAACTGATGCTAAAGATGGTCCTTTTTTCAGGTAAAAGCTCAGAGGTCATTCAAACTTTGTTTAATTTCCCAAAGGTGTCTTCTTTTGTTCTTTTCTGAGTATCCGCCCACGATATCTGCCTTTAGTATGTAATAGTAGACCAGCTATACTGGTTGTTCATCCAATTTCATACCAAAGTCAGAGCAAGAAGTATTCTTCATCCATTTGGTTTTGCTTGTGTGGATAGTTAAACCAAACTCTTGAGTAATTCTCATTTAGGGAGCTCTGAAATGCTCTGTGAAACTAGAAGAATATAATCATCCAGAGGAGAACCAGGTAAAACATAGCTAGTAAGTGTCTAAGGCTGGGTTTGAACTCAAGTCTTCCCAATTCCAGGCCTCTCTACTCTATCTACTGAGTCACCCCATTGGGTCTTCCACTTAAACTCTGATAGTGCAAGATATCTTTGGTGAACTTAGGCTTCTCTTACAGGAATGATCAGAGTTATCAGGGAGAGTTCTCTCCATCATTTATCTTACAGAGAATCTTGTGTGTGTATATATATATATGTGTGTGTGTGTGTATGTGTGTATGCACGTGTGTATGAAATCATATGTCTCTATTACATAGACTTAAATGCACATAATCAATTTTACATTACTTTTGAAATTGCCCTCCTCAGCTGTGTTTTATTCTGTTTTCTTTCATACATTTCCAAAAAAGATGTTTCAGTGGTCATCTTTGCTGGCTGTTGCTCATTTCTTCCGTCTCGACTCCCTGATTAGCGCTTTATTGCAATGTGCTTTACATCTGCTCCTGAGAGGTAGCTGTTAAATAATCCCTATTTTCCAGAGGCAGCAGTTGAGGCAAGTAAAGAGGAGAGACTTGCCCAGGGTCACACAAGTAGTGAGCAGCTGAAGTCGCATCTGCGCTCAGGTCTTCCTGACTCCAGATCAGTGCTCTGGATACAGCCCCACCTGGCTGTCTCAGCAAAAGAAAAACTCTTGTCAGGCAGTCAAGCAACATGAATTCATACCATGACAGTGGGCAAACATGTCTTCATAAATCTCCATCTCCTTCTGCAGCCTGCGTGGCCATCATTCCCATCAGGAGGAGGGTACTGTGCTTCCTCCTGTGTCCACTAGAGACATGGTTGGCCATTGTTGTGCTCAGAGTTCTTAGGTCTTTCTGAATCATCTTTCATCACAATGTTGTCAATACATTCTTAATTTTATTCAGTTCACTATGGATCGGCTCCAACTTCTCCAAAAACATCCCTTTCATCTTTTCTTAGAGCATAATCATATTCTATTCCATTCATGGATCACTATTTGTTCAGATATGCTCCTAATTGATGAACATTTCCTTAGATTTCAGTTCTTTTTTTCTCCCCTTCAGGGTGCAGGGAAATCTTATTATGACTTTGATATTTATTTGGAAGACACCTCTTTTGGAGAGGGGCAAGGAGAGACAGTCTTTAAAAGGCAATGTTTTGCTCTATGAAATGAAATACTTTTAAATTTTTACCAAACCATAAGTGGAGAGGGATTTCATATTTACTCTACCTTTAGTCCAGTCTGGGGCTTTGTAGACTGTGCCGATGGGCCATAAAATATCACTTATCAAAGCCTGCCCAGTCTCTTCTCGTACATGTCTCCATTCAAAAAAGCCCTCAGTGTGTGATGGACAGCTTCTTCTCACTGGAAGAGTAAGGATCTGGGTCAGTTAGCACTGATTTTCTCTGGAATAATTTTGGAGTAACAATAAAGGCTGATATTTTGTTAATGAAAAATAATGAATTCAGAGACCTGCTTCCAGGGAGCACAGATCTATAACGGAACACTGACATCTGCTCAGTTTGATGACAAGGTCGAGAATGGCAAACACCACCACAATGAACAGTCTATCAGGGCACTCCATGGTGGAGACAGTAAGTTTAGACTCCATAGGCACAGCCAGGTATCTTCCTGAGGAATGTGAAGGAGAAGCTCCATTCCTGACTGTTTTTCCTCCTTCAGGGGAGGCTGGGTCAGCTCTGATGCTGGGAAAAGAATACAAACATCTTCCAACAAGAGGACTCAGCGGGAGATTAGCAGCCAACACTCAGCAGCCTTTTGTAATGAGTGTTTTTCGTTCCATTACTTCCTTGAGGAAAGTGTGGAAAGAAGGAAGCCACAAAGCATTGTGATTTACAATCTCTGAAATTCTTTAGTGCTTTTCCGTTCTGGGAAAGAAAGCCAGAGGGAGACTGGGGAGAAAGCTTCCTTTTTCTCTTGGTGACATTCATGAATAGGCTAGAAAACCTTTTAAGAAATTGACAGGGGCTCTCAATGCCTACATCGTCTATGCCATTGCATTTTCAGATTTCCAGTTCATTTCAACATTCAGTTAGCCATGGGTGTGGGTGTCGAGGAGCAAAGCTGAGGCTGTATGCCAGATATGAGCTCTAAGTCATGTAGAAGGAAAGAATGTGGTCAGGCAAGGGCAGGGCCATCACCAGCCCAGCACTGGGTACCAGTCCATGCCAATCCAAACAGTGTGTGGGAGTGTCTGGGAGAGAAGGTCTATGTCAGGCTCCAGAGAGGTGGTCATGGGCTAGTGCCCTCCCCTGTCCCCTTCTAGGTACAAAAGATGAGTCCCCTGAGACTCAGTGCCATCAAAGTCTCAAATATTTATCCATTCAAGTTCAGATAGCCATGAGCAGCACCAGAGTTGTCTGGGACAAGAAAAACCAACTCACCCAGCTCTCCAGAGGCTTGTCAAAGCTGGGGGAGGAATTGGGGTTGGACAATAGCAATCAGAGCACTAACACTGAATGACTACACCCAGGACAAGACCCAAAAGGTATCTTTGGAGAGTGGGAAGTCCCAGAGACCCTCAGGTTTAGATGTAAGGCCTAGAAAGTACTCAGTGGCACAGAGCAGACATTTAATAAATGCTAGTTAACCAACTGACTATCCTTGAGTCCATCTCTCAGTGAGAGCACAACTCCACATTTCCCACTCCTCCCATTTTTGTTCAGATACGCAATGCATTCCTGGCAGGGAAGTCTGATGAATTGGGCACCACCTCCCATTCTCATTCTCATGCCTGACTCCCTACCCTCAGGATGTTGGGGCCACAATGGCACATTGAGTCCACCACTCATTTTACAGATGAGGAAACTGAGACTTAGGGAAGATGGCAGTTGGGTACTGTTTGGCATACTCCTACTCCAGTACACAATGTGTGATACTTATGGGGGGGAGTCCCCTCTGCTCACTTCCCAGATTTACTGCTTGACCACATTGTTTACCATTTCTTGCCCTCAACCTCCAGCAGAGATAATAATTCTCTATTTTTATGGTGAGTTTCATGTTCCCTAGAGACAGCCCAGGTCTGACATAGAGAGGTAAGGAGAGGAAGATATACCAGGAACAATTTAGGGGGTGCTCTCTCTGAGAATCTGGACAAGAGGCTTTAGAAAGGACATTTCTAAGAACACTAGGGGGAAGGCTTAAAGGGTGTGGAAAAGGGAACAGGCGGAGATCCTTCCTTTCTCAGGCCACTACTCTACTCAGTCATAAATGATAAACAAGCCTGCTTTCCTTTTCAGGGTCTGGTTTTGTAAAAAGGCTCGTCCATGCTTTGTCAGAGGATTACGTATAAAGCAATTCATGAAGGAAATCACAATCTCCCTCCGTAATGTATTCCTTTGAGCCTTGGATAATTAGGGCAGGCATTTAATTGTCACATCAGGTCCCCATAGGGAGTTTGTGCCAATTACAAGGATTGGGCTGCATTTCCTTCTCTCGAAAATCTGAAAGGGCTAGGGCTCCAGGCTTTGGTTCCTCTGTGTTCCTCGACCCATCACAATACTAAGAGATCTGGCTGACGCCAAAACTCGTGTGGAAGAAGAAAAGGTCAAGAATACCAGGAGAAATTACATGGAAAACAAGAAAGAGGGGGAGGCCCTCACGCCACCAGGTCTCCAATTCTGCAGTAATTATCAAAACTATTTGGTTCTGGATGAAACAATGGTGAGTGGAATCAATTAGATGATCATGGGTTAGAGCCAGATAAAAATAGTAGTTTAGTGTTTGACAAACCCAAGACCAGACGATGCTGAGTAAAGTATTCATTGGCTAACAAACACCATTGGGAAACACTGGACGGGAGTTTGACTCCAAGGGGGGAGCAGCATTTCACGCCATTTGCTAGCAATGAATTCCACAGGAGTCAATGATCTAAGTTGTTGGGTTTTTTAGATCATATATACACAGAGTAGGGAATAGCAGCTATACCACGGGAAAATGAAAAGATCACGAGCCCTGGTGTAAGAGGACTTGGGTTCAAATTTTGCATCTGATATTTACCACACTGCAACCTTGGACAAGTCATTGCCCTCTGGCCTCAGATTCCTCATCTGTAACATCAGGAGGTGGCACTTGTTCACCTTTGAGGGCCTGTCCAGCTCCCTAGACAGGATCCTCGCTATGATCTGTCCTCTGCTAAGAGAGCCACACAGTAGCTATCCTAATGATGAAGTCAGCCATCAACAACCCAGATAATGCTGGCCTTTGGACTGCTCTCTTCCTTAGGAAGTTGATGGGTTTTTCTTATGTAAGGGGTTTTTAGAGAAGGATTTCTGCAGGCAGAGGAAGTCTTTAGAGTCAAAGTTGTGAGGGTTTCTGGAAGATGCACTCCCAGAGAAATGTTTTTTCTTTCTGTCCTAGGAGGGACAGAGACTCTCTCAAGGTCCAAGCAGGGTACAGTCTCCGGGGCCAGGAGTGAGAATTTGGGACTGAACACTGCAGCAGGGGAAGGAATGCCTGGTTGTGGCTACAGCAGCTTCCAATTGTTATTCAATTGAGGAAGGAGATAGCATGGAGGTGGGATCAGGAGACTAAAGGGAGACTACAGGGGAGCCCAGAGGTGCAGCTGGCTCTGATTTCATCAGCCAGAGTGAGGCAATGGATGCTAACTTTCCAGTTGGGAGAATAGGGACTTTCCTCCCCCTCTCTCAGCCTGGGTAGGGCAGAGACTTGTTCTGTCCTATAAAGTAACTTTTGGAATTTCTGTTTAAGTTGTTTGCATTTCTTTTTTTTTTTTAAACCAGATCTTAAAAATCTGATCAACCTCTCTACTGTTGATCTGTGTGTTCTTTGCTTACAAAAAGGTGGAATATAACAGGAATAGTGTTTAGATATTGCTATGTAGAGGAAGACAAAGAACCAGGGTTCAAGCCCTGGGGCCCCTAAGTGCCAGCTTTTCTCCTGCTGAGAGAAAATCTTGATTTGTTAATAGGTCTTTTTTCAAGCTTCCCCAAAACAGAATCAAATGGTATCCAGGGGAACAGATTCCTTCCCACTAGTCTAGAAATGGGCAAGTCTTTTACTTTGCTGTCTGGGTAAAGGTGAGGCTATCAGAACAGGTGGCCTCATTCCTTCCTTCCCATATGCCTTTAGCATGTACAGAGAAAGCTCTTCTTAAGGGAGGAACTGAGAACATTGTCTAGGGAAGAAACGCTCAATGGAAAAGAATGCCCACACTCCAAAGGAGGGGGCCAGAGGAGAGAGAGCCTTCTTTATTTTCACCCCACCTCCAAACTAATGTCAACATCAGAAAGCTGCACATGCTTCAAGCCTACATTTGCCTCATGGCACTTTCTGTCCATTGTTCCCAGTTCTGCCCTCCTAGATCAAGCTAAACAAGCCAAGTCCTGCTTCCCATGACAGGCTCATCAGTCACTTGAAAAGGCAATCATGTCTTTTCTAAGTCTTCTGTTCTATACATTCACAGTTCTTTCAGCTGATTCTCCTATGGCATGATTTCCAGTCCTTTCGCCATTCTTCTTTCCCTTCTCTGGATATACTTCAGCTTGTCAGTGTCCTCCTTAAAATGTGCCTCTAAGTGTACAGAATGCTCCATTTTCAAACCATTGTACCCCACAGCACCCAGGATAAGCAGGACATTCAGTGAGTCTCAAGAGCTGACAATCAGAATAATCAAAAGGCATCCCATTTTTACTCTATAGAATTGTCTTCACATGGAAAATAATTCTTACAATGCAGAGAACATGTGGGAAGAAAAATAATGCTCAGATGCTTGATAAATAGTACTTCTCTTGCTAGATATCTTGCCATTTGCACAACCACTGTCACCATTTCTCCTCACCTTAATAGCATATTCCAGAGGTGTCATTCCCAGAGAGAAAACTCCCTTCCCTACTAGAAGATAATCCACTCACCTCTGGAATGCCATTCTGGAATAAAGATGTTCTCACTGGCAAATGAGAGTAGGTTCATCTAATGTATTACATGTGGCCAAGCTTGGACAATGTTTCTTACCATCCACCCACACATCACACCTTCTGCCCTCCCAATGTTTGGGTGTATGTCTCCCTAATCCTTCCCTTTTAACCTCTATTGGGAACAGAAATCAGATCAACACTCCCATTGCTTCCAGCAAAGTTATCAAAACCAACTGTCTGGCAGCCTCACTCACCATTCATGACTCATCAGACCCCAACTCCCTTTCCTGACTGTCACTCCTCCTCCACACATGCAATCTGGTTCCTTAATAACGTAAACTCCTTAAGACAGGGACTGGTTCACTCCACACCTAGCACAGTGCTGGACACATAACAGGTCTTTAATAAATGCTTTTTCACTCTTTCTCTCCACTCCTCATTTATTTTTTCACCTCAAGGTCTTCCAGATTCCCAGCTTTAGACAGAGGTCACAGGGAAAATCTGATTTTCACTAGAAACACAAAATATTCAAAAGCTACTAATAGTTTGAATCAGACTTCTGGAACAGGCAGTGTGAGGGGAATATATTGTATCTTACTCTTTTGATCATGATATATGTTGGTACTTCAGGATATCTGTAAATTCACTGGATTTTAAGATTGCATCCCTCCATCAACATAGATTGCTTTCCTATCATAAGAATATTTATGAATCACAGAATTTGAGAACTGTAGGGGACTTAGACATCTTATATAATCCCTACATAAAGAGAATCTGTACCATAACACACCCATTGGCCTTGCTACCTCAGCTCGTAGACCTCCAAGGATAGGCAGCTCATCATCTCCTGAGTTGCTGTAGCGAAAAAAAAAAAATCATGAACTAGTGGTCAGAGGTTCACTATGAGGAGGGGATGTATCCCCTGGATGTCAGAACCTTAAGACAAAGCCCAAATCATCCTGCCCTAGTTATGTCTCTTCTATCAAAGTATAGTGACCATTCCAGATTATGAGCCAAGGGGTTTACTTATGGCTTAAGTTAAATGTCTAGCGTGAACAACTAGGATATGGCTTTATTTTTATACAGATATAAATTTTAAAAAATGAACAGTATCACTGTCTGATCTCTTTAATGCCTACCCTCCATTTGGTGGAAAGTAAATGGTCACCTTTGGTCTAAAAATAAGTCATTCTCCAGGCCTACAACCAAAATTTCAAAGTATATTTTTAAAAATATTTTTTCAAGTACACCCAAATACTACTAACTTCATTCGTTTCTGACCTTACCCCTAACACAGCTTCCTTAAAGACCTAATAAAAATTTGAACTTTTCTAAAAGATTAAAAAAGAAAGCATTTCTAGTAAACCATACAATTCTGCCTCCACATTATACAACTTCAACATCATTAACTTTTTTTTTTAATTTTGCAATGTTGGTTCCAAGGCTCCACCAGTGCTGCCATGATTCCTAAGTTGACCATTTAGTTCACCCTACAGATAGAGGTGGCCACAAAGTAGAGATTCAGCAGGGAAGACGACATTTGTCTGGTTTTAATGCCAGTTTGAACTGTCTGCTACATGCCCACTTCTGGGGAGAGGAGAAATATCCCACATTTTTCAACAAACTCCAGTGGTTGCCTATCACTTTCAGGATCAAAATATTTTAGTCAGGATAATAAGGGAAATTATGGAGGAATGATGTATGAATGAAGTATGAAGAATGAAGTATGATGAGACCCTGTCCTAGCAATGGCCAAGGCCTCTTGGGATTTCCTGGCAGTGTGACTGGGAGCAGAGATGTTTCCTCTTAAAACTCACCTTTTGTTTATCCTTCCTCCCTATGGGTTGTAGGGTCCAATCAGATGATGAAGAAGGTGTACACCTTGGACATGTTTGCAAATGAGCTTCAGTAAATACTTCAGGAAACACATCTATTTTATTACTGCCAATGTGATGGGAAGCACACACACACACACACACACACACACACACACACACTGCTCCCCATTCCCATTATACCACATTTCATTGAATAACAACGAAAGCCTTTGTTGGCAGAGTAGAGGTCAAGCTGTAGGACCTCTAGGTTTGAGCCATTATAGAATAACACTGCCACCTGCTTTGGTGATAAAACAAAAACACTTGAAAACAAATCTACATCAAAGCACAGAATGCTTATGGCTTGGGGCTTTGCCATTTCTTTGTTTTTTAAGGACCATTCTCCATCTTTGGATTGAAAGGTAACAGCATCCCTCCCTATGCTATAATTCTTGAGTCCAGAGGTTTCAGAGAATTGAGATTCAGAATTTGTCCTGAAAGGTGGGAGCAGGTCTTGTTTATAAATGCAGACTTTGGGGATTCAAGCTTAGGAGGGCTTAATACTTAAGGAAGGAGCTCACAGTAATTGCTGACTTCTTTTTGGGAGCCTCCTCCTTAAAAAGCCTTGGCAATGTTGTTTGGAGGAGCCAATGCTCACTTTTCAAATGTCTGGAACAGAGTGAAGGGAGAGGGTAATAAACTTGCCCCTTTCGACTAGAAATGGGGAAAACGAGGCCTACTTCTACTATTGGTTTGGAGAAGAAGTTTTCTATTGTTAACAAGGTTAGACCTCTTTGTTTCAAAACAGACTTTTCCCTTTTTCCCAATAGCCTTCAGATCCGACATGGAACTTAGACCACATCATTTCCTTACACAACAAACTTCCATGGCTCCCTATTACTCAGAGGACAAACTGTAGAGAACCCTGAGTGGGTGAGGGAGGTACAATCCAGGTTAAGAAACCTTGCTCTACAGACTTCACCAAGAAAAGTCATTTACAAGCAGCCTGACCAGACTGGAGGCAGACTATAAGGATGGCAAGCTATTCTATTATAGCAGTTTTTCCCTAACCTCTCTCCTCCTTCCTGGTCTCTCTTTTTGGCTGGCTAAGGAGCAAGTCAGTCTATTTGTTTTTCTGTTTCTTTCTCTCTCCCTCCCTCCCTCCCTCTTTCTCTCTCTCTCTCTCCCTCTCTCTCTCTTTCTTCCTCTTTCCTTCTTCCTACTTCTACTTTTCCATTACCTTCTTTATAGTTGGGAATTTGTCTCATTAGGATTGGTCTCAGGAGAGGCAAGCTGAAGCTTTCTTCTCTTGAGGAATGCTCATGACTTTGTAGCTTTGGGGTTACTTTTGCATTTGCAGAATTTACAGAATTCATTTTTCATGGTTCTCCACATTTGTACAGAGAGAGACATTTCCCTGTCCATGTGCTCATGAGTCGTCATTAAATACCTCGCCCCCTCACTACTTCTTTCTCTTAAGTAATTTGTACATTCTCTCTGTAGTTTTGCTCAAACTATTAATTTGCTTATCAAACCCTTTCTTTTACACAATTCAAAGGCACAGGCCAGGCCTGCCCTCCAATTCCCAATAAGACAAGCCTAGATTCTCCCATGTTTGCTGGCCCTGCCATTCCCAGTGGGCACTTCTCCATGGGGTTTCAAGCCTACTCAATATTTTTTTTTACATCATGTGAATTATATTCATAGCCAATGCTTGATTACTCAGTTTTATTTAAGGAATGAACGGATTACTATTCACAAAAGCAGTTTTAAAAACCCAACACTAACTTTCTAAGTAACAAATATTGAAGAGGAAGTATGGTTACAATGGGAAAAACATTGACTTTAAAGTCAGAAGACCTGGGTTCAAAATCCTGCTTCTGTAACTTACTAGCCATGTGACTTTGGGAAAGTCACTTCACCTAATAGGAATTCTACTTCTTGGATTAGATGACCTCCAAGCTTCTTTCCAGCTCTAAATCATATAATCCTAGGAATCACTCTTATTTGCAGACATAAGTTCCTTGGTCAGGAGCCTTACAACACACACACACACACACACACACACACACACACACACACACACACACACACATTCACTTATTATATGTAAACACTGAAGACCCAGCTCTATTGAAAAATGATCTCAGTGTAAATAATACAGTAACCACCATATTTATTTTCCAAAAGACCAAATCTCTAATCAAACTGATACCAAGAGAAACTAATGGCCTTTGGTTATTCAACTGTCAAAACAAAACAGAGAAAAGACAATGATTTTTTTCCTCCATTCTTCATAGAAAAAAAGAGTGATGAGAGCTAAGCCCATACTGGCCTCCTCAGTGTATTATTATGGAATCCATTTTACCGAGTAGGACGCTGAGGTAGAAAAAGGTCAAGTCACTTGTTCAATGTACCACAGTTGGTAAAGAGCAGAGATGGAGTTAAATCCCATTTTTTCCAACTCCGTTTCCAATGAGCATACCAGACAGAATTTTTTTTGCTGCCTCTGACCCACGGAATGACCAGAAGAAAATCAGGCTGATGGGTCCTACCAGGCTCAAAGTGAACAATCAGTTGTTTGGGGTTTTCCTTGAAGCAGACCCTTCTGCTGCTTTTAAGGACTGTCTCATCCCATTTTTGACACTTTCACCTAGTTAGCACAGTAAAACAAAGAAGACCCAGGGTGCAACTGTTATGTCAAATGTTGCACCAGATGTACACGGACAGGAGAAGAGAGAATGGAAAGAGGATGCAATGGAAATGAATGAACATAGGTGGTCTGTAGCAGCAGCCACACTGGTCTCCCCAGGATGGCTGCTAGCACAGGCGCTGAGATCTGCTTTACTAGGAAGGAGAGCTGTTCAAGGGGTCAACAGTCTTTTTTAATTACATTCACTATTTCACGGGAAAAACCAACACCCTGAACCTCAGAGAAAATACAAAGAAAATACAAGCAGAGAAATAAAGACTAACGGACAGGGCTCTGACCACCTGAATCAAAGCAATATTGCTATTCACTTCACTCACACCCTTGGATGGAGAGTCTTTACATCTGAGCAGTCAGTCGAGGAGCTCTGAACCTATGGCCAATCAGAATCTTGACCAGATTCATAAGATCCTTCTCATAAGTGAACCCCCAAAGCAAAATGCTAACCTCAGAGTATATATGCACTTCTCAGAGCCAGAAGGCATCACAACCCTTGTGACTCAGGGTCTACTTAGAAATTAACAAAAGGTGTGAAAGCCTTCCTACAAGCCAGCCTCCCCTAAGCAAGCTTCCCTTAATGGGCTCCAAGTTGAGACCCATTAATGGATGGGGAAGATCTTATATCCCATTAACATTACAATGGCATAATGGAAAGTGCTAAATTTGGTTGTTCAGGTCCTGCATTCAAATCCCAGCCCTGCTGCTTACTGGCTGAAAAAATATGGGCAGCTCCAAGTCTGTTTCCTTATCTGTAAAATTAGGAATGTTGGACTAGGGGACCACTGAGGTCCTTGTAGTTCTAAATCTTTGATCCTATAGTCTCCCCCTCCACAGTAATCCCTCCTCCCCCAGAGTTTGACAGGCTGGTAATAGATCTTGGCTGGTAGTGAGGAGCTGTCCAGTGGGCTGGTCAGGGAGGTGGTGGGTTTCCCAACATTGGGAATCTGGGACATTTCACTGGTATGTCAAAGTGGAGTTTCTTTCAGCTATCAGAGTAGGTAGTCATCAGGGTCTTTGCCAACTCTAAAATTTGTGATAATCTGGGAGAAATATGAGGTTTAGTGGAAAAAGCACTAGATTTTGGAGGGAGAAGATCCAAGTTTAGATCCTGACTCAGATATGTATTACCTATGTGACCTTGAACAACTCACTTAATTTCTTTGGGGTTCAGTTTTTTCTCTAGGAAAATGGAAAATGAAAGCTTTGGACAAATGATCACTGACATACCTTCTAACTTGATCCTAGGACAGATACACACATTAGAGAGAAGTATAGAAGGGAAAGTGGGTGAAGGAGAAAGATCAAGTCAGGAAGCTATGACTACAACTATAAAACTCAATAAAGCTTTGAGGAACTTGCCTTTGATGCATTAAGGCAGAAATATATTGGGATTGGGATTAGTTAAACCAAGAGTTCTGGGGAATGTTCTTGAAAGCCACAGAGGAGGGAGGCCTCCCATTTTGGGGGTATGCTCTCTAGGAAAGATTCTCAAAGTGACAGGCTCAGAAGGCCGAGCTAGGCTTCCAGCTGCCCAAGGACAGCATCAAAGCATTGAAGTAAGGATGTGGCAGCCAGGCACCAGAACACAGAGGGGACTCAGGAAGCTCAAGGGCAGACACTAGACACTAGCTGTGTGACCTCATCTCACTAAACCTCAGTTTCCTCTTCTGTAAAATGGGGTAACAGCGCCTGCCTTCCAGAGCTGAGAATCAGGTGTGATAAAATATGTAAAACTTTTTTAAACTTTAAAGTTCTGCATGAATACTAACTAGCTAGGATGACTCTTTCCACAAGCAGTTTCTACCTTGTCTATAGCTTCTTTTTTTTTAATCCTAGAAAACACTGAGTAAGCAAAGATATAGCCCTTAAAAAGTCAGACTAATCAAATTTCTTAGTGCTCCTTCCTCCCTTAGGCACTGTAAACCTCCCTTTTCATGCCTTCTTCGGGTGACTTTGTTTGAAAAAAAAAATGCATCCGACCAAACTCTCAGGTATAAAACTGGCCATGGTTGGCTTCCTCAAATGCCTTTGACTTCTGTTATATGGGCTGGGTCATCCTTCCTTTTGTTCTCTTTTTTAATCTCCATATTTGGAAAAACTCTCTGTGCTGGGAACCTTGCTCTGACCTAGCAGTTGGGTGTGGAGGCAGTGTGGGGTGGTGGGCAGGGCCCATTGGGAGTCTGAGGAACTGGCTTCGAATCTTGCTTGCCACTCGTCACCAGCACAACCTTGGTCTGGAAGTGGAAGTTCTCCAGATAAGAGCGTCTTTGCCTATAAAATGAGGGACTGGAAGAAATGGCCTTGAAAACTCACTCTTGCTTTAATTCTTAGATGCTAGAAACATACAGAGCTGTCTGACGCTCAGAGAGATGGAAGGGGTCCAAAAGTCACATAATCAGGCAATTAACCCACCAGTGAGCATTTGTCAAATGCCTTCTATGTGAAGGACACTGCTGGGTGCTGGTGATACAAAGAAAAAAGTGAAACACTTCCTGGCCTCAAGGAGTTTACAAGGAGAAAACATGTATACTCTCTATAAGTGTGCATGTCCATATATTGACATGTAGACACACGGACTTATGTGACAGATGATAAGGCAGCCTAACTAGAATATAGGATATATGAAATATATGCAAAACAGAACAGGTCTCCTGCAGAAGATGGCAATTGAACTGAGTCTTGAAAGAAAGCAAAGGAGAAGGAGTGAGGGCAGGAAAGGGAGCTAGTGAGGGTAAAAGAACAGACTTGGGAGATGGGTCTCTCCTGTTTGCAGAATGGCCAGACAATAGAGCAGGTGGAAGGGAGTCCCAAGAGTGAGTGTAAAAAGACCAAAAGGGACCAGGCTATGGAAAGCATTAAGTGTCAGAGTTTGTGTTTGATCCTAGAGGTAATAGAGACTCAGTTGAGTTTATTGAGTATGGGGGAGGGGGGGATAGGGGGGATGTGGTCAGACGTATACCTTAAGACATTCCCTTCAGGGCCCATGTGGTGAATGGACTGCAGTGGGGAGAGCCTGGAGGAAGGCCCAATGAGGAGGCTATTATGATAGATAGCCCAGGTGAGAGTGATGGGGATTGCATAATAGTGGTTGTGACTATGTGATGGGAGATATGGAAGCTGATTCAATTCATGGGTTTGAGGAAGACTGAGAAGTCAAGGATGGCAGTGAGATTGGGAATGTGGGTGACAGGAAGGACAACAGTGCCTTCAACAGGAAAAACCAAGCAAGTATGGTTAAATGAGGGAATTTGGGGGAGAAAGGTAATGAGTTATGTTTTGATCGTGTATAATTTGAAATGTCTAGGGGAATTTGGTTCAAAATATCCAATATGACATTTGTGACTGGAGCTCAGGAGAGGGTCTTGGGTTGGATATATAGAACTAAGTCATTGCCATAGAGATGCTAACCAAACCCATGGCAGGTAACATGGCCACCAAGTGAGAGAATCTGAGGAGACAAAAAAAGAAGATCAAGGATTCCCATAGTTACAGGGCATGGGATGGGGGATGATCCAGCAAAAGCCATTGAGAGGGAGTGATCAGAAAGGGAAGGAGAGGGATGGAGGGAGGGAGGGAGGGGGGGGAAGAGAGAGAGAGAGAGAGAGAGAGAAATAAGAACTTAGAAAAGAGAAAGCAGTCAAAAGAAAAAGAAGACCTAATTGCGTCAGATTCTGTAGAAAGCTCAAGAAGGAAGAGAAATAAGAAAAGACCATGATATTTTCCAGCTAAGAAATCTCTGCTAACTTTGGCAAGGACAGTATCAGTTGAGTGACATGGACAAAAGCCAGACTATAAGAGGTTGAGAATTGAGTGAGATGACAGAAAGTGGAGACAGAGAGTCTAGAAAGTTTTTCCAGGAGTTTGACTGAGAAAGAGAAGAAAGCTATGGGAAGAGAGCTTGAGGAGAAGGTAAGATCTAGTGAAGGCTGGTTTTTATGTTGTGCTGGTTTTGGGAACTAGGAAGACTTAGGGATGTTTTCAGGCAGGATCAGATTTGAATCCTGGTCCTTCCAACTTGAAAACCAGCATTTTTCTACTATTTTTCCCATTTAACTAGTTAGACGATAGATAGATAGATAGATAGATAGATAGATAGATAGATAGATAGATGGATGAATGGCTATACATCATGAATATGTATATGTATATATATACATATATATATATATGCATATACAGACATTACTATAGATAATACCTTATAAAGCTTCCCCTTGCTATATTGTTTCAAAATAGTTATTGATTGGTGGTCTCGCATCAGCTACACCCTCTCCATTACTACAAGACCCTAGAGTACCATGGAGACATAAATGATATCAAATACAGATATGAAAAATGGGGGGACAAGTCACAGAGTGAGAGAGAGAGTGAGCACTTGGGCGCCCTCATGTAGTCTGACCAGAGCTGCAGTGATGGACCTTAGCTCTCTGGGAGGACCCATAGTGAGGCCTTCTGATGGTATGAGGACAAGAACTGTCCAGGATCAAACACAACAGAGGGGTCATGACCTCCCCAGCTGGAGAGAGTCATCATATCATGAAGGTCACAGATCCATGGACTTACTGAAGTATTCGTGGTGTTGCCATGCAGTCCTTGCCTGTATTAGGGACATTGAGGCATATTTCTTCCTTTGAAACCTTTGAGTTTTTCTTAGTGCATCTCATAACTGATTCTACTCTCTTTGAGAACACTCAGTAATTACTTTTCCAAAGCCATAATAGAAAAGTAATGGCAGCAGATCCAAAATTTCTAACGACAAGGGGAAAGGGCAGAGAGATACAGGAGCTTCCTGGGACACGAGGAGCCTTTGTTCTCCTGAGTGGTGGAGTGTGGGCAGGGCATGGCCAGCAGAGGCAAGGGAGAGACTGCCAGTCAAACATTAGAATGGAGAAGTGAGGCAGGCCCAGGGCTCAAGAGGCCACATCACTGCCAATAGGGTCAGGGCCACTCAGGCTGGAGGAATTCACCATCTGGTATATCCTAGTGACAAGGTTTGAGGCTTCTCAGAATCTCTCTCCTGACTTTTGGTACTCAGGCCCCTGAAGGGAAGACAGAGGCTGCATAGGAGTGGCTGCAGTAATGACAGATGCTGTGTTTCTCACGTCAAAATTCAAGGGAAGGTCTTCCAGTACCCACCCAGCCAAGACCCTGACGGCAACAACCCTCTCTCCAGCTGGAATTGCAGAATTCCTGTAAGCAGCAAATTCTTCCAAGGCTAGCAGGAATCTGGAGCCGTACATGAGCTTTCTTCTTGGCTGATCCATCAATCAGTGAACGAAGACTGATTAAACACCTACTCTATAATGAACACTCTGCTAGGCCCTTGGGGACAGGAAGGAAAAAGGAAGGAAGGAAGGAAGGAAGGAAACATCTATTGAGTGATTTACAAATATTTTCTCATTTGATCATTTCATTTGATGCCTGGTGATATAAACCACCCCGTGATGAAGTGGACAGGCCCTAGCATGGCTACCTAGTTTCTGACTTCAGTGCTAGCCCTGAGCCCTTCAGGATCTGCTTAATCACAGGCTTTGACCAGTAGGGCTGGCAGCTCTATGCTTCTTGACTATGCCTGTGACTTTACTAGGCCTTGGTATCTAGTCTCCTAATACATTCTCTCCTCCATTGGCCACCACAGGTAAGCTTGATCTAAGATTCACAGGACTCTTTACCACCTCCCATAAAGAGCCTGCTCAATTGCAGGCCTGGGTGAAAATGCTCACTCAAACCACCAGCTCCCCTTGGCCATTTTCCACACCTCTGGCTGGATAGAAGTAACAGGGGGAGTCCTTGGCATTCACTGTATTCAAGTTCCCCCCTCCCACCCAGTGGCTCCTGTTTCTGAGCCAGGCTGGGCTTTTCTCTGACACCTGACTCCCTTGAGACCTCTCCCTCTGACACCTTCCCAAGAGACTTTCTCCAGCATTTCCCCCAATGTGCCTGGCCTGTGATTTGATTGATCATGGCTTTCTGGAGACACTTTGCATATCATCAATCACAGGCATAGCTTATAAAACAAAAAGGTTGAGAGTCAGAGCTGAGAGGGACCTGACAGGTCATCTAAACTGACCGCTTCATTTCACAGGAGACAAAAACACCGAGCATGAGAGACTAGCCATGACAAGCCTGAGCACCAGCAGAATTTGTACTTGGGTCCTTTAATCACAGATATTCCCGTGGTATCAAACTGCCTCAACAGCCTTAATTGATTCCAGAAAAAACAGAATTTTAAGGCATGATATTACTACCTAGAGCCACACATTCCACAGAAACATTATTATATATTTTGTTTGCTGACTGTGCAATCGTGTTTGATTATAATGTACCACTGTGTGGGGCAAAAGATTAAGGAGGGAGTTAGTCAAGCCTCCAACTGACAAAATCCAAGATGGAGAAGTTGGAGATTGGGGGAGAGGGAGGAAAGAAGATGAGGAGATAGTGAAGATAATGATGGAGAAACTATAGGCCAAAAAGGTGAGAGTGACTGACTTGTTGTGTGGCCAAAGGCAACCCCCTGCCCCCATCTGTCTCTGACCATTTCTTTTCAATTCTCCTTGATCCTCGGGGTCTCACCTTGGGCAAGGATGTGAGGTGCACCATTGGTCCACTGTTGCTGGCGGGAGGGGATCTGAGTCCATTGAGATGTGGGACAGCAGGCTTCTATGTCTGCCATGTTGCTTTCCCTCATCTTCAGGATCTACTACTTTCCTTTCTATACTTTTGTTTTTATTATTCTACTTGAAAGGAAACAAACAAATGCAAGTTTTGTTTCTACTGAGAAGTGGGCTCTGAGTGCTGGGTGAACACAGAGCTGGGATTGGAACCCAAGCCCTCACCCAACAGCATGGAGCCAGTCAGGCCAGGTGGGGCTAGAGCCTAGATCCAGTGTTTGTCCCATTGACTGTCTTGTTTCACTGCAGCAATCCTGACCGCAAGCCCCATATTCCATTAGGACAAACATGCCCCTCCTCCTCCCCAACAACTTGCGTCTCAGTAGAAGTCAATGGGTTATATTAAGAAACACATGAGGAGGCAGACTCCTTTTTGGATTGATCTGCTGTTTATTTATGAGAACCATTTTCACAGTTGCCAGATACTCTGCTACCACAGTGTAGCTCCTGAGAAGCTTTGTCATGATGTGTTCAGCGGTGGCCATTTGTGGCTTCTGGAGATTTAAATATAGCCACCCCAAAGCCCCCTACCATGCAGGGCAGCATCCCTCGGCTGCTCAGATATGGAGTTACAGGATATGTGATAACTCCAGGGTGGGTTAGAAAGTGTCTGTTTTGATGTCTGAGGTGGAGTATGAACATAACCAGGCAAGAAGCCAGATTAAACACATGTGTGAGCACATAGTAGGGGAGTCTTTGCTGGAATCAGTAAAGGAGTCTTTGCAAACTTTATTAAGTCCAAAATTGTGATGTGGATGGATCTTGGTGATCCCTTTAGCTCCCATGGATTCAATGTTCCTCTATATGCTGATTCTCAGGTTGACTTATCCAGCCCTAACCTGTCTCCTTCCTCAAGGTGGCATACCTCTATCCCTCTGTTAGCTCCTCCATCCCAGTGATTCTGAACCCAGATTCTCTCCAGTTATCCATTCCCTTATTCCCATTCATCTCAAGCCCTCTCTCTCTTCCCACTCAATGCCCTGCTCCATTGACCCTTCCATTGTGCCCATGAACACACTTCCTCTTACCTCAGATCTCTTCTTTTGTTATTCATCCCATCTTGTGTCACTAAGACCCTGCCCTTGATGTCAGATTGCTCTTCCTAAAGTACAAATCTGACCATGCCACCCCTCCCCCCACTATTCAATAAACTCCAGTGGCTTCCCAATATCTAAGTATTACATACAAATCCTTGCCCAGCTTCCCAGTCTTCTTTTCCTTCCCCCTCTCTCCTGCCCATACTATGCCCTCGAGTGCTGTTCCTTGAACCTGATGCTCCATCTCCCAAGTCCATGTATTCTCCCGGGCTGTCCCACTCTCTCCTTCCCCTCTCCCTTCCTAGTTTCTCTGACTTCTTTTAAGGCTCAGCCCAAGCCCCACATTCCACAGGAAGCCTGTCCTAGTAAGACTTCAACTTGGGCTCTCTCTCCAAGACCATCTCCACCTCGTCCTGTGTTTATCTTATTTTTATATAGTTGTCTTCCCATTTTTTCTCCCATTAGACTGGGAGCTCCTTGAGAGCAGGAACTGTCTTTTGTCTATTTTTGCTTGTTTCTGTATCCCCAAGGATTAGCACGGTGCCTAGCACATAGTAGGTTTTTAGTGTCTGTTGACTTGACTCCTGATGACACTGTGGTCCTGGACATCCTTTAACTGTAAACTCAGGACTGCAATCCTTGTCTATAATTCTCTTCTAAACCCTCTATATATCGGATTCTGATTTTGAGATCAATCAGTCCATTAATTAGCATTTATTAAGTGACTACTAAGTGCCAACCACTGTGCTAAGCACACAACTGAAACTGGTCTTTCCTAAGCTCCCAGGAATCTCATTGCCATTTCCTCAGTTCTCATTGATCTTTACTTCCCTGAAGCATTTGATGTTATGGAACATTAGGATCTCTTCCTCCCAGATATTCTCTCCTCTCTGGGTCCTTCCACTTGTATCTTCATCCATACCAAACCCACCAATGAAGGTTGTCCAACATTCTGTCCTGAGCTTTCTCCTCTTGCCTTTCTTTGTGATCTCATCAGCTCCTGTGGATTCTTTAACATAATACCCCATGAAGCTAATTCCTGAAATAGCTCTACATCCAGCCTTAGTCTCTCTCTTCAGCTCTAGTTTCACATCACCGATTTCTAATTATACATTTCCATTTGGATGTCCCAGAGTCATTCCAAACTCAATATATTGAAAAGATATTTCATTTATACCCCTAAGTCTTCCCCTCTTTTGAAGTCCTCTATGACTCTATTAAAGACATCGACATTCTCCCACTCACTCAGGATCAAAATCAGATGCGATTCTCCCCTCCTCACTCTCTTTCTCATTTGTTCAACATCCAATCTGTTGCCAAGGTCTGTTGATTTTCCCTTCATAATATCTTTACTATGGACCCTTCCCTCTCGCAGTGCTAACACCATCCTGTGCAGACCCTCATTCCCTCACACCTGGGCTGCTGCTATGTCCTGACTGGGGTGGGGGTGGGGACGTCTCCCTGCCTCCATCTGTCTGCCGACTCCAGTCCAATCTCCGTTCAACCACTAAAATGATCTCCCTAAAGCACCCCTCTACTCACAAAACTTCCGTGGCTCCCTATCAGCTGCAGGAGCAAACACAGAACCCTCTGTTTGCCATTTAAAGCCCTTCCTAACCTGGTCCCTCCTCCCTTTCCAATCTTCTTACATGGCACACTTCCCTCCACACATGCACTCTGCAATCCAGTGACACTGGCTTTGCTGTTTGTCACATGAGACCCTCTGTCTCCCGAGTTCAGACATTTTCACAGGCTCTGTCCCAGGTCTGGAAAGCCTTCCATCCTCAAGTCTGCTTCCCGGCTTCCTTCAAGGACCGGCTGAACCCTCCCCTTTTGGGAGAAGCCTTTCTCAGCATCCCCACGTGTTAGTGCCTTCCCTCTGTGATTATCTCCGATTTGTCCTTTCTCTATCTTGTTTTTCCACAGCTGTTTGCAGATTGTTTTTCCCCACTAGACTGTGAGCCCATTGAGGGCAGGGTCCAAAACCCTTACTTAGCAGAGTGCCTTGCTTGTTGTTGTTGTTCAGTCATTTCAGTCATGTCCAATTCTTTGCGGCCCCATTTGGGTTTTCTTGGAAGAAATCCTGGAGAGGTTTACCATTTCCTTCTCCCACTCATTTTACAAGTGAGGAAACTGAGGCAAATAGAGTGAAGTGACTCGCCCAGGGTCACTCAGCTAGTGATCATCTGAGGTGAGATTTGAACTCGTTAAGATAAGTCTTCCTGACTCTAGACCCAATGCTCTGTCCACTGTGCCACCTAGCTGCCCTAGCACACAGTAGGTACTTAAGAAATAATTGTGGACTGACTTACCCCATTCATACAATTTCACCTGGGTATAAGCCCTTATCACCTCTTCCCCAGACTATTGACTAGCCTTCTCGTCCATCTTTCTGCCTCAACTCTCTCCCCATTCCCACTTGTCTTCTACTCAGCGGCCAGAAGGATTTTTCTTTTAAAAAATATTGTATTGATGTTTTCTGCTTCTTGCATCACCGTGGTACCCAAAATGATTTTTCTAAGAGTAGGCCTGCCTGTGTCACAACCACTCCCAACTCCCACCTAGTCATTAAAGTCCTCCAAGACCAAAAAATACACTATTCTTTTTTTTTTTAATTTAAAGTTCTTCACAATCAGGTCCCTTTTTAACTTTTCATACATCTTAAGCACTGCCCTTCAACACATCTCCTGACCTAGCTACAGCCCCCTAACTTGCTACTCCTCACAAGATACGACTGTGCTCCTTAGACTGCTCATTGGAGCTTGGAAGCTTCCTCCTTCCTCTCCTATTCTCAGATTCTCTGGCTTCTGTGAAGACTCATTCAAATCCCACCTTCTGCAAGAAGCCTTTCCAGGTGTCCCCCACCTGCTAGTGCCTTCCCTTCTGAGACTGCCTTCCACCTACCTGTATTATTCTGTCTAGACCCAGTTGTTTACATGGTGCCTCTCCCATTAGACTATGAGCTCCACGAAAGCAGTGATTTTTTTTTTGCCTTTCATTGTGTCCCCTGTGCTTAGCACAGTTTCTAGCACACAGTAGGTGCTTAATAAATGTTTATTGACTGATAGAATGATTGAACCTTTCATGATGGTGACTGGCCTTTAGGCTTCACTTCAAATTCCCAAGGCACTTGAGAAACATTTTCCTATTTGATCCCTACAACCCCATTAGAGAGGAACAGCAGGAATCCCCCTCTCTACCTGAGGAAACTCTGGCTAAGTGGGCCTTGAGTAGGGGGCTTGCCTGAGGCTGTACTGCGGGGAAGCTGGGGCACTGGCATCAGAACCTAAGAGGTGTTCCTGACTTCCAAGCCCAACATAGCCTTTGTTATACTCCACGCTGTGGGTAGGTCACAGAACCATGGCTTTGGCTTTGAAGCCCCAGATCCATCTGGACTCAGTTGGACAATTCTGTCCCTCAGATAGGAAAGCAGCCCTTCTCTCTTATTCAATGTCTTGTTACTGAATCACCTTCCCCTGTCTCTCCCCTCCCCCCCATCACTTGCATTAAGCCTCCTGCTCCCACAGAATAAAGCAGAGCTGTTAGGACAGGAAGGATGAACAAAGTCAACCCAGTAATGATGGCACATGCCCTGTGAGATCTCTAACTTATTACAGATTCACAATCCTGCTTTTTAACCAGTGAAGAAAAAGAGAGCTCAGAGTCCTGCCTGGTAATTGTGTCAAGGCAGGGCTTTTACAAATGCCAATGAGGTGACCGCCATCAGAATTCCATTTCTTTTTGCTTGGTGTCTGCCTGGCTGGGTGTGCAAGAAGCCTCCCCACTAGCTCTGGGTGAAGGACACCTTGAGGCTTGGCAGATGGCTCCTGGCTAAGATCACTGCACCAACTGATCCCAAAGAGAGGGCACTTTGGGCAGGGAAGCTCAATGCAGGGAGACACCAGGAGAAGAGAAGACAGTTTGGAAGAGAAGCCTGGATCTGTCACACCTGGGTCACACCTGGGCTCTCAGTGCCTCTCCTCCTCACTCAGCGGCTCTCATCCCACTCATCATCTCCCTGTAGTGTCTAGCCCAAGACTTCCCTTCTCTGCTGACAACTCCAGTAGAGCCTGTCTCCCACCCTGAAGCTGACAAACTGGTTCACTTCTTGGTGCTTCCCTTGCCTTCTCTTGCTATAACTACCAATCCCAAGCCTGGCTGACAATTAATGTTAGTCTTGACTGTATACACGAAACTATATATACACATATTTATACATAGACATATTTATGTTCGTACAAGTAAAAGAAAACTTCTACGCAAAAAATTATATATGCAGCGTGTGTGTGTGTGTGTGTGTGTGTGTTTAAAATTTAACCTTTCCAGAGAGCTCCCTTTAAGAGCACAATGTCTACTTGGTGGTAGACCCTTAAGGCAAATCTGGCATCATCAGTATAGAAATCATTTCAGGAGTTGTGAGAATGTGTAAGCTCTCAAGGGGCTGAGCATAGACCAAGAAGATTTAGAGCTTGAGGACATGGCCTTTGGGTGATGTCTTAGGAAATGGAGGAAGTGTTATCTGAAAAGGAAGGAGATTCAGTCAGAGAAGCAGGATAGAGAATGTGTTCTACTTACTAATAATAGCTGTCTGAGAAAGATTTCCTTAAGAGAATAAGTCATAGGGATCCAGGTTCAAATCCTGTAATCCATAACCAGCTTCAGTGTGGGAAGTTTCCCCAGAGTCCTTTCCTAATTTAGACCCAAACTCATCATATTCAAAAACCAGAAGGAACTAGATTGGCCTCAAGTATAGAGAACAAAGCAGGAAAGAACAGAGATGTCTCTTATCCCCCAGTTTCACTTTCCTCCCAGAAGAGACCCCTTCAGTTCCTCAAAAAGGGAAGATGGAAGCTCCAAAGTGGGAGGGATTTGCATTCCATCTCAAGGTCCCAGCTGCCCCTTCACCCCAGCTGGCTCCCCTGTGACTGGGCTTCTGATTCTCCAATGCCCTGACTACCTGGGGATGCCTCTTTTAAGAATGAATAAGAGGAGGGCCACGTAGGTGTCTCAGTGGATAGAGCACTGGTCCTAGAGTGAGACATGAGTTCAAATTTGACCTGAGACACTTACTAACTGTGTGACCCTGGATAAGTCACTTAACCCCAATTGCCTAAAAAAAAAAAAAGAATGAATAAGAGGCATGTCTAGAATGATAGAGAGTTGGTCTCAGAGTCAGCAAGTTCAAGTCTTGCCTCTGATCTATCCTTGAGTGTTCCATGGCAAAGCATCTAACTCTTGGTGCCTTAAGGCTTCCTTGTCAGGAAATCCCCAGAACAATGAAATCACAAGTATGATCCAATAAATGAATGAAAGAAGGAATGAACACACACACAGACACACACACACACACACACAGACAGACACACACAGACACACAGACACACAGACACACACACACACACACACACATTTAAGACTGTCTGGTGGTATGGCTTGGAGATAATTCCTGGACTGTCCTTGTGAGAGCTGTCTAGCCCAGAGAGGGTAGGGTTACATGGAGACAGGGCTGGCAGGGGCAGTTTCTAGTCCTCTGGATTTTTCTTTCCTTCTATTTAGGGCATGCCTTCCCTATCTCAACCGTATTTGGTGAGGGACAGATTGTACGGCCATCTGGTCCCTTCAGCCATCTTCTGGAGCTGTCCTGAATCAATGGTGTGCCGAGCCACAGCCCACTCAGCTGGCACCTGTAGACATGGCCTCAGCATCTCAGGCAGCCGGAAATGACCAACCAGCAGTCTCAGGTATAAATGAGAATGTCCCTTGGGACCCAGGGCAGCTGTTCACTGGAGAATGTTTAGGAAGAACTTTGCTTTACGGAACCTTGCAGAAAAAGCCAAGCTGGCTGGGGACAATGAAATACAGGCTGGCAGGGTGATTTCAGTGTGTTGCTAGAGCTCCTCTCCTTTCCTAACATGGTTTCTAATCATTCTCATGCCTCAAGGGATGATGTTCCCAAAACATGAGGGAATTCCAGATTTGAACCGGTTTTCTGTCCTCAGTCTAACTCTAACACACTCCAGTGAATGTGGTAGCTCATCTATTTGGAAGTGCCCTCCAATGAGGCCAATGGCAACTCATCCATGTTCAATAACACTAAAAGGGCATTTTACCAGGCTGGATTGAAATTTGGATAAAAAATTTGACTCATTCTCTCTTTTGCATGTGTAAGTCTCTGAGCCAAACCCACCAGGTGCCCTTTCACAGAGGCAGTGTCAAGCCCAAATGGGCTTGGCATCAGAGGCCCCAGGTTCAAATTCTAACTCTATCCTTCCCTCTCTGTGTGATTTGGGCAAGTTGGAGTCAGCCCCATTTTTATCAACTATAAAATGAAGGGGTTGAATTAGATAAACTCTGTGATTTTAAGTCAAGGTAGAAATTGAGTAAGGTAGCAGGTGGATTTCCCAAAATTTACAGCTTACCCATCCTACTTCTCCAATGAAATATTCCTTTTCTCACAGCAACAGGCATTTTGTGGCTATATCTTGATGTAGTTGTTCATATAACCTGCCATGGGTGCCATTTCCATTTGAACTCTGTTGGAATCAATATAGAACCACTAGGCACCCAGTCTTGGCCAGGCCCTGTCCAAGGCACTAGCAATACAAAGACAAGAGTCAAAAGGCTTGGCCCTCAAGAAACTGAAATTCGATGAGATCACAACATGTGCGCAGAGAAGAATCAATCTTTGTCAATGCCTCTTTTGGGCCAGGTCTGGGACTTGAGGGGATCATAGATTTTGAGCCTTAGGGAGGGGCCTTCAAGGTCATCTAGTCCATGATATGATTTTTACAGAGGAGAAAAGTTCAACTAAATGATTTCCTGGAGCTCACACAGGCAAAGGTGGGACATCAATCTAGGTTTTCTGACTTCAATTCCATTTATTTTCCACAATAACATTTTAGAAAGACAAAGACAAAATATGAAACAGTCCCTGCCCTCGAGGGTCATATGTTCTGCTGAGAGGGAGGATACAATATGGAAATAGGTAAGTATATAGAAGATAGTCCTCAGGAAGGAAGGAGCAGGCAAGAAAGGCGTCCTTAAGGAGATCATCTGAGGTGTGGC
>CM053583.1:420638864-420680602 GCA_028627135.1 Pseudochirops cupreus | reverse complement strand
TCACAAAGCTACAAGGCATGGGCATTCCTGGAAAACAAGCCTGGCGCCACAGGCTCCACGTGACCACATTCAGCCTATTAGGGAACAGAGTATACTTTCAAATATCCAAGGGTCCTCAGTCACGTAGACACTTTAGCAAAGGGCCTAGGGGCAGGGAAGATTTTCAGATTCCCATAACACTTCCTGTTGGACTCTTAAGCTCACAGGGTCTTCAGCAAGGCTGTCAATGCTCCTAGGGTCACTGTTCAGTCACCTGCACTCAAGGAAAGGAACACAAAGCGAGGAGGTGGCCAGAGGTGGAGTCCGGCCTGAGAAGTCTGAGGTGGACTGGGATAAGTCCCAATATTATGAACAGATGAGAAGGGAAAGAGTGATACTGTAGTGGGAGTGATCTCCGCTTTGGAAGCCTCCTGAGTCCCTCTTCCTGCTCAATCTCCAATCCCCTTCAATAAACCCTTTGGGAACAAGGCAAAGATCAGGACCATCCAGAAACTTCTCCTTGTGGATGGCATTTAGCAAAGGGGCTGTGCCCTGGAAGGGTCCCAGGGGATGTGCCCAGCCCAGCACACTGCGGGGAGGGAGGAGGGGGGCTTTCCCTCCATCACCTACGCTACATATACGTGTTCTTTTCCTCCGCTTCTTCCTGTTCTAATCTTCTTCTGCCTTTTTCTGTCACTTCAATAGTCCACCTTTCCCCCACCATTTTCCTTTCTATTTGAAAAAAAAAAAGCCCTTGATTATCTCTGATGACTCAAAGGGGATGGAGCTGCTCCGCAAGGCCCTTTCTCTAGGGGAGATGACATCCCCTCCACCCCGCCCAGACCTGGTGATAGCAGAAGACAAACAGGGTAGACTAGGTGCAAGTCAGTGCAAACTCAACCTTTCTCTCAATACTGATTGAGAATCTGGTCTTTTTTTATGCTTTTTTTTTTTGGAGGGCAGGGCAGTTGGAGTTAAGAGACTTGCCCAAGGCCAAACTGCTATTAAGTGTAAAGTGTCTGAGGTCAGATTTGAATTCAGGCCCTCCTGACTCCAGGGCTGCTGTTCTATTCACTGCACCACCTACTGCCCCCTGGCCTTCTTTTTTTGAGTCCCTTGATGATGTTTATTATAAATTGAGTGTCCTCTGAATAGCAAAAGTAAACCTGGCAGTGAGGACCTCTAAGCTTGGAGAAGAATCTGATTCACACAGTACCTGGCTGGAGGCACCTATGTGCAACACACACATACACACACACACATATGTGTACACACAAATACACATACATGCACATGTACACACAGACACACATTTCACACAGACACAAAGCACACATGTAGACACAGACACACACACGGTCACACACAGACACACATGCACACACAATACACACATATACTCCTTGTGCACATACACATATATACTACACACATGTATACACAGTCACACAGAGACACAATGCTCACATGCACACATACACACAGACATGTACACACACATGCACAATGCACACAGACACACATGCACACAAACAATATCCATGCACACACAGATGCACACACATCCATACACACGTATACACACACACATCCATATTAAATGACTGCAGTCCTATCAAACAGTATCTTACTAGATTTAGCACACTATTCTAACTTTTTACAATCTTTTTTTTGTGACCCTGATTCTGCCCTCAAACATTTTAACTTTCTCTCAGTTAAGTATAATCTGCAAACTTGATAAGCATATTATCTAACCTTTATCCAAGCCACTGACTAAGAGCCAAGAGCTGAGGAAAGCAGGGTTAAGCCGAGGTCCGTCCCTGGGATGCTCCACCCCAGGTGTCCATGTACACTCATCATAAATCTGCAGCTTATGGGCAAGTTGCTTAACTTCTCTTACCTTCTTGTCTCCACATCTGCAAAATGGTAACAGAGTGTGGTGGAGAATCAATTGACGTTCTGTTTAGAATGTGCTTTGCCAGCCATAAGGTGCTGATGTTTCTGTCAGCTGTTCTCATGAGGTTGCCCCACGTCTGAGCCCAATGGGTCTTCCTCGCCTCCTCTCAGTTATCATCTCCACATAAATGTTGTCTGGAGCTTTCAATAGGTCACACGAGGGATTCTTGATTATCAACATTTTTCTAAGATTTGTCATATTTTGATATTGGGCTGTTGAGGTTTCCTGTTATGATATTTTTGTCTTTTTCTTCTGGTAATTTTGTTACCCTTTCATGAACTCAAAATCAAAATGCTAGTTACATGTGATTTAAGAATTTTACCACATTTGCTGTTCCTTATTTCTTTCACCATTATATCGTGACATCAGCTGTCACTTTTGATGTTCCATTGGGAATTTGACCTCTTCAAAGTTTCTTCATAAAAATAAATAAAATCATAATGAATCTGTACAGAAAACCCAAGGGGAAGAAGCATCTCCTTACCCTGGGGAGAAAGAAAATGATAAGGGTAGACCTGAACATCTGGATTTAATATACATTATGGAGTGTTCATCATTAAAACCACCTTAAATGAACCAAAATTCTGAAGAAACAGGTCATAGGATTATACATTATACAGCAAACAGAAAGGAGATGCTAAGGTCACAGATTCAGAGCTAGAAGGTAACTTGGAGATCATCTTGTTCAACCCCCATTTACACATGAGGAAACAGAAGTCAAGTGACTTGGCCAAGGTCACCCAAGTAGTGAGTAGCAGATCTGGGATCCAAACCTGAGTCCTCTGGCCCTAGATCCATTGTTTTTTCCATTATACAGAACTCAGAGGTCAAAGCAAAGCTGGGTGTTTGATAAACCTATAGAAAATAACACCTGAGGAAAGAACTCATTCATTGTTAAATATCATTGGGCAAACTGGTGATTGACATGGCCTGTAGACCATCTCACCAACTATGTCTGGGCTTTGAGGTTTGCAAAAACTCTTTCGAGATATCTACTTTATCTTTAAAACAACCCTTCAAGGAAGGTGCTCTTATTATTCCCATTTCACAGTTGGGGAAGCTGAGTTGGAGAAAGGTTCAGTGACTTGCCCAGGGTCACACAGCTAGTAAGTATCTGGGACTTGATTTGAACTCCAGTCATCCTGACTTCATGTCCACTGTGCCATCTAACTACCCATATATTCTAGCTAGATCATGTATGTATACATATAAAATAAAAATAAGCAAAAAGTGTAAAAGAGAATGATATATTTATCTCATGGGAGACAAAATCATTTTTTATCTATTTGACAAATGGGATAAATTATTAAAGACACAATTAAGTACATTATTATGTAAAAAAATTTTAAAACCTTTATAACAACAATCAAGATAATCAAGAAAAAAGGTGGATAATGAATCATGAAAATACACATGGGAAGTCTGACAGCGAAAAAGTTGGCCAGTAGTAAATTCACATCCTTTTTCATTTTGGTTGGGATAGACTATATTGCACAGAAGGACCAGGTGTGGGTGGCTTGAGATTTGATTTTATTTCCACACCCTACCACACCCTCCCTTCTTCCTAACTTTCCTGTAGTTTTGAAGGAACCCCCATCTTCTCAGTGCCCCAGGCTCAAACTAGCAGTCATCCCAATTTCTTCATTTTCTCTCACCTCCCATATCCAATTTACTGCGAAGACCTGTTGATCTTACCTCTGCCCCATCTCTTGACGCTGCCCCCTTCTCTCCTCTGACACTGCCACTACCCTGGTCAATTCCCTCATCACCTCAGGCTTGGACCATTGCAATATCTATTGGTGGCTCTGTCTGCCTCTAATCCATCATCCATTCAGCCACCAAAGTGATTTTCCTAAAGCACAAGTCCAACCATGTCACACACACACACACACACACACACACACACACACACACACACACAATCTATAAACTTCCCATGGCCTCTGGGGCAAATATAAAATGCTCAGCTTGGCATTCCTGGCCTTTCATAACCTAAGTCTCTCCTATCTTTCCAGTCCTCTTACATCTCACTCCTCAACATGTATTCTTACTATCCAGTGATACCACCTTCCTGCCTGCTTTTCTCAATGATACAAAAACACCAATGAAAACATCCATACAAAAATAGCAAATCTAGGTGTGATACTACCCAGAACCACATGAAAAAAGTGGAATGAATACTGGAGACTTGCTGATGCACTAGAAGGAGTGGCAATGTCAGAGGGACAAAGTGAATTCAGGAGAAGATGTAGAGGTGAGATCAATGAGAGATATTGCAAAGGCGAGATTGACAGATCTTGGCACCAGCTGTAGGGTGAGAGATAGTGAGAAATCTGGGACAACTCTGAGGTTGTGAGGCTGAAGGATTGGGAGGGGGGTAGTGCCCTCTACAGTAAGAGGAAAGGTAGGATGTAGGAAAGATTTATGGGGAAAGATAATGAGTTCTTGTTTGGGACGTGTTTAGCTTAAGATGTCTACTGGGCATCCAGTTTAAGATGTCTGAAAGGCATTTGGAGATGTGGGATTGGCAGTCAAGAGAGAGATTGGAGCAAGTAGGGTAAATTTGAGAATCATCAGTGTGGAGATGGTAATTAAATCCATGGGAGGTGATGAGATCACTAAGTGAAGTAGTATAAAGGGAGAGGAGAAGAGGACCCAGGACAGAGCCCTGAGGAACACCTATGGTTAGAAGGCATGATCTGGAAGAGGATCCAGCAAAAAAAGTCAGAGAAGAAGTGGTCAGAGAGGGAAGAGGAGAAAAAACAGAAGAGGGGGAGGGGTCTCCTGAAAACCTAGGAAACAGCAAGCACTTATTAAGTATTTATATATGTACATATACATATACATATATAGATATAGATATAGATATAGATATAGATACATACATGTATTCAAAGGACAGCAGGCTGGTCCATAGAGTGGATGAAGGGGAAGGATGTATATTAAGCTTAAAAAGGTAGATTGGAACCAGATTGGGAAGGGTTTTAAATGCCAGCAGAAGAGTTTTGTATTTGATTCTAGAGGCAACAGGAGTTTATTGATCAGAAGAGTGACTGTGCTCTTGGTTTATCTTTTTGGCAGCTTTAGGAAGGATGCACTCGAAAGGACAGGAGGTTCTGGTGACACTAAAAGATGAAAGTGTGGTGACACAAAGCAGTAGATTTGGTCATATTTGCCACAGAACGCATTCTGTGGGGGGTCTGGGCCCCACTAGATGGTGGCTGAAGCCCCTCCCTTGCTGAAGTTCTCTGTGGTTCTGTGAGTTTCTAAACAGGTGGATGTGACTGCACTTGCAGGCCATGGAAGAACTCAGATTTTCAAAGGAAGTATTAGAAATAGAAGCAATGGCAGATTGCCAAGAATGTAGACAAGAGCGTGGAGGGGCCCAACATGAGAAGAAAGAAAAGGAGAGAGGCGGGAATCTCTCATGTCTGTTTCAGCTCTGCTTTCTCCATCAAAGAAGAACGGCCTTTGGATTGGGGAGGATAGAACAGGGAGCTTGTAAAAACCAAGAGTATGAGCAAGGAAAGATCATTAGATGACAGTTAAGTCCCACGAATGCCATCCATTCACCAGACCCAGCTGAACCACCAACAATTATCCTGACAAGAACAAACAGACAAAAGCTGCTCTGTGCTTTGTCAGGAATCAGGAGCTGTTCAGTTTCTTCTTCATATGCTTCAACATGTGCTAATAATCTAGGAGGGATTATTTGGGAGAATTTAGAAAGGAAAGAGGTGATCACAGTGAGCTAACATGGGATCATTAGGACTAAATCAAGCCAGGTGTATGTCATTTACTTTTTTTGGATTACACAATTATTAAATGAGTGGAATGTTGTGGATGATTTGTATCTAAATTTCAGCATTGTGGCTGATTAAGTTCTTTAGTGATACTGTTGTGAACAAAATAGATTAATATGGATTGTTTTCTGATAGAGTGAGGTGCAACTGTAACTAATGGGCTGTCTGGTCTCATGTTTGAACCAAAAAAGTAGCTGTGGTTTGACTTCCCTCACTGAAGGAAGTGTCCATTAGAACACTCCAGGGATCTGTGCCTAGCCCTGTGCTATTTAATGATGTTAGTGATGACTTGGATATGTCTAAAGATGGCATACTTATGACATTCATTGATGACACAAACCTAGGAGGCATAGACAACATGCTGGGTGAAAGAATCTCTTACCAAGAAAATATTGATAGGCTAGAACATTAAGTTTAATGAACAAAATTGAAGTTCAAGTCTTACATTTGAACTCATAATGTGATAAAAAGAGCAATGAATTTGGAGTACTGAGATTTGGGTTCAAATCTTGGATCTGTCACTTAATACCTGTGTGACCTGGAGCAAGGCTTGTTCATTTGTTAAATGAAGGAGTTTGACTCTAAGTTGACCTCTAAGGTCCTTCCCAGATCCCATTCTAGAATTCTGTGATCCTGAGTCCATGATGGGTAAAGTGTGGTTAGACAATGTGTCTGAATAGGGTCTAGGAGGAAAGGTGAGTGGCATTGTCAGTGTACACCATTCACGTGATGTGGCTTGGACTGTATTAAGGGAACATAACTTTGAGGAATGAGGACTTGGTGGTTATCCTACTCTACTCATCCCCCTGCTTAGAGAAGGTCTGGAAGACTGTATTCACTTCTGCGGACCCCATTTAAGGAAAGCAATTGATCGTTATGCTAGAGAGTGCCCAAAGGAAGGTAACCAGTGTGGAGAATGGGCTTGAGTTCATGCCTATGAAAATCACTCAAAGTCAATATATAGCCTCGTGAAGAGAGGACTTAGGCAGCACAAGAGACATGTGTTCACAAATCTAAAAGGCTGGCATGTGTAAGAGAGATTAGACATGTTTTACTTGACCCCAGAGAACAGACCCAGGAGCAACAAGCGGAAATTATGAAGGTACAATTTTAGGATGGATATCAGGAAAAATTTCCCAACAGAGCTTTCCATAAATGGAAGGGCCTGCCATCAGAGGCCATGTGTTCCTCCTTACTGGAGGTTGTCCAGCAAAGGCTAAATGCCTATTTGAGTATGTTCTAGAGGGGACTCTTATTTGAGTACAGATTGGACTAGATGGTCAGTAAGATCACTCCCAATTCTGAAAGTCTGTGGTTCTATGAGCTTATGAAGTGAAACTTCCTGTTATCCTTGGGTATATGATGAAAATAGTTCTGCCAACCACGTTTTTGACCTGTTCCAGCTGTCCTTAATACACTTGCTATAGGTGATCCTTCCTTTCAGTTGCAACCTTCTTGTGTCTTCTGCCTTCCTTGATAAGAATAATGTCAATGTGGTCATGGTCTAACTCCTCTGGTCATCTGCTAGTTTGTTGGATTTTGGACAAAAAAAAAACATATATTGAGTACTGATGGTTACATTAATATTTGTTGTTTGTCTAAAAATAAGAGTAATTCTTTGAAACCACTCCTTGTCTTCTGCCATTCCACCTCTACCAATGGTAAAGCCAAAAGGAGCCATTAAGGGGTGTGGTGGGGGGGGGGTGCATTTTTACTTATCAGTTTCCTGAGTCATTATACTCAGCAAATCTTTCAGTCAATGGCCAACCTGTTGATCATAAAGTTCTCTGTATTTAGCAAGGCTGGTTCTCAAAAAGCAGAAATGTGCTCTGTTTTCAGGGCAGATTTGGAATCATTTCCTCCTGGGTAGAACCTTTCAGAACTTGTGTTCTGCTGGTAAAGCCTTTGGGAGCTCAGGGTCAATCTCATGCCTTGGCCAAGCACTAGAGGTAGGTTCTTGCTTGACATCAGAGATGTGCACTGTGTGGTTATGTGTAAAAACCATTTATTCTCATCATTAGTAGGAAAATAAGCCCTTGATGTCTTTAGTAGATGTCAGAAAGATCATTAAACATTCAACAAAGGATGTTATTTCCCTCTAAGTCATTAGAAAAAGAGACGACCTTTTTTTGAATGAGAGGATTTTGCCCCTGCCGGTGTCCCTGAGCCATTTAGCACATCAAAGAAGAAAGTCCTAGTAAACTTTACATTTTATAAGCACAAAATTCAACCAGATTGGCTCCATTAAGAAATAGGCTGCTGCAGTCAAAGTTGAAACCAGTCACAGAATTTCAGTGCAAATTTACAGTATTTACAGTTAAATTGTCCAGCTGAGAATCTGTATCCCTAACATGGCCACAAGTCCAAAGCTGAGGCAAAGCAAAGACCCAGGAAAGAGCCATTGCTTCATAAATTATGAAGAGCCAACAGCCTCCACTGATAGGCTCCAGCAATGGGTGTGGGCCTTTGCTTGCTCTGGAGCTGTCCTTAATGCACTTGCTATTGAATAAGTAATGGATTTCCATCACTAATGCACATTCTCCATCTAAGAGTCATTTTCCCTGAATGTTCAAGTCTCTTTTTCAGAGATCAGACCAAGTTTACTTCAGTGTTTCATCTAGCTTCCTTTTTTTTCCTTTGTCTTTTATAGCACTATGAGATGTAAAATTAATTGGGAATTACACATGAGACTGGAGCCTCAGTACAGCAGAGGCTCAGATGGATGGTTTGGCTCTGCTTGTTTCTTTTACTCTCAAAATGTTCACAGAGTCTTGGATTTAGAAAGGGTCTTGATGACTGGACAGTTCACCCTATACTTGAATAAAAATCCCTTCTTTAATGTCCCCAGTGAGTGGTCATCTGGCCATTACTGGAAGAACTCCAGAGAGAGGAAATCCACCATCTCCTCAGGCAGCCCATCTCACTTTGGGGCAATGCTCAGTGTTAGGAACATCAAATCCAAACCTGCCTCTTTGTAGCTTCCATACGTGATTTCCAGTTCCACGCTCTGTGGCTAAGTAGAACAAGATCCATCTTTCTTACACATGGCAGATCATAAGATGTTTAACAACAGTAATCATGGGCTCCCTGGGTTTCTTCTTTTCCAGTGTAAGCACCCCCAGTCCCTTTGCCTGATCCTCACAGGCCATGGACTTGAAGCCTTGTTCCATCCTAGTTCTTTTCCTCTGGACCCTCTTCAACCTATCCATGCCTTCCTAAAATTTGGCTACCCAGACTTATCACAATACTACAAGAATGTCCAGTTCAGTGTACAGCAAGACTGTATCATGCTTTTCTTAATACAGCTGAAAATTGCATTAGTTTTCTTGGCTGCTATGTCATGCTATTTTACTTGTCTTGAGCTTGCAGCCCATTAAATTCTCATTCATTGCTTTAAATTTAATTGCCTTATTTATAGTCAAGGAGAGACTCCCTGTGGATAGTTCAGTCCTCCAGATATTCCTTTGTAAAGGGGATTATCATTAGTTGCATCAGGACAGAGAACATTGCAGAGGTTCTTGGAAGAACTCCTCAACTATCCAAAAGAGTTTGATCTAACTATCCACATGAGTAAAACCAAGTAGATGAAGAATTCTTATTGTCTAGACTCAGATATACAGTTAAATGGGCAACCTATAGAGATTGTCTATCGTTACATTTACCTTAAGGAAGTAAAGTGAATGGGCACTGAGTAAGGTTAAGAATTGATCAGAAGGAGAATGGGTCAAGTTTCCTTTGGGAAATTGAAAAATTCTGTTAATGACTCCATGTTTCTTACTGCAACAAAGTGTGTTTTTTTAAAACCAATATTCTATCAGGGTTGTTCTATGGCTGTGAGTCATGAAACATAACAGTGTCCCAAGACTGTAAATAAGAACCACACCAGGGGTAATGCAGAGATGTAATGGGGGTAAGAAGATAAGACATAAACGAATAAAGACAGAAAAGAGCTGGAGTGAGATGTCATCAAATAAATGTACACAGAAATAAGACAGACTGGTCCCTTGGTGAAAGAGACTTGTAACCTATGGACCAGTGATAGTCACCTCACAATGTCAAATGAACCAGGAGAAGACCTCATCAAGATGGATGGAACTCAGAAGGTGAGCCCGGGTGAGGATGTGGATAAGAGTTACACTGATGGACAGGTAGAGATGAATCATGACTGGCATTATTGAAGGGAACAACAATGTGGATGAGATCACAGAGCTATCTAAGTATTTGAACACTAAATATTTGTGTGATGCCATGCAAAAGACCATACCCAAAAATATAATGAAGGAGGCCCCAGAAATCATTATAGGCCTCATCAAAAAGTAAGTAATTGAGGGAGGAGAAGGAATTTCAGCTGAGACATAGGTGTTGCCAGATGGGATCATTGTATCAAAGGTTTGACCTGAGTAGGTTCTTGCTCATGTAGAAATCTGCCAGGTATTGCTGAAGGAAAGCTCCTGTTGAAGAGCTCAGAGGCAGCTAAAGCACACCACACATAGAATCAGGAGGATTTGTGTTCAAATCCTGCACCAGCAAATCCTGCATAAGCAAGTCATGTAAGCGCTCTCAGCATTATTTTTTTTTCATATGTAAAATGGGGATAAAAATAAGTCTTACTTCTCAGGCTTGTTGTGTGGATCAAATGAGAAAATGTCTGTGAAGCTCTTGGGAAAGCTTAAAGGAGCTATAAAAATGCTAGCAGTTATTTGCTTTTGAACAACATCTTGATAACATTGGAGAGGCATTCTTTAAAGCCAAATATTAGCTAAAAATAAAGCAAAAAAACCTTTTTATTTGTTTGTTTGTCTTGACTTTGAGAACCAGAAAATGAAATACCATAATTAGTATTGGCAAAAATCCACCCTGGCATCTTGCTATCAGAAGGACCTTCTTCCCCAGAGAGCTAATTTGGCTCTGGTCTCAGAAGTCCCCAGGGTAGAAACTGTCCCAAGCATGCCTTGGAAAAGCTTCCTGCCCTTGTCCCAAAACAAGACAGAAGGAAGGAAGGAAGGAAGGAAGAAGGGAAGGAAAGAAGGAAGGAAGGAAAGAAGGAAGGAAGGAAAGAAGGAAGGAAGGGAAGGAAGGAAGGAAGGAAGGAGGGATGGAAGGAAGGGAGGGATGGAAGGAAGGGAGGGAGGAAGGGGCAGAGGGAAGGAGGGAGGGAGGAAAAGAAGGAAGGAGGGAAGGAAGGCAGCAAGTAATTATTAAAACACCTACTATGTGCCAGGCCTTGTGCTAATCACTTTACAAACAATTTCTCATTTAATCCTTACAGTGACACTAGGAGGTAGATGCTCTTGTTATATCCATTTTGTAGTTGAGGAAATTGAGGCAGACAATTACATCTTTCTGTGTCTTTCAAGGAATTCCTTGATAATAAGCAGAGGATGAACTTACTGAATCACATTTCTAACATGCAAGTTACCAGGTAGCTTTGAAAGTAATCCCCAGCCCCTAGGGATAGCCATACAACAAAACTTGCCTATGACCTTACTGTGTGCTAGCCAAATGCTTGACCCCTCACTGTTGGGTTCAGTTTAGGGCAGTTCGTTCAACTCAGATTAGAAGGAAGCTACTTGGATATTCCAACTGACGTGATTGTTCTTATTTGTATGTACACACGCTGTCTCTGCTTATAGAATGAAAATCCCTTGAGGGCAAGATGTTTTCTTCTCTGGATCTTTAATGCCTAGCAAAGGACCTTGCACATAGTTGGCATTTAATAAATGTTTGATCTCCAAGTGCCTCCAACCTTTTGGATCACCAGCCATCTCCTCATACTCATGAAAACATGCCTCAGGAGGTTCACCCATCATGGATGGTGGAGAAAGGGGGGAAAGCCCTTCTTCAGGATTTCTTGGCATTTCATAGAGGCCAGTGACATATAAGGGCTGACTGAGTTCTGTTATCCTTCATTCTTACCATGAGACTGGTTCACCTTTTCCAGGTATATATTCCCCCATGATACCCCTTACTTTGTGTCTCTTGTACAATTCTCAATTGAGCAATGTGCTACAGCCCTCTCCCACCTTCATGGTACCTCTCCATTCATTGCCCTTCACATGATCATCAACTTTAATTCTTCAGAGAATACAATGTGCAATGGTTTGAAGCCACATAGCAATATTGTGAGGTTATCCATGTTAAAAGATTGGCCTTGGGATCAAGAAGAAATCTGGGGTTAATAAAAGCAGTAGGCCATTCCCCAATGGCAATTTACTCCTTAGGTTATCATTCACTGGAATTCAAATGGAGCTACGGGAATCTGTCTTTAAACCCAGATCACTCTGGCTCTCACTTATAGCCAATAATATGGCCATTAAAGGTCCCAGCCCAAGGCTCACTTGCTCTGTTTGGTTTTGATAGCTCAGAGTGAGTGTAAATAACCATTGTTTCTGTCTTGTACAGAAACTCTGAGGATCTTCTCCTCTCAGATTGATTCTTTTGTGAAGGCAAACTAGGCCATTGGTTGCTTCAGTTCTTGTGTATCCTTTGATTACTAAATGGGTGTTGTCAAACTGAGACCTGGGAAAGACCTGAGCTTAAAAAAGCCAAGATCTCCCAATGCATCCAAGGCCATAGCCAGTTGTCTTGACCTATGCCTTGCCACTGGACCCTGATGACTCTGGAGGAAAGAGGGAGACTGATGACTTTGCACAGCCCTGACTCACTTACATCCAATTTACTTGCAAGTCAAGATATCACCTTCCTGAAGTCATTGGCCCTCTTTGAGAAAGCAGGACAAACAACAACATCATCCAGGTCAATTCTGGGCCCAGCTCCTTGTCCATTTTCAGTCTAACATTTTATCAGTTACTTGGATAAAGGCATAGGTTGTATGCTCATCAAATGTGAAGATTATTCAAAGTAGGGAGGGATGGCCAACATATTGGATGATAGAATCAAGGTCTAAAGAGATCCTGACAGGTTCAAACATTGAGCTGAATCTAAGAAAATGCACTTTACCAGGAAGAAATAGAAAATCTTACACTTGGGCACTTGGGTACAAAAAAATCAACTTCTCTAGTATGAGGGGGGGGAAGCATGATTAGTCACTAGTTATTCTGAAAAAGACTTGGGGGGTGTATGAGTCAGCACTATGATGTAGCTTCCCAAAAAAGCTGATGAGATTGTGGTCTAGAAGAAGGGAAGAAGAACTTGCAGGAATAGGAAGGTGACAGTCTCACTATTTTCTGCCCTGATCAGACTCATCCAGAGTCAGGTTCCTTTCATTTCATTTAAGACATTGAGAAGCTGAGATTGATTCAGAGGAGCCAGCCAGGTTGGCAATGGGTCCATGTTATACAAGGATCAGTTGAAAGAAATGGGAATTTTTAGTCAGAAGAAGAGAAGACCTAGAGGGATCATGATATGTGTCTTTAAGTCTTTGAAAGAGGGATGACATTTGTTCTGTGTGGCCCCGGAGAGTAGAACCAGGAGTTATGGAGGGAAGCAGCAAAGAGGCAAATTTTACGTCAGGAAAAACTTCTAACAATGAGAGCTGTACAGAACTAGGATGGGCTAACTTGAGACATAAGCAGTTTCCCCTCCTTAGAGGTTTTCATAAATACTGGATAATTGCTTATCAGTTATGTGCCATTAGGGATTTCTTTTGTTTGTAAATCAAATTCCTGTGGCTGCTGAGGACCCTCCCAGTGCTCAGCTTCTGTGATTCTGTTGGTCTACATTCTGATTATCTAGCTCTATCAGTTGTTTATTCAACCCTATCTCAGATTCAGGACAAAAGAACTTTCTCATCCACTTGGCTTTTCCTGTGTGAATAGTTAACCCAAACTCTTGAATGCTTTTGGATTCACTTTAAGGTGTTCTGTTATGTTCTGTGGTTTGATGCAGTCAGCATAGTATCATCCACAAATAATAGTACCTGGAGGACCTCACTACTGATAGGAAATTGTTCTTTAGATTCACTGGACAATGGGCACACTCCATGCTCATGAAAAGCACCTTCAGTGATCATGTCCCCCTATTTTGTGCTTTGATGAAGATCAGTTATCAGAAGGTCATTGAACAAAGTCTTCTTTATCATGACACATTTCAAGGGCTCCTTTAGGTTTTTGGAGGAGAGCCTCAGAGGTGGCATTTTGCTCAACTGACTTAAAGGCTATGATGTAGTCAACAGTTAACCCAATGGGATCTTATGTGAACATACCACATGGTGACCATACCACATGTTTGAATCAGCTGTGGGACCATAAAGATACAGTCTGCTGCCAAATGGCCTTTAGGAACTGTCTCAGGCTCTTCAATGTCTGTGTCAGAGAGCTTCACTTTAGTAATTGTAGGTAGGATGAAGGAGGCTGGTGGCCTGTCAGTTATGACTATTCTTGCTCACCTTTTTTGGTAACAATAAGATCTGAGGTGTTTTTCATTCTTTGGGGTCCTCTCTTCTTTCAGAGACCCTGAGAATCCATCTCTCCAGTCTCACTGCAGGATTACCCCCAGCACAGACCTCCTTTGTGTACACTTGGTCCTCTGTAGCTGCTTTTTCTGTCTATTTTCTGTATTTCTATTTCTGCTTATTTATGCAGAACACCAGAGACTGTGATAACAGCATCCAAATGAAGGGTCTCTGCTGTCATTGTGGAGAAGAGAGTTATAAAATATACATACATAGGAGTAAAAATGGAAATTAAATTTCTTGTGATGGTGATATTCTTTATTCCTATTAAATAATTCATTTAAATTGAACAAACATTTATCACTTACAAGAAACTCTGACAGGCAGTGTAGCATGAGCAGCAAGCTGGCCTTTGAGCCAGGAAGGCCCAGGTTCAAGACCAACCCCTTTGCACATATCTTTTGGGATCTTCAGGTAACTCTCATTTTTTTTTTCCTCATCAGAATGGTTTCCCTTTGTGATTTCTGAATTTCCTCCTTGAGACTTTCTCATCCTCTTGCACTGACTTCCACTACAGATGAATGATCTCCTCAGTTCTGTACAAACTAGTGGTGATGAATGGTGAGCAGCTGCTGTGATCAAGGAAAGATCATAACACATAAGGCCTGGAATAGGCAAACATTTTCTTGCTTGTAAAGAATGGGAAGAGAATGGATTCTGTCATCTCTAGACCAGCAGACTTGACCTCGATTCTTGTGAAAATCCAGATTTTTAAGGCAATGACCACTGAAGACAGTGATAACAAAAAATATCCTGAAGATCAGTTCATGCCAGACCAACCTTCTTCCTGCTTTTGGCAGGGTCACTGAACTGGTAAGGCAGAGAAACACATAGATATAATTAACCAAGCCTTTAGGAAGTGCAGTATATTTGGAATTGGCTGACTCAAACAGTGGTCCTTAATAGTTCTTTGTCTATCAGAAGGGAATCTTCAGGGCTGTTCTCCTAGGAGTTTTCTTTTGGGGATCTTTTGTAAGAGGCTATTGGTGGATTCTTTCAATTTCTATTTTGCCCTCTGGTTCTAGAATATCAGGGCAATTTTGCTTGATAATCTCTTGAAAGATGTTGTCTAGGCCCTTTTTTTTTTATCATGGTTTTCAGGTAATCCAGTAATTTTTAAATTATCTCTCTTGGATCTATTTCCCAGGTCAGTGGTTTTTCCAATGAGATATTTCACATTTTCTTCTATTTGTTCATTTGTTTGAATCTGTTTTATAGTATCTTGATTTCTCATAAAGTCATTAGCTTCCAGTTGCTTCAATCTAATTTTGAAGGAGCTATTCTCTTCAGTGAGTTTTTGAAATTCCTTTTCCATCTGGCAAATTCAACTTTTTAAGGCATTCTTCTCCTCACTGGCTTTTTGGGCCTCTTTTGCCATTTGAGTTAATCTATTTTTTGAGGTGATATTTTCTTCAGTGTATTTTTGGGTCTCCTTTAGCAGAATGTTGATTTGTTTTTTATGATTTTCTTATGTAATTCTCATTTTTCTCCCCAATTTTTCCTCTACTTCTCTTACTTGATTTTCAAAATCCTTCTTGAGCTCCTCCATGGCCTGTAATCAGTTCATATTTTTCTTGGAGGCTTTTGATGCAGGAGTTCTGACTTCACTGTCTTCCTCTTGCTCCATTCCTTGACCCTTTTTGTCTCCAAAAAAGGATTCTATGGTCTGTTTGTGCTTCCATTGCTTACTCATATTGCCAGCCAATTACTTGACTATTGAGCTCTTTGCCAGGGTAGAATTCTGCTTCCAGAATGGAGAGAGCTTTGTCTCAAATCACTGGGGTTTTTCACAGCTGCTGGAGCTATTAGGAGGTTATCCTCTCTACAGCCCCCACAAGCTCTGGCTCACTGGTCACACGCCTCATGACCACCACCCAAGACCTTGATCCAGACCTAAGCAAGTTAAAGCAAAAGCAATTGCCCTCTGAATGGTCGCTTGTCCCTCTACAATCTGCAGAGACATCAGTGTGTATGAAAAAGAAGGGAGAGTTTTAATTGTCTGCAAGTACTATCAACAACAGTAATATAACACTTTAAAGTTTATAAAGCACCTTACAAATATCTCACTTGAGTTTTACAAACAGCCTTTTGGTTGTTATTTGGTTGCTATTATTATCCCCATTTTACAGATTACCAAGCTGTAGCAGAGAGAGGTTAAGTAATTACTCAGGACTAAGCACTTAGAAAGTATCTGAGGCAAATTGGAACTCATCTTCCTGACTCCAGGCCCAGTGTACTCTCTGGCTGTAAATATAAGCCCAAGGGGACAAACTGACATAGGACCATTAATGTCTCCTCTTTGAGTCTGATTGGTTCCAAATCCAAGGACAAAAAAAAGATACAATAATGTTAGGTTCCATTAAGGAACATTAGGGAATGTTCCAAGAATGAAGCAGTGACAATCCTACAATCCTTGTTGTTTTTGTTCAGTCATGTCTGACTCTTTGTGACCACAATGGAGATTTTCTTGGCAAAGAGACAAGTGGTTTGCCATTTCCTTCTACAGCTCGTTTTACAGATGAGGAAACTGAGGCAAACTGGGTTAAGTGACTTGCTCAAGGTCACATGGTTGATTGTCTGAAGCCACATTTGAATTCACAAAGATGAGTCTTCTTGAATCCAGGCCTGGCACTCTATCCACTGCAACACTTAGTTGCCCAAGGAGGGTCCTTAGCCCTGATCAGAATACATTTAGTGTATTGTATTCAATTTTGGGAGACACCAATTTGGAAAGCCATTCATGAGATAGAGAGGGTATAGTGGGAAACATCCAGGATGGTGAAGGACCTGGTAGTTATCTCTTGTGAAGATCAACTGAAAGAACTGGGGTTGTTTAGCAAAGAGGAGATGAGAGGAGAGGAGAAGACAGGAGAGAAGGACAGGGCAGGGCAGAGCAGGGCAGGGAAGGGAAGGGAAGGGAAGGGAAGGGAAGGGCAAGGAAGGGAAAGAAAGGGAAAGAAAGGGAAAGGAAGGGAAGGGAAGCTTGAGGGCTGGAAGAGGGTGAGGCTGGATTGCTGACTTCAAGTCTTCAAAGGGCTGTGTCTTGTTCCCTTTGGCTCTAGAGGATAGGTCCAGGGGTAGGGGAGAAGAGAATTAAAAAGAGCCTAATTTAGGCTTGAGATCAGAAAAAAAAAACAACTTCCTAACACTTAGAATGGTACAAAAGTGGAATATCCCATGTGTTTGACTATGGGCAAGTCACTTCACCCTCTTTGCCTCAGTTTCCTCATATATAAAATGAGCTGGAGAAGGAAATAGCAAACTACTGTAGTATCTCTGCCAGTAAAACCCTAAATGGAGCCACAGAGTTGGACAGGACTGAGACTACTCAGTCAGGGGTCAAACAATCAGTTGACAAACGTTGGTCAAGTATGCATCAAGAATTGTCCTAGGTGCTAGCAATACAAAGACCAAGAATGAAACCATTCTTTGCTGTAAGGAGCTGTCTGGGGAGACAAAGTATAGTATATAATATATAGTATATAGTAAGTATATACAGACAAAGAAATAACTATTAAACATGTGAGAGTTAGAATGGGAGGGCATCTGTTGCAGGTAGCAAGTGGTGCCTGATCTATGATTTGAAGGAAGAGAGCGGCTCTATGATGCAGAGGCGAGGACAGAAGAGAGGCCAGACTACAGGACTAAGGTTCAATGAGGTTGCCAAGACCGGCTGGGACAAGATTATGAAGGTCTTTAAAAGCTAGATAAAAGAGTTGATGTTTGATCCTGGAGGTGATGGTGAGTGAGCAGAGAGAGAGGGACACGACAAAGGCTTCCTCTCCTTGGAAGTCCACACATGGAGGCTGGATGACTCCTGGTAGGAGTTTTATAGTTGGGGTTCCTTTCATGCTTAGCTTGGACCAATTGACTGCTGAAGTCCTTTCCAACCCTCAAATTCTAGGATCCTGGCATTCCTGACATGGCCTGAAGACACTTAAGGAGAGAGCTTAAGAAGAGACCCATTTGTTCTGTCTCCCTTCCCACCCACTGAGGCTCACTGGTATCCTTTGCTGTGAAGTCCTCTTTTTATGTTCCTGTTACAAGTTATACATTGTACCTTCTTTGGCATGAATCAAAACACCTATTAAAATAAACACTAATTGCTTTATGCATAACTGGTTTGCCTGGGCCTTTGTGAAATCTTTGGAAGTCTCAAGACCACAGGGATGGTCAGGGGTCCAAAGACATGTGCCTCTGTGGAAGCTTCAAACCACTGCCCAGGGTTACAATGGACACAGTTCCCCTCCCTCAACTGCATTAGGGTTTACAAAATACTTGCTATATAAGAATCCTATGAGGAAGAAAATAGAATTTTCATTATCCCCATTTCACAGGTGAAGTCTAGAGAGGAGAAGAGATTTGTCTTAGGTCACATAATTACTAATTGTTAGAGCTATCTATGATACTATACTGCCTTTCAATGTTGCCTGTGTCCCAGGACTGAGAAAAATGGACAACTCTGTTTGAAAAGGCATTTTGTTCCTCTAGCACTGAGCAGAACACCCCTGTCCAGCCCCAAGCTATGTGTCCCAGAGCTTTTCCTTTCTCCCAGCTCTCCTCTCAATAATTAGACGTAACATAGACAAGAAGTTCTCAACACCACCTCTAATGTCATGAATAAGGAATTAGTCTCCAAGAAAACAGGAGCCCTGAAACATGTTATCTGGCTACATGGGGAAGAATACACTAATTTCTCTCCCGCTCTCATCCTCTTTCATTGTCCCAATTTTCCTTTCATTTAAATATAGAATTATGCTACACATACACATTCACACCCAATCACATATGTATACACACATACATACATGCATGCATACATACATACATACATACATACATACACACATAATATGAACACACACCCACACTCCCTAGAAAGTGCAGATGGGAGCTTCCATGGCAGCAGATGCTGGGAGCAGGGTCCACGACCTAAGCACTGAACAATCGTGCCTTTTTTGTCTGCATCTTTTGTCTGATGTCTGTGGATGGGGTCACAGTATCCAAGGGGGTTGCTGGTGCTAATGGACAGCCTCTGGATGATTTCCCTCTAGGAAATAAGGACAAGATTTTATTATCCCAGGCCTCCTGTGGTGTGATGTCTGCTCACAAGTTTCATGAGGAACTTTGGCTGGGCTCTCGGGAGCCAGTGGGATAAAGGAGAAGCAAAGAGGATGAGAAGGATGAATTTCGTTAAGTCTCTTATCATCTTCCCTGAGTCTATTGCTTTTTGGATAATGACCCTATCAGACATACACAGTCATGATGTTGCCACTGATTGCATTCCCATAACAATCTCTGGGTCCTCTTAACATCCCCCATCCCACCCCAACACCTCCTGTTTCCTAGACAGAATCGTCAGGCACCTCCTGATTGGGCCGCTTCCTCCTTGTGGCCCATAGCTAATGTGACTCCATGGCCATTAGTCTCCCCGCCTCTGGGGCTCCATCCTCCACTTGGCTGTCTAAAGCACAGGTCTGATCATGTCACTGTTGTGTTCAATCAACTCCTTTCTCACCTCGAAAGTCAAATCCAGACTCTGGTCTTGGTCATTTACAGTCTTTCACAAGATGGCTCCTTGCTACCTTTCTCCCATCTTATACATTGTTACTCCCCTTTACACACTCAACAATCCAACCCAACCAATCTTCCTTGCTGTTATTTATCCACAATACTCTATCTTCTGCCTCTGAGCCTTTGCATAGTCTGTCTTAGCACCCATCCTCCACCCCAACATACTCCCTCATTATCTCTACCTCTTAGATTTTCTTCAAAACTCTGCTCAGGCACTATTTCCTACATAACACTTTCCTGATTCTCCCAGCATTTTCCAAAAAAAAAAAGCTTACCTTGTACACATATTTTATTGGTACTTATATATGTACTAGATGCTTGTGAATACAACTTGTTTCATTTTTGTTTTCTCAGAACTTGCCACACTGTATGTAAGTACATAATAAATGTTTGCTGGTTGATTGTTTGGGGTAGGTTTTAAGACTTAGACTCCTACACACTATCTCTCCCCTTTTAGGGATCCAATGCTGAATCAGGGGTGCCAATCTCCATATTTTCACTAAGACCTCAGCCTCTCCCACTCTTACACGCAGGCTCCCTCTCCCTTCTTTGAACTCACAGTCCAGATGACCAGTCTCTTAAACACTGCTTTGTAAATGTCTGGATTCTTCCCTATAATTCTCTGTTGTTCCCATGAATGTTCTTGGTTCTAACTCATTCTTTCCTTTAGTGACCAACTGCACTCACCCAAGATCCTGAGCCAACCATTTTCTCCTCTTCTATGCTAGTGCTATGACAAGTTAGCAGGAAGTAGTAATAGAGGTTAGCAACTCTGTAGCTTCCAAGCCTCTGACACATGCCTAGGAGGAACTCATGGTCTCTACTCCCCTGGAGGTATTAAAGGAGGACAGAAGGCCCCCAGGTGGAGACAGGCCTTGGTCATGGAGCCAGGAGCACCTAGAATTGCTATTTTCTGTCTCTGTTACGTCTATCCTTTCCCTCTCTCAGGTGAAAGAATATGGGCAGTGGCTATGAACTTGTGAGCCTCCAGCAAGCCTCCAGAAGTTCAGGAGCTGGAGACTGTGCCAACATTTGCTGATGTCCAAGCTGGTACCAGGGCAGCCCTGAGGAACAATGTGCTTCACCCAGCCTAGCAGAGGATCAACTCTCAGGTGTCCTAGTGTAGCAAGGGAGCAACTCTTCCAGCATGCATACCATTCCAAATGAGCTTACTGGGGACCAGTGCCTTGTTACTACCACTCTGGGTTTGAAGCTATTCTCTCCTAGAATTGACATGGCAAAGAGAGGATTAGACCCCTTTTGTTTGGAGACTTCTGTCCTTGCTATATCTTCTTGGTAAATATTCCTTTGTAAGAGGTCATTAGTGTTTGGTTAAATGGCTCTGAGGAGCTAATCATTGTGTCAGTGATATGAGGAGATACTGACTGTAAAATGTATTCAATAATGGGAAGAACTAAACTAAAGGCTCTAGCCGACTGCATTAAAAAGCCCCAATCCTAAGGGGTGCCCCATAGGTCTTTGAGGGTGAACTAGGCATCCTTTGGGGGCCCAACTTGCCAGTGCAAATGGGAGTTGGGATGATTTATAAGCAGTTAGAAAGGGAAACAGCAATCTCTCTGACTCAACAATGCCTTCAAGAATTGTTGTTTGTCCTTTGTTCTTGAAGAAGACCATGACTTTAGGGAGATGATGTCATGACTTGCAGGTGAATTGAATTTAAGTGAGGGAGGGTTACACAAAGTCAAGAATAGGATAGGTTAGACTCACCTTCTCTCTTTTCTGACAGATCATGGAAATGATCTGGATTTCCCCTAGATCCAATGATTTTTACTATACCTGGATTTCGGCAAGGCTTTTGACAAAATCTTTCTGGACTGGATGGAGGGTTGAAGATGGATGAGAGTACTATTAGACACATTTGGAACTGGTTCAACAACAAGACACTAAGACTGCTAATGAGAAGACTGATCCTTTACAATCTGATTTCTGCCCTCATCACTCATGTGATGCTGCCCCTCCAAAGTTCCCAGTGATCTCTGAATGACCAATTATGTAGTTCTCTCAGTTCTCAGCCTCAGTTCTCAGTTCTCATCCTTCTTGAACTCTCCACCACAGTGAACACTGATGACTACCTCTCCACATGGATACTTTAAGGTCCATTCAAGCTCCAAATCTATAGTCCTGTAATGCCATGGTCCTTGTCTCCCCTCTCTGGTTTCCATGACACTCCTCTCTCTTGGTTTTCCTCCTACCTGTAAGACTGCTCTTTCTCAGTCACCTCCTTTTCTGGTTCATCAGCCATATTATTAACTGAAAATGTACCCCAAGTCTCTGTGCTAAATCCTCTTCTCCCCTTAGGATCTTTTACATGGTGACCTTTTGTACTCCCATGAGAGGCTGAAGGGTTTAATTAGCCTCACCCTGCAGCTGGCTCTCAGGTCTATGGATCCAGCCTGAATATCTCCTGCACTCCAGTTCAGCATTGCGAGCCACCTGGTGGACAACATCTGGGGAGTTCCTCTCCCTCCCAGGAGGTCTTCAGAGCTGAGGGTATTTTTCAGTAGGAATTCCTTGTATGCATGGGTCAGACTATGTGGTAGAGATCCCTTTCCATTCTCAAATTCTGATTTCCAACCAGATTCCTATAGGCACTTCAAATTCAATGTAGCAAAAACGCAACTCTGCATTCCTGGTTGCTATACATGGAACTATAGGCAAGTCACTCAGATCCATAGTGCCCCACACACCACTGATGTCACAGTCAGTTATCCATCTGAACTGGAGTTTCCACATGGAGAATTGTTTGGAATAATGGAAAATGGAGGTAGAAACAAATACAGCTATCAAGAATCAGATCCATTTAAGCTTTGAGGGGCTATCAGTGGATAGAGCATTGGACATAGGGTCAGGAAAACCAGAGTTCAAATCCTACCTCAAACACTTTCTGAGAAAGTCACTTAATTCTTGTTTTCCTCAGTTTCCTCGTCTATAGAATGGAGGTAACAAGAGCACCTACCTCCCAGGGCTGTTGTGAGGATAAAATGAGATCATATCCACAAAGTGCTTGGCAAACTTTAAAGTGTTATATAAATGAAAGTGCTTGTTATTTTTATGGGTCTCAGATGGAATTTTAGTTTATGGGGGAAAAAAACTTTAGATAATTAGTCACTGAAATTTTTCAGTCATCAGTAAAGGAACAAGAGAAAGGACATCTATTTACAGACTGACAGAGAGTGATAGTTGGCCCAAGCGCAAGGTGTGTATCTCCCTGCTTCAGTTAGAGCCACCAATTTGTGGTGCTAAAGGTTCCAGAAGAAAGAGTTTCCCTTTCCCAAGGTCTTCCTTCCCATCCCCAGCTTTTTCCAGGCCCTCTATCTTTTCCTCTATGCAAATCATTCAGGATCCTGTCTCCCACTGTCAGGGCATCTTTTGAACAAAGACAGGGCAGCCACTAAAAGAAGCCTTTATTGAGAAAGCCTTTGATCCAGCATGATGAGCTCCTAATCTGCTAAGTCAATAGAGCTGCCTTGTAAGGCCCAAGAAAGAAAGCATTTTTCCCTGTTAGCCTGTTTTCTGGGACTCCAGAGTGATTCCTTTTGGGGGGGAGGGTTGGGGGAGGGAATTGGGGATGGGATCTTACTTTGATCCTTATGTCAGCCTAGCATCAAAATAGGGTTTAGCTTTCATGACAGGATGGGCTTCCTATGCTCATTTTCTTCCAGCAAACAATGCCTTTAAAGGATTTCAGCTTTATGCAGGCACAGAGACCCCAACCTCCCAACACATGCATATACCCTGTGCTCTATCATCTTTCTGCCCCAAATTATCATGGGTGCTGAGCATTTGGGAATTCCCCAGACAAGGAGTGACATGTAAGAAAAATATGGATTCTATAACGCCCAGGAATCATTTTCTTATCTCTCCCATGTTCCTTTGCAGAACCAAAAGGCATGTTCAAATGAGGTTAGAAAAACAAAACCAATTTCTATCTTCCTCTCAACACTTTAGTGAAACTGGGCCAAGGCCTTGATCTTGGCTGGTTCAGCATTTGGGGCTCTGTTAATTCGAGTAGTATTGGCCCCTGGGAACACTCTACTGTGAGTATGTTGTAACGGAAACCATAAACCCCCAGCATTTTCAATGAGATACCCATGTAAGGCTAGTCTCTGTGCACAAAAATCTCACCAACAACTTCTCCTGTGCAGAATGGAGACCTCACAATGGGGGATGTTTCATCTCTAGTGTAGATGAGTTTATGTTCATTTGCTTGAACTCCCTTGTAGGAAGTGGCTTGCTTTTAAGCAAACCAGCTTGGTGGGGTTGGACAGGCACATGCAGTCTATAACAGTGGACTAGAGAAAAAGGAACTAGTCTCTCTGCAGGGTTTGGACCTGTGACTTTGGTCTCATTTACAGAAATTAGGAATCTTTGATTCTCAGAGAAAACTCAGCAGTCATTTGATACAACCGGAACCAGGATGGCCTTTATAATACCAATCAATATATAAATCAGTAAGCATTTACTATGAGTCATCCCCAATAAGCAGTCATCTAGTAAAGTATCAAGAGACTGTAAAAATACTTGTCTTAGAGTCTAACAGCCCAGGTTCTACTTTTTGAATTCACTAATTGCTAGTTTATGACCTTGGACCAGTCAATAAATCCAAAGCTATAACTTGCATATGGTACATGAACAACTTCTTACTAGCTGGCAAAATTCTCTTTCTGACTAGAGCTTGATGACTACATTTCTTGGTGAGCTATGCTTGGAGCTACTTTCTGATGACATCCTAAAAATTCTATTGATCTGTACTTTACCCCCTTTGTCCAATACTTCTGGGCAATTTTCATGAATGCTTTTGTGAAATATAGCATCTGGGTTTTTGTTTCACCATGTTTGTTTGTTTTTCTGGGAAGCCAATGATCCTGATTGTCTTGCTGAGCCTGACCTTTGTAAAGACATCCAGTGCCCATCCAATTTTCTTTTCTTTATTCTTTTGCTATATTTCTATTGCATCTCTGTACTTCTGTGTTCCATCCCTGCCTTTCTCCTTTTCAGAGTGTCCCTTGATTTATTGAGATATTCCACTTTTCTGTTCTATGTTGTCAGTTTTCTTATTTGTCTTTTCGAAATTGCCTTTGAGATCACCAATTTTCTTCCTTACAACTTCTTGTAATTCTACTATTGAGCGTCTGAACCATATTGAATTTTCTCAGAGCTGTTTGGTTCTCACTTCTGGGAACCTAGTTGTTTTTATGATAGCATTTTCCCCTTCTGGTGACCACAGTGTCAACATAATTACAGGGGTTATATTGAATCTACTTGGGAAACACAATGTTCAAGGTTTATTGAATGTCCACTGTTTATTAACAAGAGGCCACTTCAGCTAACACAAAGGCTTTAGCTATGGAATAAAATAGAAATTATTTGACAACATTCATAAATCTATATGCCGTCTATATTTTTTTGAGAAGGGAAGCAAGGTAATCAGGGTTAAGTGACTTACCTAAGATTATACAGCTAGTAATTGTCAAGTGTCTAAGGACAGATTTGAACTCAGGTCCTTCTGACACCAGGGCCAGTGCACTATTCACTGTGCCATCTAGCTGCCCCTACATTTTATTTAGTACATAGTTGTCACATAGTTTCTCCTTCATTAGAACTACTTGACAGCAGGGACTATTTTTTATGTTTCCCCTCCCAGTGATTAGCTTGGTGATTAGCATACAGTAGGTACTTAATAACTGCTTCTTTTTTTTTTTTACTAGATTTGACATATTGCTCTTGGTTAGAATCTTAGATCTGAAAGGAATCTATGAGATCCAAGATTTTACAGATGAGGAAACCAAAACCTAGACAAGTTAAATATCTCATTCAGGGTCCCACAGAGTGAGATAGTCAAAGAGTTCACGCATCCTAACTTGAAAGCCTGTGCTCTTTGCTCCCCACCATCTTGCTTCCTTCTGCTATGTGGGCCTTAGCAGGTTTCCTTCAGAACTGGGGTGGGAATGTGGCTCATAGGACCACAGGTTTAAAGCTAGAAGAGGTCTCAAAAGTCCAAACCCCTCATTTTACAACTAAGGAGCCTGAGGCATCTTTTCATGAACATATGTGGGAAATATTAAAAGAAGGAACAACAGCCTGCCTGGTTTTCTTACTTTATCCACAAACTAATAGAAAGATTTTTCTGGGGGCAGCTAGGTGGTGCAGCAAATAGAGCACCGGCCCTGGAGTCAGGAGGACCTGAACAAATCCAGCCTCAGATACTTGACACAAAAAACTAGCCATGTGACCTTGGGCAAGTAACTTAACCCCAATTGCCTTACCTGCACCCCTCGAAAAAAAAGCAAAAGAAAAAGATTTTTTTCTGCGAGAAAAATCTGCCATCAATTTGATGAAGTAACTTATTGACTTTGTACAATACAGGCATGGCATTCTTGTGTCAGACCTGAGAGTCTTTTCATTAGAAGAAAGAATGGAAAAGAGTCCTGGACCAGAAGCCTCACATTCTGGCACTAGTCCTGGCTTTACCCATTAACATCTGAGCAAGGCATGGCCTCTCTGAACCTCAGGCTTCTCCTCTGTGACTTGGTAGCCTAGCTCACAGGAAATGCTAGGAGGAACAACAACAACAAAAAAATAATGCGTAGCATTTGTAATTATAAGGGCAACCCAATCATTTTTGAAATGGCTAAACAAAGGTTTAGAGAAGTTAAGAGACATGAGCAAGGTGGCACAGCTAGCTAGTGAAAGGTCATTGAAAAACCCTAAAGTTTTATCCAAATCAAAGATGTTAAAGGCAGCCAATTACATATCACCATGTTTGAACAAATTCCAGAGAGCTGTCCTTTTGAGAACTCTGTGGTTGGAGTTTTTCATTGTGGGTCGTTAATCATGAAGGATGATAAAAAGAAGAAGGGGGTCACAGAATTGGGATTTTGAGATAGAAGTGTTGAGGACAGCTGATTATGGTCAGAGGGCTGCTGACTTTACTGACTGAAGCTGACCTTGTCTCCATTTCCAGATCCAGGAATTGCCTGAGGCTGACGGAGCCCGGATGCTTACCTCCCTTCCCCTACACCAACCCCACCTCAGGCTGTGCTCCCCACCCCCCAAACCACCCCCTCAGCTCTCAGCCTTGGACTATTTTGTAAATACTCAACTAACCCCTCCAGAGATTCCCAAGGCTTTTCTATGGACTTTCTGTTAGGCAAAACAACTTACCTTGTAAAACCACAGAATATCCCAATCCCTCTCACCAGCAGCTGAGCCATTCTCAGAATTATATCCCTGTCCCTCAGCTTTGGTACTCTATAAAAACCCTTCACCCAAAGTCCTCCTCGGGCACTCCAGCAGCAGCTCCCTTGCAGCCAAAAGAACACTTTTGGCTATGTTGGCTGTGTTCTCTTTGATTCAGATTGACAGAAGGAACCTCAGAAATTGTCTAGTCTCCCCACATAATCCTAGGTTGTTAATATGACTTCTGTCATGCATAGAAGGTATCTCCCATTTGGACTTGTTCTTTGCTGGATCTCAAGACCACCATTCCTGGGATGTGGTCTATATTTAGTAGCCCAAGGGTCTGTAGATATCAATATGCTCTGTTCCATTTGCCAGAAGCTTTTTTGTTATCTTCCTGCTGTGTCTGCTGAACAAAATAGAAATGAGTTCAGTGCCTTGTAGCACCAAGGACAAGGAATCATACGTGCTACAGATGGTAGAGATCTCAGGGAGCAGCTCCTAATCCAGCATCCTTATTTTACAAGTTTGTATCAGCCTAGAACAGGAAGATAGACAAGTACTAAGGTGTGATGCATGATAGGTGATTAAAAGTATCGGCAGGAAATACATGAGAACCACAAATACCAGCAAGCCAGAGCATGCAGAAGAGTAGGCAGAGCAGTGTAACATCGGAGGACAGCTGTCTGGGCAGCAGAGAGGCTCCCCACCAAGTCAGTCACTGGCACCAATTGCCAGAAGCAGGGATTCATGGGATTGTTGTTGGGACTTCATTCTCAAAAAGGACCAGTGACATTATGGGGCATATCTTGGCTTGCCCCTGAATTGGATTTTAGGAGGCAGAGCTGCACTAAGTGGTCAGCCTCACTCTCTCTTCCTGAGTGATGACTGGTGATGGCCAGGGAGGCTGTGGATGACCTTGCCATCTTCAACGTCTGACCAAGCTCTAACCATTCCACAGCATCAGTTTCTGCCACCTTCATGGCTATTGGAACAAATCATTCTCATCCACCCATTCCACTGAGGGAAGTCTTCACCTATTTGGGGTAGACACCCCCTAACTTAACAACAGATCTGAAGCTTATTGATGACCCTCAGGCTGGTTTAGCCAATCAGCCCAGACAGTTTTACTGGGGTGTGATCACTGCATGTGCTAAAGCTTCTTGGAGCCACAGGTGGAAGTGGGTGACCAGTTAGACACCAAAGGTAGGTCAACAGCCCTTTCACCAGAGCTGCTAGTCCTCCCTGAATGGCCCATACATTCCCATTTTGCATTTATTCAGGATATGTTTCTGTATGTATGTTATCTCCTGCAGTAGAGTCTCCCCTTTCAAAATCAAGGCCTATTTCATTTGTAACTGAGTGTCCCTAGCACCCAACAGTACTTTGTCGATAATAAGTGCTTAATAAATGCTTATGGATTTGGTTGATTGATTGAAAGTAAGTATAAAGGCATGAAGAGCCCAGTAGGATATTTGTAAGGCAGCCAGTGACCAAGATGGTGAAAGACTTCAAGATGGCAACTGATGAGACCAGTTGAAGGAACCTGGGTATGTTCAACCTGGAGATGAGAAGAAGAGGGCAGATATTACGTAGGGTCAGTGAGAAGGATGTTGGATCCATGTAAGAAAAGACTTTCTAACAGTTTCATGCTGTAGCGAGAGTCCTGGACTTAATATCCAGGAAGACCTGAGTGTGAGTCCTGCCTCAGACACTTGGATGGTCCTAGGCAAGTCACTTAAACCCCTCAGCCATAGGGTTATTGTGAGGTAGAAACAAGACAATGTGCAGTGTTTTGCAAACCTTAAAATGCTAAAAATGCTCATTGTTAGTATTGTGGTTGTTCAGTGATTTTTCAGCTCCGTCTGACTCTTTGTGGGATTTTCGTGACAGAGATGCTACAGGCTTTGCCATTTCCTTCTCCCGTTCATTTTACAGATGAGGAAACTCAGGAAACAGGGATAGAGGACTTGCCCAGGGTCACACAGCTAGCAAGTGTTTGAGGCAGGATTTGAATTTGGGTCTTCCTGACTCTGGCCTGTCTGTCTGTCCAGTGCCCCCACTCATCTGCCCTTCGTTATGATCAGTGCTACCCCAAAGTGGTTCATGCTCATTCCAGAGGTCTTTGGGTGGAGGACACCTGGACTTGGTGTCATGATTTGGTCAGATGTAGATCAGCCCTCTGAAGGCTTCTGAGGACTCTGAGATGCTGCATTTCTGTGATTCTGATGGACATCATCCCCTTAGACCCTTACAAATTTTCCCCAATGGCTACATTTCCTGGCTTTCTCTTCAAAATATGGCCCACCCCCAAATTCATTGCATCATTCCATAGCACTCCAGTGTTACCCCCTTGCCTCATACATATCCTCACCTTACAACTCAAAATTCCAATTTCCATACCCACATTCTCCCCTCACCATGCTCTGCTTCCTCCCCAATCAAGGTGCCCTCTGCAGCCAGGCATCTGCTAGGGAACACAATGGCCTGCTATGGAGGCAGAGGCAGACAGATAAAGGAGGCTTAGGTATGACTGGTGGGGAGGAAGCTAAGGAGGAGCTAGTGGTCAAATAGACACTAGGACCAGGCACAGGAACACAATCAGGAAGGATGCCAAAGCTAGTCAGGTGGAATGTGGGAAAGCGGATGCCAGAGCCCAGGTGGAGGAAGCATTTGAGCTGGCTCACTCTGAGCCATAAGATGTGGCTCAGCTAAAATCTTTGCTTGACTCATCAGCTCCAAAGGGCTCCTTCATCTTCACTGAATCATTCACATGGAAGGCTATCCTATGCGCGAGCCATTCCGTGGGGAACTCTGCATATCACTTTATCCCATCTCTAATGGGTGACTCTCCCCTTATCCTGTCCTATAGGACCCTATGTACAGGTTGGGAAGGGGAAAGGAACAAACATTTATTAAGTACCTGCTGCATGCCAGGTACAGTGCAAAGAGTTTTACAAACATTTCATTTGATTCTCACAACAAGATGTTCACCTGCAGTCATCTGCGAGGTGGATTCTGCTACTAGTCCCTTTTACAGGTCAGGAAATTGAGGCAGACAAAGGTTAAGGGACTTGTCCCAGGTCACACAACTAGTAAGAGTCTAAGAATGGATTCAAACTTGGGTATTCCTGACTCTAGATCCAACGTTCTACCCACTGGGCTGCCTAGCTGACTCAATTGAGTTTGACTTAGTAGATGGGTTCTAGGGACATGGAGGCTGAGTGGGCTGCTGAGGCCATACACTCATGGGTCCTGTGTTCTACCCTTCAGAATGGAAGGAATCCTGGAGACCATCCAGTCCAACCCCCTGATTGTATGAATAAGGAAGTTTAGTGACCTGCTTGAGGTCACATAGTTTGTGTCCAAGGTAGGATTTGAACACAGGTTTCCTGGCTCCAAGTCCAGAACTTTATCCACTTGTCCTATGACTTGAGTGCTAGAGATCAGTAGGTGAATAGTATGAATGTGTATGTGTGTGTGTGTGTGTGTGTGTGTGTGTGTGTGTGTATGTGTGTGTCTAGGCTTTGAGAAAGCGAACACAGGGACAGGGGAGAGAGGGGAGTCATGGTTCAAATACAGGACTGGGCTTCAGGAATCAAAGGCACAAACAAAAACCCAGACCAAAGATCAAAGCCAGAAATCCACTGGTGAAGGAGATCCCAGGTCAAGGGGCCAGGCAGCAGAGAGGAGACCAGCCTGAGCTCAGGAGCCAAGCACTAAAGCTAAAGGATTGGGGAAGGGGTATGGTCTTCAAACAATGACCATTGAATCAGTGCAGCAAACTGACATTAGGTGCCAGGAAGGTGCTGAAGTGACACAGTGGGCAGAGGGCCAGCCTTGGAGTCAGGAAGATTCCCGGGGGGAGCCCTCCTCCTGCTATTCCCTAGCCTATGGGACCTTCCCCAAGTCACTTTATGTCTTGGCCCCCAACCCCTGGCTAAGTCACCAAGTCAGAGAGGAGTCATTGCTCTGCTCTGGGGTAGGGAGTTTGCACAGAAGAAGCTGCCTCCATGGATGAAATCGCAGACGCGGCCACTCCTCCCTGCTCCTTTCTCCTCCAAGGGCCCAGCAGTGAGCTAGACCCCAGCACAATCCATGCAAAGCATCCCGATAAATCCACGGTCGATACAATGAAGGATGAAAGCCTGTGACGTTAACCCAGGACAACATCATGTGGGGCACATGCACACAGACGTAATCCCACATCTAATTTTTAGTTCTCACGCGTGTCCCAATGTCTCCCCTGGACAAGGTAAACTCCTCGAGAGTCGAGACTGGTTTTGAGTTTCTGTATTCCTATTACCTAGCGCATAGTAGCGCATAATATGCGTTTGTTGATTGACTGATTGGCCAGCTGGGATATAGGCAGGAGGCCATGGGCTCAGACATCTGCCATACCCTTAGGAGGAGACCCTCCTTAACCTCACCGGGCTTGGAATTCAGGTGACTCCGGGCTCTGCTCCTTGGCCTGGGCGGTCATCATCAGTCACTCTTCCTGTAGAACCTGGAATAATTCTGAATCTTCTGTCTGCCTCGAGGCCTTGCCTACACATCCTGCCTGTCCAGAGAAATCTCTGCCCTCTTTGATCTGCTGCCATCACCAGAAGTGCCCCATGTTTTATAATCAGAGGCTGTTTGCTATTTTTATGCATTCTCCCTTTCGCAGCTACCATCCTGTGCTGGACACTTTTCTCAGCAAATCTCTGGTTGTTATCAGCTTAGACTTGGGCATATTCTTCTTGGCTACTTGTCTTGGGGAGAAGATACATTAGGTGAGGAAACAGCATCATGGTGTTTGGAAAAGCTGGTGCAGACCAGATCCTTAACTGAAGCTGGCATGCAACAGGTGCCAAGTTTCCTGAATCTAGGACCCTGGACCAATCCTGAGAAAGCAGTGATGAGGAAGAAATAGGAATCCCAGATCCTGAGCTTCGTCCATCTGTCCAAAGCAAGTATCCATGCCAGCTGGTGCAGACAAGCAGGGGACCTTGAAGACAGCAGGAAAGCCCTTTTAAATCTAGAGTAGATGATAAGACCCGGGGCAGCACCAGGACAGCTCCAGTCACCCATTCCTCTGGGCAGATAGGGCTAGTTCCCAGGGAGCTCTGCCTGCTGCCTGTTCCTGTGCAATCTCAGTCTCAGCCTTATAGACACTGCCTAACACAGATGTCCTTTTATCCTTTTTCATGTGCTGACTCCATGCCAATGAACCCAGCCTTCCTGGCCACAGCATTGTCTTCTCACCATCTGTCTTCCCACCAGACACTCTTCATTTTGGAAGCCATCAGTAATAAGAATCAGCAACATTTTTGCTAGGGTTTTGCTAATCCCTATCCCCATTACCTTGTTTTTATATAGTATAAGTTTTCAATACACTTTTTTATGTATGTGTTCTCTCCCCTCGTAGAGGGTAAGTTCCTTGAGGGTTAGGGTTGTTCATTTTTTGCCTTAGATATCCAATATTTTGGATGTGGTATGCTTGTTTATAGCTTGATTGATTGATTCTGATCTAGCTGCCTTTCAGGGTATCAGGGAAAAGGTCCTTTAGTGTGTCCCCAGCTGCCCACTGGACATCAGAACTGGACATTCCCTAGGCATCTTAAGTACATCAACTGTGTTTTATTACTTTTGTTTTTACATCACCTATGTTTCCTAATAAATTCCTCCCCTCCCTTCCCCAAGGAGCCACTTCTTATAGCCAAAAAAAGACAACCCTGGTTCAGCAAAACTAACCGAAAAATCAGCCATGTTAGATATTATATGAAGTATGCCACATCCATGGTCCCACATCCCCACTGCCAAAAAAGAAGAGAGGGAGTTAGATTTTCATGTCTCTTCTTTAGGGAAAAGGTTGGTCAACTTTACCATTTTTAAATGAAAAAATCCCTTCTTGCTGCTCCCACTCTACCCCCTACAACCCTGGTCAAAAAGCAAAGCTTTTTTTAATAGACAGGATCATGAGTCTTCCCCTCTTCAGGGCTGGACATCCCCTTTGGCCAGCCCTGTACCAGCAGATCAATGTGCTCTGGCCTCGTATGAATCAAGTATCCTAGCAGAAGAATTACTGCAATTATTCTTGTTGCTGATATTGTCATTGTCCAAAACCCAGTTGTTTGGACCACGAGGCTAAAGCAAAGGCCCTGCTGTCCTGCCCTCACATTGTCATCATGGCTGGTAACCAGGAGGCAACATTGACTGGTGCCCAGAAGGCAATGGTAGGCTGTTGAATTCAAGCCTTGAAAACCCCTACCTAAGAAGTTAGCAATGGCCCCTTAACTTCGTGGCCCAGGGCCAAGAGCATGTTGGGCTGAAGGCAGGGCCCCAGTATGACTGAACCAGTGGATACCCCAGAATATTTCCAGGGGATTGTATAGTTGGTATACTACTTTATCCAATCTACATGTCAACTTCAAGTTAATCTATACTTTTTTTTATTCCCACCAATAATATTGATGGTTCTATTGATTAGAAATGCCCCAGGACACAATGAGGATTCTGCCCTCCTCCCCACTGCCCACTAGAATTGGCATTGTTTCTTCATGTCTAGGTCTCCAGAAACTCCAGGTTGGCAGGGGGCTCTGAAAACTGACTCCACACCAGGAGTCCCAGTCTACCTGACAAGTGATTATCCAGTCTTCCCTTTAAGATGAGGCTTTTGAACATGGAGGTCAGCAACTGTTTTTACATTTGATAGCTGCATTTCAATATAATTTGTTTCCTTTGTAATTCTGTGTGTTTTAAGCATTTAAAAACATGATTCTTAGAAGTCTGGCTTCACCAGACTGCCAAAGGCCTTCTCTAACAACAACGACAACAATGAATATTGAAAGCCCTGTTTTAAGACCTCCAAGGAAGGCAAATCAACTGGCCCCCAAGGCAGCCTGGTCTGTCTTTGGATAGCTCTCAGTATCAGGAGGGTATTCCCAACCACAGCCCCCATCCTGCCTCTCTTCTCCTTCCCTCCGTTCTTCCCATTTGTAGCCTCTGGGACTAAATAGACCAAGCCTCATTCCTTTGCTTGTGGCAGCCTTCATACACAAAGGCAGCTGGCCTGTCCCTTTGAGCTTTCTCTTCTCCAGGTAAAGCTTCCAGTGTCTTCAGCTGATTCTGATCTGCAGGCCAGTCTCTGTCCCCATTGACTCTGGTCCCATGGGTGCTAACCAGATTGTCAAACTCTGCCGGAGCCTGTTTCATGAAAGGCTCTCACTAAAGCTCCCTTGACTCCAAACATGTGCCTGACCCTTGAATGTTGGTGCCCACAGGGAGCAGACGTGGGCTGTCCTCGTGCACTCTCAACGGGCTCAGAAAGGTCAAGACCAACTGACTTCTGAAGTTGATGGCTATGGTTTTATAACTGCCTGTAAGCCTTTTTAGATGATTCTGCATGGGGGGGGGTGAGGGGGGTGAAGAAGCATTGATTAAGTACCAACTGTATGCCCAGACCTGTGCTAAGTGCATTTTACAAATATTATTTAATTGGATCCTCACAACAACCCTGAGAGACATGTGCAATTTATTATTATTTCCATTTTACAGCTAAGGAAACTGAGGCAACCAGAGGTTAAGTTACTTTCCCATGGTCACACAGCTACCCAATTTGAACTCAGGTATTCCTGACTCCAGATTTGATATTCCATGCCACCTAGCTGCCTCAGTGACAGATTATGAGGCCTGGATAAATCTTTTGCTACCAGAATCAAGGGAAGTCTTAATAAGCACTAGATGGCACAGAATTAGGGATGGCTGACACCCTTATGTGAGTGAGGAGATAGATTTAGATTCTGGTTTTCCTCTTCCCTGGCTGGTGGAGGCTGGGAGCAGGGGAGGGCTCTGGGGAGGTTCCACCTGTATCCCCAGGGTAAGATGCTCATGCTCTCTGTCTTTGTCTCTGTCTCTCTTTCTCAATCTCTCTCTCTCTCTCTCTCACTCTCTCTCTCTCTCTCTCTCTCTCTCTCTCTCTCTCTCTCTCTCTCTCTCTTTTTCCAGTCTGAGTTAAACCCTTCTCTCTTGAGCAAACTGAGAGAGCCTGAGGTCAACTGAAGAATGTTCTGGTGGTCTGGAGACCTGTTCCAATACACAGCCTTTCTGTGGACACCTACTTAAAGTTCTAGTGACTCATTGAGTTTACAGGACAGATTGGGAGCCTGGAGGACAATCCACAGAAGATCTTTGTTGGACCAAGTCCTGAAGTCACAGCATCCCAGGGCATTACAGCTGAGAGAGACTTCAGGGATCATTTATTCCTTTTACAAAGAGAAAACAAGCCCAAGGAAGCAAAGGCTCTATACTCACAATGCTCTTATGATGATGACTGTGAGAGGGACTGAAACCCATTGATTCTTTGAATCTGTGAGTCCAAACCAGGTTTTCCTTAGTTCATTCCTTACTCTCCTGACTCCTTCCACACCCGGCCCCCACTCCTAGGAGTGTTAAGGGCCCTGACTTTACCTGCCTCGTACTGGAATAGAAAATGTGATCACCTGCAGGCTGTCTTTAAAACTATTTTCCAAAATGACTTTAAAGTTCTAAGGGATTAATTTCAAGGGAAAGGATTGTTTAAAAACTTTCTTTGCTATGAATAACTTGATTACAACAGGAGTCTTCTCTGCTGACCGAATTTCTATTCATTGTTCTATTTCAAAATGGAGCCACCATTGCTTGGGGTCCCTGGGCCTTACAGCACCATGCCCTGGCTCCCAAACTGAAGCGTTCCATTAATAAATGTCCTTTCTTCCTGAAAGAGGTAAAGGAAGAAGGACCATATGTGGGACTGATTGAATTGTGAAGTGACTTTGAACTGGTAGTTGGAACAGGAAACTGGAAATTAATATACCCAACAGCTCATGAGATCAATCAGTCAGCCAACAAATAGTTATGAAGCATTCGCTGCATGACTGGAGCATTTCATTTCTTTGATTAAATAAACTCCTTCATGTTTTCGAGGGCAGAGGCAAAGTGCACACACAAGGCAGCTGGAGTGATGGGGGGGGGTAGGGATGTGTAAAAACTTTTTTGAAAGGAGGCAATTCCCCCCCCCCCCCCAGGAGAGAGATTTGATTGGAGTTTTCTCTTTCTTACGGTCTGAGCTTCTAGATCTGACTGACTGACCAGGTGACCTTGGGGCACCCTCTGGAGGGCAAAGTTAGACCTTCTGATGTTGGGAAGTGTTTCCCATTAGCTCTGAAGACTAGGAGCAGGGGAAGTTCCAAGTGAAGGGAGAGGTCAAACCTATCAGAACAGTTGACACTTACTCACCAGAAAAGCAAGGAAGCAGCCTGGGAGCAGACCTGGTTCAAATTTCAGGGATGTCACAACTAGCCCTTTCACCTTAGGTCACTATTTCTCCAATCTGGGTCTCCATTTGTTTTGCTGTAAATGAATCAGGCTGGACTGACAGGTCTCTAAGATAGGGGGTGGGGAGGAGGGAGAAGAAGAGACCAATCACATCTCAGTGAGGAGAAAAAGAGTGTTCAACCTGGCTAATAAACTCTGCTGGAGGAACACAGGGTGGTTGGTCCAGAGAGACCTCCTCACTTAGGAATTCTCACTCTCAAAAGCATCAGTTTGAAGGCACCCAGCTTTGCTTATATTTCAGCTCTCACAGCCATACATTGCTACTAGAAAAACCATAACTTTGACCTCACCAATCATTATTGGCCAAGTGATATATCTACTTTTTAGTATGCTGGCCAGATTTTCCATAGCTTTCCCTGCAAGAAGCAAGCATCTTTAATTTCAAGGCTCCATCCACCATCTGCAGTGATTTTTGAGCTCAAGAATATAAAATCTGACACTGCTTCCATTTATTCTCCCCCAGTTTCCTGGGAAATGATGGGACCAGTTGTCAAGATCTTAGTTTTTTGTTTTGTTTTGTTGTATGTTAAGGTTCAAGCCAACTTTTACACTCTCCTCTTTTACTCTCATCAAGAGGCTTCTTAATTCCTTTTCACTTTTTGCCATTAGAATGGTATCATCTGCAGATATGAGATTGCTGTTATTTCTCCCAGCAACCTTAGTTCCAACTTTTGATTCATCTGGCCTAGCATTTCATATGATAAACTCTGCATATAAGTGAAATGGATAAAGTGACAATATGCAACCTTATCCTGCTCCTCTCCCAATCTTAAACCCATCAGTTGTTTCATGTTCAGTTCTAACTGTTGCTTGCTGCCCTGCACACAGGCTCCTCTGGAGATGAAGAAGATGCTGTAGCACTCCCACTTCTTTGAGGAGTTGCCACATTTTGTTGTGATCCACACAGTAAAAGGCTTTAGTGAAGCAGAAGTAGGTGTTCTTTATGAAACTCCCTTGTTTTCACCATAATTCAGTGGATACTAGCAATTTGGTCTTTAGTTTCTCTGCCTCTTCAAAAACCAGCCTGCTCTTCTGATAATTCTTGGTTGTTGTTGAAGGTTAGCTTGCAGGATCTTAAGCATAACCTTGCTGGCATGTGATATGGGAATAATTCCATCAAATTTTTAAAGAATAGTTAGGACCTCTGTGTCACAAATTAGCCTTAATAAGTGAGAAAAAAGCACCTTACCAGAATCCATTCATGAGATGAATATAGTCCTAATATTAACCAGGGAAAGATGAAATAGAGAAAGAAAACTTCAAGCCAAGATAATTAATGAATATTGACTCAAAAATTTCAAACAAAATCCTTCCAAACAAATACAGTGTTTTATCTAAGAAATCATTCATTACAACCAAGTGGAATTTATACCAGAGGTACAAGGATGGTTCAACATTAGGAAAACAGTCATAATTAATCACATTAAAAACAACACGCCCAAAACCATATAATCATCTCAACAGATACAGAAAATAGCCCTTGACAAACTACCACAATCTCTTGTTCTAAAAATCTTACAGAATATAGTTACAAAGGGTCCTTTTTAAAAATATCATAAAAATGCACCTATCTAAAACTAAAAGCAAGCATCCTATACAATGGGGATTCACTAGAACCTTTTGGGATAAATATGAAAGTAAAGCCAGAATGTTCACACTTCCCCCTATTATTTGATATAGTTCTGGAAAAAAATACGATAAGAGAAATTAAAGACATAAAGACAGGTAAGGAAGAGATAAAAACAATCCCTATTTGCTGATATGATGATATATTTAGAAAATCCTATGGAATCTGTCAAGATATTGAGACTATTAATTGCTTCAGTAAAGTTGCAGGCTATGAAAAGGTAGGCGGTATAGTGGTCCATTCCAAATATCTACAAAATGCACAAAATATCTGGGGATCAACCTCTAAAAGCACATAAAAAGACTTGTATAGGTTCAATTACAAAGTACAACTGCAAGAAATAAAGAATAACTTACAAAGCTGGAGGAATATTCATTGTTCATGGCAAGACTGTGCCAATATAATAAAAATGACAATAATTATGCTATATTACGGCAAGCAATAAATTTACCAAGGAGATACTTTATAGAATTTGATAAAATAACAAAATTCATGAGAAAAAACAAAATAATATCAAGGGAAATGATGAAAAGGAATAGAGTAAAAAAGGAAAGAGAATTTCTAGACCTTAAACTATATTATAAAACAGCAATCATCAAAATCACCTGATATTGATAAAAAAAAATAGATACATCAATGGAAAAGATTATGCAAAGGAGATTTAGAAACAATAGAACTCAATAACCCAGTGTTTCCTAAAGTGGAAAACACAAATTACCTAGGGAGAAACTCTTTATTTGATAGAAATTGTAGAAAAAACTGAAAAGTCTGGCAGAAATTTGACTTACACCTTATATCATATTCCACAATACATTATAAGTGGATATATTAACCTTAGTATTAAAAATTATTATTTTTAAAAAAACAAGAAGCAAAATAGATAATATACCTCTAATAGATTTGAGTAAGAGGTATATTTTTACCCAAAGACGTAGAAGCAATCTATGTATCAGATTTCTTTGATAAGGATTTAGTATCCAAGATGGGGCAGCTAAGTGGTGCAGTGATTAGAGTGCTGAGTTCAAATCCAGATTCAAACACTTACTAGTTGTGTGACCTTGGGCAAGTCATTTACCCTGTTTACCTCACTTCCTCATCTGTAAAATGAGCTACAGAAAGAAATAGCAAACCACTCCAGGATCTCTGCCAATAAAACCCATAAAATGCAGTTATGGGAGTTGGATATGACTGAACAACAAGAATAACAACAACATCATTTAAAGAAACCCATTGTGCCCAGGTAAACCAAACCTCTAAAATGAGGAAAAACTGTCCTTCCCCATTCCTGCAGTGGTGGAGGGTCTTGCCTTGATCAGGGTGGTGGCTGCTGATTGAACACTAGGGTGGATGTGACAATTTCTTAAAATAAGACAACAATAAAGTTTGCCACATGGATTGAGTCTTTCTTTCACTTGAACACTTAGAAGCCATTGTAGGGTTATTAACTGACCTAACTTAATATTGTTGTCTCAGAGAATAGGCCTGAGGTGTAGCACCAATATAATATTCACAGTGCCAATGGTCAGTATAAATATACCTACATAGTGCTTGATCATAAAATATAATGGACTCTCCATATAGAAGACAGAAGCAAAACATTTATTCATACACCAGAAAACCAAATCCCAAAACCAGTTCTATCATATTAGCAAAGAAGTTAATAAGCCATAACAGCAGAAAGAGCCACAGCATCCTTTAGCCTTCCCACTAACCAACACAAGCCTAGCTGTCATAGCAGGTGGTAAATACCAACTTTTACTTACAAGCCTGTCTCCCTCGGAAGCATCCTCTCCTCCCAACCATGTCTAGCTGCTCTGATTCCCAGCTTCCTGTGGACTCTGCTCTACCCTTCAGCAGACTCCTCCCACCACAGGCTCCATGTGATTAAATTTAGCCTAGTAGGGAGTGGAGTAGATGTACAAAACAAGGAAGGTCTTCAAATTCCCTTAGGCTTATTAAGGGGCAGGGAAGTTCTTCAACTTCCCATTTCCATTACACAAGGGGAGGGAAAGAATTTAATGGCTAGTTGAGCAGCCAGAACACATACAACATTTATGGAATAAGTTCACCATCTTTTGTGGGAGCAGTTCAAGGTGCCCCAAAACAATTACAATAGTAACATCAAAGAGCACTGATCCCAGATCACCATAACAGATATAATAGTAAATTAAAAGCTTGAAATATTGCAAGAATTGCTAAAATGTGTCACAGAGACAATGTGAACAAATACTGTTGGAAAAGTAGTGCTGACAGACTTGCTCAATGCTGGGTTGCCACGCAACTTTAATTTGTTAAAGAAAAAAAAAACCCACAGTATCTGTGAAGTGCAATAAACCAAAGCACAATAAAATGAGGTCTGCCCGTCGATCAGAATGAATTGGATTCAGGCAAATCATTTCCAGAGGTAAAGTTATGTCACTGGATACTTATGTTAATGAGAGAAGAAAAGATCTATGGTTTGAGTTTGCAACTAAAAAAAATTGGAAATCTATAAATTAATAGACCAAGACAAATTAGAACATTACAAGCCATCAGAAGTAAAGGAGAAAGTAACAAATTATGACAATTTATAAATTGTAAGAAATTATAAACAATAGAATAATTGAATTAACAATAAAACAATGGTTTATTTGAAAGATCCAATAAAATTTAGTCCAAGAGACAAAAATCAAGTTCTTAAACAAAAACGAGCTGAAAAGGTTACAAGGAAAGGTAAAAATAAAGCTAATTATTTTTAAAGTTATTAATATGAGCACTGGGAAAACTGAGATTTTTAAGTATTAAAATTGACAAGTTAAGAAATCAACAACTTTAATGCCAATATCACAAAGAAAAAATTGAAAAGATAATTAATGAGCGCAAAACAAAGCATGGGGGTGATGATGAAAGAGTCTAGAATTAATTCTCTCAAATATTTAAACATCAAAAAATCCTATGCTATATCAATTGTTTTCAAAATATAGAGAAATTTTGCTCTGTATCACACTCTTTCTATGAGAAAAAAGATGATCCAGGCTCCAAAGCCAAGTAAGGATAAGGCAGACAAAGAGAGCAGCATTAATTAATACTGCTATAGATAGAGATAAATAACTATATCTATATATAATATAATAACCTACCTAAATATTACTCCTCATGGCCATTAGACATGCAGTGCTGGGGGCCAAAATGGCGGCGTAGCAGCAGCAACATATCACAGCTCTCACATAGCCACCCCAAAATACCCATGAAATAGGACTCTAAACCAATCCTGGAACTCCAAAACGCACACAAAGATACTTCCCACTAAAGTCAGCTCAGCTACGAGGAACCATATCAGCACTGCGAACTGAAACCAGCCTGGCCTGAAGCCGCGGCTGTGCCCCGGGGGCGGCTGGACTCAGAGGAGCCTCTCAGGTGAGCAGATTAGCAGCAGCTGCCAGTGGGATTTGTGAAAGGGGGAGATAAGCAGTCCGGCCAGAAGGCCTCCAGAGCTGAAAAGTGAAAAGGCAGAGGTTTTGCACCTGCCTCGGCATTGCAGCTTCCTGCCCTCGGCCTGCAGGCAGCAGGGGGACTGAGCGATTGTTCTCAGGCCAGAGCTCTCGCGTTGAGCGGCCTGGACGGATTGCCGTCTTGGGCCTCCATCTTGGAGTCCTCACTATCCAGTCAGCTGGAAGTATATAGGAAAAGTTCCCGGCCTCTTCCTAAGAGCTATGGCAGCCGGGAGGACCCCAGCGATTTGGGACAGAGCTTTCCCTTCTGGAAGCAGAGCCCCACAGAGATTTAAAAAAAAATCATGGTCTGAAGAACCATGAGTAAGAATAGGCATAAGAAGCAAAGTAAGAACAG
>CM053583.1:420622252-420638364 GCA_028627135.1 Pseudochirops cupreus | reverse complement strand
TCCAACTGGAACTTGAGATACACAGGCACTGCAGTTGGGAGATCCATTCTGCCCTACCAAAAAGTGACATAGGAGAGAATAGACTGGGGGAGGGGGGAAACACTGGGATGGCTGTTTTGGGGTGGTGGGCGGGGGAAAGACAGGGAGAAAATATGTAACTCAAAAAAAATTTAATAAAATAAATTTTAAAAAAAGAGATGCAGTGCTGTACAGTAATGCTATATCCTATAATACAGTAACAAATATAAATTAAAAGAATAAGCATTAACAAAGAGAAAGTAAACAAATCTCTATTTGCAGATGACATGATTTATTTAGGACTCTGCCCTAGAGTTGAGCTGCCCTGGTTGCTATATGAATGAGTGAAAATTAACTTCAGCCCACTACATCTAGTCATATCTAGACCACACTTCTCATTTCATTCAGCCATCCAACAAGACACCAATATGTTTGTCTTGCCATCTGCCTTACCACCAACCCCCACTCCTGCTCCTCCATCCCCACTCTTGACCTCCTTTTACTCTGGGAATCATAATCAAACCAATGCTCCCATTGCTACTGGAAGGTGAAGGAAAGCCTACTTCCATGGTTGGGGGTGGGGGGAGCCTGTGATTGTCTACACCAAAATCTCTTCCTTGCTTACCATTCCCCTAGGTATACTAGAATGCACCTATTAGAATGTCCTTCTTAAGGGCAAGGACCACGTGTCTCACTTTTGCATTTATATTCTCAACACTTAGCACATATCTTGGTACACAGTAAGTGCTTAATAAATGTTTGCTGATTGAGTAATAAAACCAGAGCTAGCAACAACAAAAATCAAGATAATAGATAGCTTTAGGGTAACAGAGGGAAGTCAGGCAATCCCACAAAAATCTTCAGTGTTTCTCTATATTGCTAACAAAAAAGGCAGAAAAATGGAAGAGAACAGTCATTAAAACAACAAAATTCATAAAATATTTAGTAATTATCCTTCTAAGACATATATAAGATGTGGGTGAAGAGACTATAAACACACACGCGTATAATAGTAAAGATGATAATATCAACCAAAATGAAGGTATGTATTCAATTTAACATAATACCTATCAAAATGTCAAGAAGATTCTTCCTCCCAGTTAGAACTGTTCCAAAAAGAAGTGAGCTTCCTTAGAGATAATGCATTCTCCATCACTCGAGGTCTCCCAGAAGAGGCTGCATGGCCATTTGTTGGGGACATCATATGTGTATGTCTTCATAGTCTGTGCCATTTTGGTGATCCTGTGATTACAGGATTCATGGGTTCTTCTTAACTATTTTAGCTACTTTATTTCTTTTTAGATTTTAGATTTTTAATTTTAAAGTTTAAATTATAACTACTTTAACTTCTTTTTGGAAGCAAAGTGGGAAATCTTAAAGAGATTTTTAAAATATATATGCAAATGAAATTCAACATATCAAGGATAGTAATAAAGCTATTTATTTGCCCCAGAAAGATTTTATTTTATTTTTGCTATAATGGGATCCAAAAATATTTTTGGTCAAAACATTTGTTTTTCAGTTGATATCAAATGCTTAAAAATGAAAAACAAACAGTCTGTGTTTGTGACTTAAATATAGTCTGGCAAGAAAAACCTTCAAATTGTTGACTTTTGAAAATGCAGATCTTCTCTCTGAAGAGCTCTGAGCTCAATGTTCAGCACATCGTTAGAGATGATGGCCGTCTGCTTCCTGTCCGACAGCTGCCATTCTCAAACCTACCTAGACCACAATTTTCTTATTCACTGAGCATTCTGAAACAGCAGCTCTGCTTTCTGCTCTATTTACCAGTCCGAATGCATTTGGACTAAGGCAGTCATCAGCAAAAAAGAAAACAAAATGTAGAAGAATCTCAAAGAAAATGTCACCCCAGGGATGAATGTGGTTTTTTCGGTCTTCACCCTTCTTAACTCTTTGTGGCATTTGACTACACTCTCCTCCTAGATACCCTCTCTGCTCTGGGTTTTGACAGTCTTGTCTTACCTCTTAACATTGTTGTACCCCAGGGTTATGTCCTTCTTCTCCCTCTATACTTTCTTAGGTCTCTCACCAACTCCAAAGGGGTCAACTGAAATCTCTACCTGGTTGACTCAAAATGTAACTGTCAAGTTCTCATTTCTCACAGGAGCTTTAGGACATTGTTTTGTTTACTGTTGGACAGCTCCACTGGATGGCCTATAGACATCTTTATCTTTACCCCTCTGCCCTCTTTCTAAATTCCCTGTTTTTCCTGTCTCTATCCCAGTTAGCCAGATTTGACATTTTATCTTTTTTTTAACTCTTTCCTCTGCCTCTCCCTCCATCTTTAATCTATCCTCTTCTCTTCATTCATCTGACCCCTAACCTAACTGAGACCCTCATTATCTGTCATCTAAACTATTGCAAATACATTTCTGATTTCTTCCTGTGCTCCCAAGTCATCCCTTCTCTATTCCATCCTTCACATAGTTTCCTGGTTAATATTTCTAAACCAAAGATCTGTTTCTCAGTATTACCCAGTTTTTGTTCTAGCCAAACTGACTCTCCATACATATCACTCCCTCTCCTTCTACCCAGTCTTTGCACAAATTATTTCCCATACCCTTCTTCCTTCTGCCTCTTGAAATCCCTCGTTCCTTCAAGTCCCTTCCTGCCTCTCCTTATTCCTAGATATTAGTGCTCTCCCATTCTCACATTTCTTTTGATTTAATTTGAGTGTATTTTGTATTGACTTCTCTGTGTACATCTTGTTTCTTCCCAACTGTCTGTGTAAGTTCCTTGAGGGCAGGACTTGTTTCATTTTTGGATTTGTAGCCCCAGTGCCTGGATAAGAGACTTGAAGCAATGGGACCAATGAAAAGGTTATTGCAATAGTTAAGAGGGAATGAAGGCCTATACTTGGGTGATGGCTATAGGAAAGAATTAATTAGGAGATAAAAGTCTGGAGTTTTAACACAATAATAAAGCTCTCTGCTAACAGTCAATGCTTTGGAGATCTCTCAATTCTTCATCCCATTCCTTTTGATCCCTATGTTCTGAAAACTTCATTATTTAGGATTCCCTTTTCCTCCTGTTGTGTCCTGAAAGGACAGTCATAAGTCCTTTACAAACACATTTGCTACAAGGATCTGGTTGCTCTTCCTTCCCCTGCCATCCCCACCTCAACTTTCCCTGCCTTATTTCCCAGGCTCTCAAACTCTATTCTCTCTTTGGCAATAACTTATCCATATGGTGATCTTTTAGAAAGATGAGGTAAAGTTGAGAAAATTAACTAACAAAAACAAATCACCAAGATAAGAGAGTGGTTTGTTCTTAAAGGCAGAAGATACAGTTTTCTATCAATGCATTTGTCAATAGAATATAATCTTTGTGTCCAGAATAACAATTAAAAAAGAAAAACACCTTATGGTAAAGTGATTATCCCCTTTAGAGAAGGTATTACAAGAGATTACAGACCCCTTTAGTTAAAAAGGGACCTCAAGGGCCAATCACTTGCCAACAAGTCTGTAATCCTCAGTAATAATCTCTCTCTAGTGTGATGGCTGAGAGGTATTAGGTAATGGGACCTTTGAGATGGACTAAGAAATCGTACTCTGCATTCTTAAGTGCATTTTTAGAGTCTTAAACAGGTCTTTTCTCTGTTTGTCTGTCTGCCTCTCCTCTCTCTTCCCCCCTCTCTGTGTCTTCTTCCCCCCTCCCCTTTCTCTCTACTCTCTCTTACTCTCCTCTCTCCTCCTTCTCACTCTCCCTCTCTTCTGTCTCTCTCCCTCTCTCTTTTTCACTTTTGTCAGCCACTCCTGTGATTAAAAAGTCCAGGGAAACCTGCAATGAAGTCCATTTCTCTGGTTTTCATGAAAGAGGTCATTACTGGGGATTATTGATGCTTAGATTTGCTCTTACAAGGAGCCCTTTCTTCTCCTGAGCAGAGATTAGCATACATTTCCAAGTCCTGCTGCCACACACCACTTGCCTTGGGGATAACTAGTGTGGCCAAGTCTTTGACTAAGTAGCTTCTTGTCACCAGGAAACCTCTTTGGTTCTTGATTGTGCCAAAGTCGCTGTCAATGAACAGCATCAGCACAGGCAGACCATGCTGATGCCAATTCCTATCGCAAATAGCTGCCTGGACCTACTGGCCCTCTCTATACAGTCATAACCAGGGATGAGAAGCAGTGGGACCAAGCACACTAGAGAAGCTTAAGGCCTGAAATCCATGAAGTGTTCTAGGGACAGAAAAAGAGCATGGAATAAGACCATGGGTCAATGTGTTTAATGACCAGCACACAGACACATGAAAGGACTTGTAAGTCATGGGATCATAGACTCTCAGAGGTCAGTTCAACCAAACAGTAATGGAATTTGAAAAGCTTAGGTCCACCCCACTAGGAGATCCAGGATGTCTGTCCAAGATGGGTAAGGTAGGGAATTGGCTTAAGCCAAGGCTATGGGCAATAGGTGCTGGGGAGGGAGAGAGCTGATCCCAGGAGCTTCGAAGGCCTCCCTCGTAAAACATTTTGCATTTATTTTGTGTATCCTCATATGTGTTCACATAAATATTAACAATCCAGGTTTGGACCATCCTGTGCCTATTATGTGGTAGATGTTAGGAAGCTCTTTGCAGGATTTTGTATTCATTCCTATAAATCTCAATTTTGTATAAATCCATTTATCCAAAATTCCAGTCTTTTTTATCTCCATGCTGACATTGAGTTTACTCTTCCATTCAATATACTTGACTTCTGGCTTGACATTGCCCTGTGACAACTTGTCTGGCCTGTTTTATTTGGGAGCCATTTGGTCAGTTTGTGGCTCAGACTAAGAGGCTAAGGTCCTTCCATCTCTAAAGTTCTGCAATGCTGTCATCTGGGAATTTGATTTATTAAATGCTCTTTGTTCTATCTTTAAAAAATGATATTTTTTAGCAGACTAAGACCAACTCCAGAGTCTAAGGCACACCAACAGAGACCTACTTCCAGGTTAAAATCAATCTATTTATCAAAGTTGCTCAACCATATACTAATTCACTTAACTTTATTGTCACCTACCTAAGCCATATTTCTCCATTTTCTCTACAAAGTTACCATGGGAGAATTATCTTTCAGAATTGGATTGAGGAGTCTCCTGTCAATAATGGCTATACGGCTGACTGAAGTGATTTAGTGTTTTTGTTATTTTAAAGCAGATTTTACATTGTTTTAGCATTGCTTAAAATTCCCCCTCTTCACTAGGAGAGTTTTATTTTTCATGGCATCTTTTCTCCCCCTCCCCCAAGACAAAGAGCCCCTACAATGTCTTTACTGCAAAGAGTAAACTATCTGTGTTTATATGTGTCGGCCAAATGGATTGTGGTCTGCCTGAAATGGTCCATCTGAGTCACTGCTGTTATTCTCAGTAATCAGTATGGATTGACTCATAATTGTGATGATTGCAGCAATCTCTATAGATCATGGACACCAACTGGGTCAGACTGCACAAACAGTTTTAACATTATCATGGGGCAGGACCTCCAAGGTCTGAAGCCCTAACTTGGACGAAAAGTGTCAGGGGGACATAGAGGATCAAAATAACTTTCTCCAATGGCCCCGAACACCATTGCTTCTGGGACTGGCCAAACCATATCCCTGGGGAATGAATGTAGGTACCCCAGAACCACTTCAAGTGTGTTGAGATTGAGGGAGAAGGAGAGAAAGATGGAAAGGGAGGGAGAGAGAATAAGAAGGGAGAGAGAGAGAAAGGAAGAGAAAGAGAGAAAGAGAGAGAGAGAGAAGGAGAAAGAGAGAAAGAGGGAGAGAGAGAGTAGGGAGAGAGAGGGTGGGGAGAGCAGTGGTGTGAGGACTACAGCCCACTCCATCATAAAGAGCCTCTTCTGAAATATTTTGTAGCAGTGGGTATCTCTGACAACTTCTGTTAAAGTTAAACATAGTTAGGACATGAGCTACTTGAAATACCCTCTTTCCTCTTCAATTTGATCTGCTCAGCCTAGTTCTTGATCCCGTATGTATGGTTCCATCTATTTATTATTAATGTTTAATTAATAATTTATTTGAAAATAGATACGTTTTTCCTTTTCTCCCTTTTCAGATGTGGTGTCTGGGTCTCTTCAATTCAATGTACCTTATAGCATTGCATTGCTTTGATTAAATGCCTTCTATGTGTCAGGCATTGTGCTAGACCTTGGGATAGAAAGACAAAAATAAAAATCAACCCTGTCCTCAAGGAACTTACACTCAGTTGGGCTGATCCAATTCCTTCCCTTCACCAGCCTGGACCAGAGCTCCCTGTAACCGAGTTCACCAGTAAATGGCTTTCCCAATAAGGCTAGAAGATTTCCCCAACTGGATGAACTGGTACCCCCAAAGCCAAGAGGAGAGTCCCATAGTAGGTCCACCAAGATTGAGGCTTCTGGCAGTTTTTGTCATGGTTTCAGCCTAGGCTCACCCTTCACATCTTTCCTCCCCACAGCAGGATCTTGATGAAGTCTGGTTGGAGAACAAGGACATCCAGGAGCTGTCTTGAGGATTCTTGACCCACTGAGGAGGCTCCTTCTCGAGTTCTATCACCAACTTCCTGTATCCTTGAGCCTCTCTGGGCCTCAATTTCTTCATTCGTAAAGGAGAACTCTTAAGTGTATGATCTTCTGATCCTAAAGATTGAAGGCTTGATGAAATAAGATATTCCCTGTAACTTAAAGGCCTACATGACTACATATGTTGTCCTTTCTCCTTGGAACAGGGGCCGACTTCCCAGGGCTGAAAGGTCAGCTTTTACCTGGCAGATTCCTCTTCCTGGAAAGGTTGGCCACCCTTCTAGGAACATACGGAATCAATCCTGTGACCTTTTGAAGACAGATATTTTGCCCTGTCATTTTGCCAATCATGGATGTCCTGCTCCCTTGAACTCTGCCCCAGTCCACAGCTGCCACATGTCCTGTGCTGAGTCATGTAGAGCCCTGGCACCCAGCCAATTGAGTGCTCAGTCATGCAGGTCTGGTGCTGAGCCTATCAGGTGCTAAATCATGCTACACCATTTTTTTTCTTTGTTTGAAACTGGATATATTCAGAAAAAAATGGCTATTTTTCCTCAGGGTTTCACTCGTGGGGAGGATGCTCTACATGAGGCATTCTCAGCGGGGACTTTGGGAGCTAATGTCCAGGGGCCCCCAGCATGTGAACCCAGATGTTGGTGCTTCCTGGTTTGGTGATGTGTCTAACTATTTCTATTGCTCTGTTAAGCTTTATCTTTCTTTATCTTTCTATGTTTCTTTAATACTGCTTTATATTGTCCTTATGTGCAGAATAAATGTTAGGCTGATTCTAATTTGGTGTGAGGGGCATTCTTTTTACAGGGCAATTGGATCCCAAAAATACCTAAAGCAGGTGCCTGTATTTCCTTAACGATACGCTGATCTTACCCCCTTTAGCTGAAGAAAGCTCTACCTGGGGCAGGGCTGGCCAGCTGGCTGAGCTGCTGATCAGGAAGCCTCCCTTTAATCTGGGAGTTGAAGGGCTGTCCTTGAAGGTGTCACTCTCTCAGAAGATTTAACAGTGGGCCCTCTCTGCTTTGCCAATCAAAATGCTGATGTGGGAGCCCCAGCTGGAGTCCTGCCTCAGTCTACCAGGGGCCACCAGCAGGCCTGACCAGGCTGCCTCAGGCTGCTGGATCTAGAAGGGGATGTCCCTTTTGTGTGTCTATTTGACGCAGTTTGAGTCAGTTAATTTGACACGCATTTACTAAGCACCTACTGTGTGCAAACACTGTGCTAAGCACTGGGATACAACAATAATCAAGTCAACACACATTTATTAAGTGCTTGCGGTGTCCCTGGCACTGGGCTAAATACTGGAAACACCAACATAAGGAGAAAGAGACAGTCCTTGCCTTCAAGGAACTTACGTTATAATACAAAAGAAGGTGAGAAATAGGAGAGGGGAAAGAGGGATCTACCACATGGGAGCATGACAGAGAAATGGAGTCTGGAGAGCAGTAAAGACATGGCTTACCTGGAGGAACCATCCAACCAGAGGGAGAGGCCACAGTCACGGGAGGTACTTCTGTTATGAGAAGTTTAGGGGTGAGCCAAACTTGCCAAGTGAAGATTTTCTGCAATATACTTAGGAGAGGAAGTCCAGAAAGTCAGTAGTAGAGTCCGGTTGGGGGCGGGGGGAGTCACTGGGACCTAGACTCTGTTGGGGCTTCATCTTTGATCCTTCTCTGTGCACAAATAACAAAATGCAATATAGTGAGCTGAGGGAGAGAACTCTAACCAAAGAGGAGATCAGAGGAGAGCGGCTCTAGAAGGTGGCACCTGAATTCAATTATAAAGGAACTAGGAACCAATTCTAAGAAGCAGAGGGAGGAGCCATGGTAGAGGGAGGATGGATTGTGCAGAAAGTATAAAGGGAGGAAGGAGAGAGGTTAAATGTCCACTATATAGAACAGCTAGTAGGTCAATTTGTTTGGAATAAAGGTTGTGTGTCTACTGTAACACCATTCTCCCCACTTTTGAAATGTTTTGTGTTCCTTAAGATACAACTCATATCCCATCTTCTCTAATTATTCAAGACCACAATAGTGCTCAGACCTCCTAAATGTCCTCAGACATTTTTAATATTAATCACATTCTTCCTTTTTAATTTTGTTTTTTACTTTTAAAACTTTCATATTTCTTTCTTTTATCCTCAATTAGATTGAACCCATTTGAGGACAAGAAATGTGCCTCATTTGAGTTTGTATGTGGGGCTTGAAATGTGGTACGGGTCACTTCATAAACAAAACAAAATTTTAACTCACATTGTGTCCTTCACAAAATACACTATTTGGCTTCTTTGAACTACTAGGTCAGTGCTTCTCAACTTTCCTAATGCCATGACCCTTTAATATAGTTCCTCATGTTGTGGTGACCCCCAACCATAACATTATTTTTGTTGCTACTTCATAACTGTAATTTTGCTGCTGTTATGAATCGTAATGTAAATATCTGATATGCAGGATGTATTTGAATTGAACATAACCCACAGGCTGAGAACCGCTGTGTGACTAGATGATAACCACCATCTTGCCTTCCTAAAACATACTGAACTGAATTCTGACATCAGTCCTTAGGAATGGACTTGTGTTTCCTGAATGGCTCTTCACTGTCATCATTTGCATATGGCATTCTATCGTAGGGATGGTGATGAGGAGTGCTTCAGCAGATTCATGAGTTTTCCAATATGGGGGTTCCCTCCACTGGGGGGGATCTCAACCCCTACCCCCAAAACTTTCTCATCTGGTGGCTATAGTGGATGTTGCCAAACTAACCCTTCACAGGGGACCCACAAATAAAAGGAGACCCTCCCCAAGTTTTTTTTCATGCTCCTTGGGTGACAGTACTAAGTCTATCAAAGTTGGTCATCACACAACCTTACTGTTATTATGTACAATGTTCTCCTGGCTCTGCTTACTACACTTAGCATCAGTTCATGTAAGTCATTCAACATCTGCCTGTTTATCATTCTTATAGCACAATAGTATTCCATTACATTCATATACCACAACTTGTTTAGCCCTTCCCCAATCAATGGGCATCCCCTCAATTTCCAATTATTTTGTCACCACAAAAAGAGCTGCTATAACTATTTTTGTACATGTGGGTCCTTTTCCCTTTTTATGATTTTTTGGGATATAGAACTACAAGTGGTATTGCTGGATCAAAGGGTTTGCACAATTTTAAAGCCTTTGGGGAAATAATTCCAAATTGCTCTCCAGAATGGTTGGATCAGTTCAGAACTCCACCAACAAAGTATTAGTGTTCCAGTCTTCCCACATCTGCAGCATTTATCATTTTCCTTTTCAGTTATAATCTGATAGGTATGAGGTGGTGCTTCAGTGTTGTTTTAATTTGCATTTCTCTAATCAATAGAGATTTAGAGCATTTTTTCCTATGACTATAGATAGTTTTAATTTTTTCACCTGAAAACTGCCTGTTCATATCCTTTGATTACTTATCAATTGGGGAATGACTTGTATTCTTATAAATTTGACTCAGTTCTCTATATATTTGAGAAATAAAGCCTTTATCAGAAACATTGGCTGTAAAAATTATTTCCCAGCTTTCTGCTTTCCCTCTAATCTTGGTTGCATTGGTTTTGTTTGTGAAAAAATATAACGTAATCAAAAGTATCCATTTTGCATTTCATAATGTCATCTATTTCTTGTCTCGTCATATCTTCCCTTCTCCATAGATCTGACTGACAGGTGAACTATTCCTTACTCTCCTAATTTGCTTATGGTATCACCCTTTTTCTGTAAATCACGTATCTATTTTCACATTATCTTGACATATGGTTTGAGATGTTGATCTATGCCTAGTTTCTGCCATACTATTTTCCAGTTTTCCCAGCAGTTTTTGTCAAATAATGAGTTCTTATGCCAGAAGCTGGAGTCTTCAGGTTTATCAAACAGTAGATTACTATAGTCATTGACTGCTGTGTCTTGCATATCTAACCAATTTCACTGTTCCACCACTCTATTTCTTAGTCAGTAATAACTTTTGATGATTGACACTTTGTAATTTAGTTTTACATCTGTCATTGCTAGTTCCCCTTCTTTTATACTTTTTTTCATTAATCCCCTTGATATTCTTGACCTTTTATTTTTCAAGATGAGTTTGATTTTTATTTTTTCTAGTTCTATATTTTTTGGCAGTTTGATTGGCATGGCATTGAAAAAGTAAATTAATTTAAGTAGAATTGTCATTTCATTATATTAGCTTAGCATACCTATGAGCAAATGATATTTTTTACAGATGTTTAGGCCTGACTTTATTTGTGTGAGAAATATTTTATAATTGTGTTCCTGGGTTTCTCTTGGCAGGTAGCCTTGTAAATATTTTATATTGTCTATAGTTATTTTCTATCTATTGCTACTGGACTTTGTTAGTAATATGTAGAAATGCTGATGATTTATGTGGAGTTATTTTATATCCTGCAACTTTGCTAAAATTGTTCATTATTTCAAGTAGTTTTTTTAGTTGATTCTCTAGAATTTTCTAATTATACCATCATATCATCTGCAAAGAGTGATAGTTTCCTTTCCTCATTGCCTAGTCTAATTCCTTCAATTTTTTTTCTTCTCTTATTGTCAAAGCTAACATTTCTAGTACCATATTGAATAACAATGGTGATAATGGAGTCATCCTTGTTTCACCCTGATCTTATTGGAAAAACTTCTAGCTTAGCCTCATTACATATAATGCTTGCTGATGGTTTTAGATAGATACTGCTTATCATTTTAAAGTAAGCTCCATTTATCCCTGTGCTCTCTAGTGTTTTAATAGGAATGGGTGCTATATTTTGTCAAAAGCTTTTCCTGCATCTATTGAGACAATCATATGATATTTTTTTAGTTTTGCTATTAATATAGTCAATTATGCTGATAGTTTTCCTAATATTGAACCAACCCTGCATTCCTGGCCATAGTGTATTATCCCATCTGGTCATAGAGTATTATCCTCATGATAAATTACTGTAATCTCTTTGCTAATATTTTATTTAAATTTTTTGCATCAATATTCATTAGGGAAATTGTTGTATAATTTTCTTTCTTTGTTTTGGCTCTTACTGGTTTAATTATCAGCTCCATATTTATGTCATAAAAGGGATTTGGTAGTACTTTGCTTGTTTTACCAAACAATTTATATAGTATTAGAATTAAAAGTTCTTTAAATGTTTGGTAGAATTCACTTATAAATCCATTTGTCTTTGGAGAGTTTTTCTTAGGAAGTTTATTGATGGCTTGTTCAGTTTCTTTTACTAAAATGAGTTTATTTAAGTATTTTGTTTCCTCTTTTGTTAATCTGTTATATTTTTGTAACTATTCATCTATTTCACTTAGATTGTTAGATTTATTGGCATATAGTTGGGCAAAACAGCTGCTTATTATTGCTTTAATTTTTTCTTTGTTGGTGTTGAATTCACTTTTGTAATTTTTTATACTAGTAATTTGATTTTATAATTTTATTTAATCAAATTAACCAAAGGTTTACCTATTTTATTTTTTTCATAAAATCAGCTCTTAGTCTTCTTACTTTCAATTTTATGAATCTCTCCTTTGATTTTCAGACTTTCTAATTTGGTATTTAACTGGAGATTTTTAATTTGTCCTTTTTCTAGCTTTTTAAAATTGTATGCCCAATTCATTGATCTGTTCTTTCTCTATTTTATTAATGGAAGGATTTAGAGATATAAATTTCCTCTAAGAATTGCTTTGGCTGAATATCATAAATTTTGGTATGTTATCTCATTATTGTCATTCTCTTTGATGAAATTGTTGATTGTTTCTATGATTTATTATTTAATCCACTCTTTCTTTAGGATTACATTCTTTTACTTTAAAATTAGTTTTTAACCTATCTTTCCATGGACATTCATTACACATACTTTTTTTTATTACATCATTATTTGAAAATGGTATTTCTGCCTTTCTGCATTTGATTGTGAGGTTTTTATGTCATAATGCAAGGTCAGTTTTTGTATAGGTGCCATATACCACTGAGAAAAAGTTATGTTCCTTTCTAGCCCCATTCAGTTCTCTCCAGAGGTCTGTCATTATCTAATTTCTAAAATTCCATTCAATTTCTTATCTTCTTTCTTGTTTATTTTGTGGTTAGATTTCTCTAGTTCTGAGAGGGGGAGAGTGAGGTCCTCCACTACTTTAGTTTTGCTGTCTATTTCTTCCACTAACTCACTTAACTTCCCCCCTAAGAATCTGGATGCCATACCATTGTTTTTTGTTTTTTTGCTTTTTGGAGGGGGGAAGGTAGGGCAATTATGGTTAAGTGACTTGCCCAAAGTCACGCGGCTAGTTTTTGTGTTAAGAGTCTGAGGCCAGATTTGAACTCAGGTCCTCTGAACTCCAGGGCCGGTGCTCTATTCACTGCACCACATAGCCACCCCATTTTTATTTTTATTTTCATTTTTTTGTTTTTTACTTGATGCATATATGTTTAATGTTGATATTACTTCATTGTCTATGGCACCTCTTAGCAGGGTATAGTTTCTTTGCTTGTCTCTTTTAATTGGATCTATTTTTGCTTTTGCATTGTCTGAGATCAGGACTGCTACCACTACTTTTTCTTTTTACTTCATCTGAAGCATAATATAGTATGCTATCTGCTTCCATTTTATGGAAGAGTTCATCCCATTCACATTCACAGTTATGATTACTATGTCCTTCCATCCTATTTTCCCCCTGTTTGTACTCTTCTCTCTCCTTTCACCCTGCCCCTCTTTTGTTGGCTGGTTATTTTAAAAAAATAGTAGAACAAAAAACCAAGTTAAAGGCTCCGCTCAACAAATATTTCCCAGGTATATGACAAAAATCATGAAAGATTCCATAAGAGATGAAATGACAGACGTCTCTTGGACAGCTCTGTAAAACAAGCCTTAAAGTGCTAAGATGTGCTTGTCAAAGGTATTCTGCCTTTGTCTTTGAGACCATACACTACAGAACTCAAAAGAGTCTTCACCTACACAAAATCTATATGATCCTTTGACATTCATGTAATACCAAAAGATCAATAAGAAAACCCATTTCACGTTGTGTAGATGACCACCTCCCCCTAATATCATGAAGGAGTTTTAGGAAGACATGAACAAAGGATGCACAAAATGAGACAGCATCGATGGGTTGTGATCTGTACCACTGGGATGAGTATCCACATTGATGGAATCTCAGATTCATCAAAACACCCCAGGAGTGAGAAAACTGAAATGGACAAAGGTGAAAGCACAACCATTCAACTATTAAATGGAGGAGGTCAATGAGGTGGAAGAACACCATACTTACAGAGACACACATCTCATCATGGATTGGATCATGGAGAATTAATTCAGTGTCAAGTTTACTGAAAATGTGTTTGACCAGATACCTAATCCACAAAATCAAGCAAAAACCAGGTTTCTGAGGGAGTAGAAAATGCAGTATAGAGAGCACAAGTCCTCCCTTAAGCAGTCATCTGTAGATAAGCTAGAAGCAAAAGACAATAATAATGGTCTGTAAAACTTGGCAGGGAGCGAGAACCTTGATAGAACTGACATATCAGAGACTTGCTGGAAGAATAACTATAGGAGTAAGCAGTGTTGCCAGGCTACAGAATCTTGAGAAAGGATGGGAACAGAAGGATGGGAGGGAAGCTGCACTGTATGGGAGGGAAAGCAAACTGGGAGTTGGGGAAGAAATCTTTCTTGACAGGTGAAATGACAAGATGGAACCTCTGTGAGTAGAAAACCACTATGTGAGTAATTGTAGTCCTGTTCCTCTACTGGGATATGTTGAACCTAAGATGGAAACACTCCATTAGATGTCAAATAATGTCCAATTCATCTGGATAGTGGTAACCAATGCCGCTGAAGTCCTCCTATGGCCTTTTATCATAATTTGGACTCTGGGCTTGGACTCTGGGCTCTCAAAGACCAGGCTGGCAGAGCACTAGCTCTGATAGGTCTTACTGAGTTAGAATGGTTCAAGTTGGGCCCTGTGGTGTTTGGACAAGCCTACCTATGTATGTACACAGGGCCATCACCAAACTGACCATGGGGTGATAACATTTTTAGCCCCAGAAGCTCAACAATGTTGTCTGCCCAAACATACAGAGATTATGGAGAAGTATCCATGCCAGTGAAAGTCACAGATACTGGATGATGAAATAGAGAAAACCAGAACTCATAGAGACTGCTCTTTGTGGAGCATAATATAATGAAGCTAGAAATAAATGATAATAATATGTCCATAGGTTCACACAGAAACTAAAAAGCAATTTATTAAATACTGCCTGGGGAAAAGAGAAAATTAGAAAAAATAATAGAAGACTACATCAGTGATAATGACGATATAGTTATGACATATGTGAAGCTCTGGGATGCTGCCAAAGCTGTATTGAGAGGCAAATGTATAATAAGGAAAGCCTGTAGCAAGCACAGATTAAAAAGAGAAGCTTAACAAATCAAGTACGTCCTTTACAAATTCGAGAAAGAAGCAAAGCAACAACCAACAGAATACCAAAACAGAGAATAATCAAGAACAGTGATTAATAAAGCTGAAAATTAGAAAATCACTGAAATGAGAAATAAAACCAAGAGATGATATTTTTCAAAAATTAAAGTCAGCAAATATAGTTTTCAAAAGGGAAAGAAAATCCAAATTACCAAAATGAAAAAGGAGAAAAAGGAGCTCATAAATGTGAAAATGAAAGAAAGAAAGAAAGAAAGAAAGAGAAAGAAAGAAAGAAAGAAAGAAAGAAAGAAAGGAAGGAAGGAAGAAGGGAAAGAAAGAAAGAGAAAGATGGAAGGAAGGAAGGAAGGAAGGAAGAATGTGATTAGAGACTTTTATACAGAGCTGTCTGTGAATAAATTTGAAAATTTAAAAGGAATTAATACTTACCACAAATGTAAAATATCATGGTTGTTTTAAACAGCTTCAGCTATGGGCCCAATAATTGATTATGACAGTTGGCTAAGGACCAGCCTTGCTAAGTTTAGAAAGTATTGTTACCAGTTTGACTGCAGGGGGAACAAAACCCCCAAATAAACAAAGTGAAATGGAGTACCTAAACAGATGACTCTCAGGAGGAGAATAAGACTGGTCATGAAAATACCACCCTATGGAAAGGCAAGAGGAGCAGGGAAGCTGCCAGGCCCTCACAGCACAGGTACTAAACTAGAGAAAGACAATAGGCTTCCCAAGTCTTTCTATAGGACAATAAAAATGTGATCCCCAAACTCAGCAAAGGTAAGGCTGAAAAAGAGAATTATTGGGTAATTTCTGAATGAGTGCACTACTCACAGAGATTAGAGTAGGATATCATCAGCAAATTATTTCTTCTATCCAAGAAGGATTTATGAGTAAAATGCAATTAAAGTTTTACCCCTAGAAAAATAATCAACAGAATAAGAATCACTCCATAAAATAAAAACCTAAATTATCATATGATTGGTAAAGAGAAAAACTACAATAAAATACTGTATTCGCTTGTGGTAAAAGTATTTTTAAAAATAGGGATAGAAAAATTGTATTTTAGGATCAGAGATCTAGAATTAGACCAGACTTGAGAGAGCACCTAATCCAGTCCCTTCATA
>CM053583.1:420607708-420621752 GCA_028627135.1 Pseudochirops cupreus | reverse complement strand
AAAGAGAGAGGCAGAGAGACAGGCGGGGGGGAAGTAGAGAGGGGGGAGAGAGAGAGAAAGAGAAAGAGAGAGACAGAGAGAGAGAGAGAGGAGAGGGAGAGAAGAGAGACAGAGACAGAGAGAGACAGAGAGACAAAGAGAAAGATGGAGAGAGGGGAGAGTAGAGAGGGAGAGGGAGAGAGAGAGAGAGAGAGAGAGAGAGGAGAGAGACAGAGAGACAGAGACAGAGACAGAAAGAGAGGGAGAGGGAGAAGGAGAGGGAGAGGGAGAAGGAGAGGGAGGGAGGGAAGAAGGAAGGAAGGAGTGCATTTATTTCTGTCCATGTATCTTCCTTTTGCTGGGATTTCCTTTTGCTGAGATATAGAAAATAGAATCTGGACAATTGATAGCTTTTCAGAACTCATCTGAAAAATGAAAATCATGTCTTCTTGGTGTCTTTATGAGTTCTCAGCCTCTCTGTCTTCACATGGTCTCATTTCTAGGCATATTATTGTCCCTGAGCCTGATTCCCTCTAGGGCAGAGTTAAGTTGTGAAGGGCTTTACAGCATGCTAGACAGAAAAGAGTTCCCAGTCTAATGGGGGAGAAGACATGAAACAACTATATACAAACAAGATACAGACTGGACAAATTGGAGTTATCAGCAGAGCGAAAGCAGTGAGATGGAGGAGGGCTGAGGAAGGCTTCTTGCTGAAGGTGGCATTTGGAGGTGGAGATGAAGAAGGAGAACATTCCAGGCATGGGAGACAGCGCCAAAGGAAATGCTCAGAGCCAAGAGATCAAGTGTTTTATGTGAAGAACAGTGAGAAGGCAAGTCAGTGTCATTAGATCTCGGAGAACATAGTGAGGAGAGATTGCACGTATGAGAAGACTGGAGAGGTGTGTGTATGTGGGGGGGGGGGCGAGGTAGGGGGCAGGGAGAGACAGGTTATTGAATACTAAATAGAGAATCTTATGTTTTATTCTGGTGGTGATAGGGAACCACTGTTCCCTAGTAGGGGTGGGGGCAGTAAGATATCAGACCTATGCTTAGGGGAAGATCACTGTGATGGCTGAATGGATAGATTGGAGTGGGCAGAGACTTGAGGAAGGCAACCCCTCCCCCCCCCCCCCAAGCAACTATTGCAAAAATCCAGGCATAAGGTGATGAGGGCTTGCACCAGGGTTGAGGGAGTGTCAGAGAAGAGAAGAGACATATGCTAGGAAATGTTAGGAAGGGGAAATGAAGAGACTTGACAACTGATTGGATATGAAAGATGAGAGAGAGTGAGAAGTCCAACAGACATGTAGGTTTCAAGCTGAGTGACTGGAAGGATGGTGGTCTCCTCCACAATAACAGAGGCAGTAAGAAGAGGGGCAGGATAAGGAGAGGGAAAGACAATGAGCTGAGTTCGCGTTTAAGATATCTCTGGGGCATCCAGTTCAAAATGTCCCATAGGTAGCTGGATTTGGGAGACTGAAAGTCAGCAGAGAGGTTGGGCTGAGACGTGTGAAGAGGGATAAAAATGTTTTGGCAAAGCCACTGTGACAGGTGAGATAGGGAACCCATTAGCGGGGCCTCAAAGCCTCACCTTGTTGCAATGAGGGCCCCACATTACATACATTTTTGTTGTTCCATCAGCTCAGTTTTGTGGTTTTCTCCAGCTTCATTTCTAGTGGTAAGGAAGACAGTGGAGAGTGGGAGCCAGTTAAGGCTTAGGGGGGAAGATGGGAAACAGGATGATGGGGCAAGGTCCTTGAGAGAAGAGGACAGGGAAGAGCTGAACTCTTTTACCAAGAGGTCAAGACAGGGAAGGGAAGAGAATGGAACCAGGGTAGGGTGATGGCTTGGGAAAGAACTAAAGAATCAGAAGATTGGAGGTCATGGTATGAATGAAGAACAGGGTTAGGGGTTTTAAGGCAGAGGGAGATGTGGAATGACAGTAGTTTGTGATCAGATAGAAGAGTTTCAAAGTTTATGAACATTTGTGGGTGAGAGCAAGACATGGGGTGTGATTTCTCCATGTGTAACTAAGGGATGAAGGCTGAAGCTTATGGAAAATGGTTAAGTTGAGGCACTGGGAGGTTAGGGTGTCTGAGGGAGTATCAATAAGTATATTCAAATCCCCCTAGTATGAAGTCAGGAGTTGGGGTGGAAAGATTGTGAGCTGTGCATTCATTGAGGAAGGAAGGGGAGTGTCCTGGAGGTCAGTAGATCACAGCCACCAGGATTTTTATTGGATGGTATACATGGATTGAGTGAGTCTCAAAGGAGGAGATGTACTGAGGGAGGAGGGTAGAATGAGAACTTGTAAGGGGCAAAGGGGAATAAGCAGTGTCCCCTCTCCCCCATTTCAACCAGTGAGTCAGAGGAATAAGTGAAGTGTAGCCAGTGCTAGAAAGGGCAGCCAATGAAGTTGGGTCATCAGGAGGAAACCAGGTCTCCGTGAGAACCATATGGGAAGAAGTAGAAAAAGAATAGACTGAAGATGAAAGTGAAGGTATTGTCTATGGAGTTGGCATTCCAGAGAGCACAAGGGAGGGGGTGGGAAGAGTGAAATGATTTGGGGGGGTTTGGGTGGAGGGTCGCATTGAGATGGATGGGAATAAGGGGTCAGGGAGTGGGGGATAGAGGATAGGGTTTGAATAATGATGCAGGGATTTCAGGATCATTGGGATAGGGAGGGAATAATCAGTGCGTGTTTGTTAATCACAGCTGAATGAGTTCAGGAGGTAATCAACATCACAAGGGGTTTGGCCTCAGGGTGGTGTCTTCTCAGGGCATGAGTCAGCTCAGAGGAGAGGACCAATGTGGAGAGCTAATGGAACAGAGTTTCTCTCCTGTCCCTGGAGACAGGTTAGGCGATAGGTGTACAGAGCAGGAAGACATGATCACCACCACCACCACCATCATCATCTTAATGAAAGGCTAACATTTATATAGAGCTTACTGTGTGCCAGGCATTGCACTAAGTGCTTTACAATTATCGTCTCATTCAATCCTCAGAAAAACCCGGAGAGGTAAGTACTGTTATTATTGGCATATTACAGATGAGGAAACTGAGGCAAACAGGTTAAGTGACTTGCCCAGGGTCACATGGCTAGGGTCTGAGGCTAGATTTGAACTCAGGTCTTCCTGACTCTATGTCCAGCACTCCATCCACAAGCAGACAAAAAGAGTTCCTTGCAAATGGAGAGACGACAGCCCAGGAGACTGGCGATTAATTGAGAGAGGGAGTGATATGGCTAGATCGATATCTTAAGAACATCACATTGCAGTAGCATCTGCCATGTAGGTGCTTAATAAATGCTTGCTTAGAGGGAAAGAGAGAGCTTCTACCCAACCTGACCTCACTCCCTGTCCATCTAATCTGGGACTTCATCATGGACCTTCCAGTTCATTAACCTTCTCAACTCCAGTGAGATGTGTCTCCACTCCACCTCAGCCCCTCAAAGGAACAGTTGCCCCTGGAGCTTATTACCATCCAGAAGTGGAACAAACTGGAGGTAGTGGGTTCTCCCTCCCTGGAGAAGGTCCAGAAGGTGACAGCAAGCAGAATCTGGGCCAGGTGATGGTGACAGGTGAGCACTTGAAAAAGCTGGCTCCTGCTAGTGGAGGGTCTTTCTGGAGGGTGACCTGGGGAGGCAAGGACAGAAAGGAGGAAGAGGGAAGGACTGTGGCCAGCACTGGAGAGCACAGCAGGAGATGAGGTTCCTAGCTTCCTGGATTGACCTATTGAGGTTTGTGGCCAGGTTAAGTCAGTTTTCCTCAAAGTTCTAAAAGAAATCATTTCTCAGACTGAGGCGCATGACTGAAACTCAGAGAGGTCTGAGACTAGCAGTTGCTGAATTTTGAATATGATGAGCTATTATAGCCTGGAGAGGTGCACACCAGAAATGTGGCATAATTATGGGAATGCTTTGCTTTCAGGCTAGAAAGCCTGCAAAAACAGGCTTTTAGCTCAGAGTTGTCTCTTTCTCAAGCTTTTCTGATAAAGCCTCCCTCTCCCATTTTTTGGTCAAAAGCCCCCACTACAAAACTTCCCATAGCGTTCATTCCTCCTTCTTTGAAAGACAGGAATTATGCCTTAGACCACGGGCTTCCTACCCCAAGGGCCCACCCTCTCCATAGAATAATAGCTGGCATAATTGGGAGCAGGCTGAGCTTTCTGCTCCCAACAGCCTCATTCCTTTTGTGTTTTTCCCCCAGGCTTCCATTACTGCTGCCTGGCCCACAGCTCAGGTTCTTTTGTGACCTCTCAGTCCGACGTTCACTAACTAGTGGCCTTTCAATGCCAGCTAATTGAAAGAAAACTAATGAAGTCTCCATGGGAGCAGCTCCTTCTCCCCTTCTTGCTCCTTCCTCAAGCCTCCCACCTCACCCCAAAGTAGAGAGTCATTAACTCCTCAAGCCTCAGCAGCTTGATTTGGAACCTTGCATTATAAGAGGCTGGGGGGAGGTGGGGAGAAGGATGGAAGCTGGGATTCACAGGGTCTTCTTGTGTGGTTGCACCATTCACTCTTTCATTGGTCAGCAATGCACTTAAGAAAAGTCCTTCCAACTCCAAACCCTTTTTCAACAAATACACATATGCATACAGAGAGTTGATCAAATCAGGCTTTTAGAAGGGTGAGCATTTGATTATTTCTTCCTGGGGAGGGTGCAGGAACAACCTTGGATGCCCTTGTTAAGAGAATTGGAGACATCAGCTGGGGTATGCCCAGAATCTCATCCCCCCATCTCCCAACTTAATGACTTTTCTTCATGCCTGGAATGTTTTCCCTCCTCATCTAAGCCTCCTGGTATCCTTGAAGGCTCAACTATACAAAACACTTTTCACACAAATAAAGTAAGATCTAAACAACTGGAAAAATATTAATTGTTCATGGGTGGACCAAGCCAATGTAATAAAATGACAATTCTACCTAAAATAATATATAAAACCACCAACAATATGTTATACAGCTAGAAAAAAATAATCTGGAAGAACAAAAAGTCAAGGATATCAAGGGAATCAATGAAAAAAATGTGAAAGAAGGTGGTCTAGCCATAACAAATCTGAAAATGTATTATAAAATGGTAATTATCACAAATATTTGGTACTGGATAAGAGAGTGGTAGATCAGTGGAATAGATTAGGCACACATTACATTATAGTAAATGACCACAATAATCTAGTATATGATAAACCCAAAGATCCAAGCTTCCGGAACAAAAACTTATTATTTGACAAAAACTTCTGGGAAAACTGGAAAATGGCATGCCAGAAACTAGCTATAGACCAATATCTCACCCTGTATACCAAGATAAAGTCAAAATGAGTACATGATTTACTCATAAAGGTGATACCATACAAAAATTAAAAGAGCACGGAATAGTTTATTTGTTGGGTCTATGGATAAGGGAAGAAGTTAGGCTCAAAGAAAATATGGAGATTATTACCAAATGTAAAACAGATCATTTTGATTATATAAAATTTAAAAATTTTTGCACAAACAAAACCAATGCAACCAAAATTAAAAGGAAAGTGGTAAACTGGGGGGAAACTTTGCAACAAGGATCTCTGATAAAGGTCTCATTTCTCAAATATATAGAGAACTGAATTGAATTTATAAAAAACACAAGTAATTCCCCAATTGATAAATGGTCAAAGGATGTAAACAAGTAGTTTTCAGACAAAGAAATCAAAGCTATTTATAGTCACATGAAAGTATTCTCTAAATTACTATTAATTACTGAAATTCAAATTAAAACAATGCCAAAGTATCACCCTACACCTATCAGATTGGCTAATATGACAAAAAAGGAAAATGTCAACTGTTAAAGGGATGTGGGAAAACAGGGTCACTAATGCACTGTTGGTGGAGTTGTGAACTGATCCAACCATCCTTGAGAGCAATTTGAAACTATGCCCAAAGGGTTATAAAATTGTACATACCCTTTGATCCAGCAATACCACTGCTAGGTCTGTATCCCAAAAACATTTTAAAAATGAAGGAAAAGGACCTATTTATACAAAAATATTTATGGCAGCTCTTTTTGTGGTGGCTAAGAATTGGGAATCAAGAGGATGTCCATCAATTGGGGAATCGCTAAACAAGCTGTGGCATATAATTATAATGGAATCCTACTGTGCTATAAGAAACGACAAGCAGGATGACTTCAGAAAAACCTGGAAAGACTTACATGAACCGATGCAAAGTGAAGTGAACAGAACACAGTAACAGCAACACTGTATGGTGAACAACTGTGAAAGACTTAGTCATTCTCAGCAATGCAACAATCCAGGACAATCCCAAAGGACTCATGATGAAGCATACTCTCTGCCTCTAGAGAAAGAACTAATACTGTCTGAATATAGACTGAAGCAGACTAGTTTTCTCCCTTCCTTCCTTCCTTCCATCCTTCCTTTCTACCTTCCTACCTTCCATCCTTCCTTCCTTCCTTCCTTCCATCCTTCCTTTCTACCTTCCTACCTTCCATCCTTCCTTCCTTCCTTCCTTCCTCCTTTGTTAAAAATTCCACTCTTCTTGTACAAAATGACTAATATGGAAATGTTTTACATGATTACACATATATAACCTAGATCTGATGGCTTACCATCTCAGGGAGGGGGAAAGGGAGGGAGGGAGGAATGGATAGAATTTGGAACTCAAATCTTAACAAAAAAAAAGTTAAAAAATTTTGTTTGTAATTGGGGAAAAAATGTTATATAAAAAAGACTCAGCTACAAACCCACCGTCTACAAAGCCTTCCCCAGTCTGTCCGATGGCAAGCGTCTCCTCACCCCTGACTCAGCCTGAGTGTAGCTGTTTGCTTAGTGTCTGCCTCACTGGGCTGGGGGCTCCTTGTGGGTCCTCGACTGTCTTTTGCCTTCCTTCATGTCCCCAGCTCTTAGCACTGGGACTAGCACACAGTGAGTCTCAGGAAATGTTTTTTGACTGACTGACAAAGGCTATTGCTTTAAATTTCATCAGCTAGAGGTAAATTGATTGGTTCTAACTGTTGTGGGTCATACTTACCCTTCTGGGTGGGTTCCAGTGGTCACTTACAGAGCTCTGTTTTGTTTTGTAAAGATCTTCTGAGAGCTGAGCATAGGCTAGAGACAGGCTGCAGAGCCAGGAGTCCTGCGAGGGGGGCGGGGGGAGGCTCCTAGTAGGGATTTCATAATGTTAGCCACTATCAGCTCCTCTGGCTCATTTATTTTATATTCCTAATCACTCCAGTTCAAAAAGTAGCTGACCTTTAAACTATGCCCTGAGGTTGGTGCTTCCTCATAACAGCCCCTGAGTGAAGATGGATCTGGAATTGAGCCTAGAGCTTCTAATAATAAATCTAGTAAGAACATCCCCATTTCATAGATGAGGAAAGTGAGGTTTAAGCTGTTTAAGTTACTTATCTACAACCAGACAACTGGGTAATGTAAAAAAACAGGATCACAAATTTAGTCTGACAAGAGACTGCAGAGGTCACCTGGTCCAATCCCCTCATGTTATTAGTGCAAAAACTGCAGGCTTGAGAACTCAGGTGACTGGCACAAGGCCTCACTGGCAGAAAGCTTTGGAGTCAGCATGTGAGCCTCAGCCTCATGGCTGTAGTTCAGCGATTTCTATGGCAAGCCAAGCCCAGGGCTATTCAACAATCTGTGTCGTCTGGGCTCCCATCACCACCACCCCTTCCCCTATCATCCTCTAGCAGCCCAGTAAGGTGAGCAGGATCACCTGTCAGGGAGACAGACAGGTGCCACCAACAGCTGAGGACTTTTGGCTGAAATCTGTTATGAAGGCATAGAACCATCTGAGAAATAGGAAGATTCCCAGAGAAGGATCCAGGGCTTTAGAAAGACATGATCTAACCCTGAGGATACATCCAAGATCAAATTCAACTGTGATCGTTAACAGGAACTGGCAAAATAGAGATCAAGGTGTTTGGGGTTTTATTTTTTTGTATGAAAACTTGCTCAGGATGTGGCATCATTTAAAAATGTAATATTTCTCAATGTTCCCATGTTTGGCTGTTCTAACAAAGACTTGGACTCCTCCTCCTTCCTCTCCTTCTTCCAACCATTGGGGGTGGGAGGAGGGTTACTACTATTTAATTCTCCTTCAGACACAGACATAAACAATTTTTGCAAGGAAGCTGGTTAGCTTACACTCCATCTCCACGGAGCACAGTCCTATCAAATGCCAAGCATGCTCTCCTTTCCGGGGCCCCTTCCTCTCTTTTCACCGTCTCTGCCTCTTGTCTCCCCTCTCAGTCTTCTCTCTCGTTCCCTCTCTCCCTCTATGTCCCCTCTCTTCCTCCTCTTGTCTCTCTCTCTTCCTCTTCTTTCTGTTCATGGGTCTCTTTTTGTGGGCCTGCCTCTCTATCTCTCTTTCTCAAACTGTCTCTTTCCTTGCCTCCAGTTATCTCCCACTGCTCCTGCAGCCATTCTCAAAGCCCTTGCCCCTGAGGTCAGCCTGCTCCAGCTGTCATTGAAGCACAGGAAGGGGAATGACCAGAAACCACTCAGGACCTAGCCCGTCATTCTGCAGCATCAAAAAACCCTTTCAGCACTGGCCATAAACAGGGCCAGGAGCAGCCAGGAATTCTGTCATCTCCAGAGTCCCAAGCAGTGAATCACCTTGTCCTTGGAGTCTGGGGAAGTTTCCAGGAGAGCCAAGGGTGCTTTCTGGGATGGCTTCTAGAAACTTGTTCATTTTCACTTACATGTGAATTATGGAGTCTAATCCTCTGCCTCGTAATTAAAGACTGATCATGAATGTTTGCGTGTGTGTGTGTGTGTGTGTGTGTGTGTGTGTATGTGTACATGCAAGGATGGTTCTGCAAAAGTGGGACTACACCAAGCCTTTTAATCCAAGAGTCTTTTGTTTTCATTTTGGCTGGTATCTGTGCCTTACTGTAGGTGTATACAAGCACAAAATTTCAGAATGTGATGTTTTCTTAATCAGCTGGAGTTTATGGATGAACTATTTGTGTTGTTTGGAGAGTTGGGAACATGAGGAAGAAGAGAATGGAAGAAAAACAGCCCAGTTCTACTCATGAGGATGAGAAGGATGAAAATACCAAGAACACCCAGAGTCAAAGGCTCTGACTGCAGAGTGACCACATCCAGCAAGTGGCCGTGAGTCACTGGGGCTCCCTTGAGACTCTGGAAGTCAATAGACAGGAGACAGGAGCAGAGATGGTGAAATCGATCCCAAAAGCACAAATGAAATTGAATTTTGATTCATCAAACCATGATTCACACTGAACATTGCTGCTTCAGTGAAGTGCTTAACTCAGCTTCTTCTCTGCTGGCCTTGGACAAGAATTATATCAAGGACCTTCCAGAAAATCCAACTGATTCAAGCCTCCAACTCCCCTTCCTAAATCCATGTGGATGAGGCCACCTGACATGAAGAAGATCTTTGACCTGGAAATCAGAGGACCTTCTTCCTGACTCTGTCATCTGCTTGCTAGGTGACCTTACCTAAGTGCCTTGCCCTCTCTGAGCCTCTTTTTTTCTGTCCATGGAATGAGGGAGTTGGTAAAACTTGGAGCACCCTTCTCTCTCACAGTTGAGGAATATTCTCTGTTCCACTTGCCCTTTTATACACAGGGATCAAAATCTTCATTTCATAAGGAAAAACCTGCTAGCAATCATGGCTGTTTCCAAGTGTGTATGTGTGTGTGTGTGAGGGGGGGGGGGGTTGGTGCCTCAGGTAAAATGGAGGTCCTTGTCCTTGTCTTGGAGATGAGTCTGGATGAATCTGCCAGGGCTGTTGTAGAGGAGATGCCCACTCAGAGGAAAGACGGAGCTGATGACCTCTGAGGTCTCTCCAACTCCAAGAGTTTCTGATTCTGTTATCTTTGTAGTCTGCCAGTGCCCAGAACGGTGCTTCGCTCACATGGTGAGCAGTTAACAAATGGTTATTGGTTGAATGACTGGATGAACATGAAAGACACAGACAGCTTCATTTATTGGCAATAATGAGAGGGGTGCCTTCTTGGCCAATGGGAGGGCCTGGAATGACAATCAACAGAAAATGAAATAGACCAATCGTTGACTCAGGCTGCTAGAAAAGATGTACCCCCTGGTGGTTTTTAGGTCAGTAAAAAAGAACCCTTGGCCCAGGGCTAGGCCAAGTGAAGATTTCCTGGACTTTTGGGGTTACCTGAAATGTACCCTAGTGAAGTAAAAAAAAAAAAAGAAAGCATGGGGCTGGAAATGAGGATACCTGGAATTGAATGTTGGGTCCTCCAGCTACTTGTGGAATAACCATAGGTAAGTCATCTAACCTTTCTTAGACCTTTTCTTATTGTAAAATTAGAGGTCTGAATTAGAGGATCCGCAAACTCTAAATTCTATGATGCTTGCACCCAGGTGGAAAGTGAGTCAGCAGTCTGGCAGGCGAGGGAGGAAAAACAAAGTTCAAGCCTAAACATTCGGTAGAGATAAAGTCACTGTAGACTAAGCCTAAATTTTACCAAAGAGTTACTGAGACATTGAGCTCCACCTGTATGTGAACAACCATCTACCACATATCAGACAAATGGTCATCCAGCCTCTGTATCAAGATCTCTGTTCACAGGGAACTCATCACCACTCAGGGCAGCCTATTCCCTTCTTTGGACTCAACATATTCCTTAGACCAGTGGTTCTCAACCTTCCTAATGCCGTGACCTTTTAATACTTGTATGTGGGCATATCTGCATGTGGACAGACCCACCTGGTGACGGATAGAGGAGCGGTGTCTCAGTTCCTAAGACCATCGGAAATATGTGTTTTCCCATGGTCTTAGGTGACCCCTGTAACCTCTGTGAAAGGGTCATTTGACCCCCCAAAGGGGTTGCGACCCACAGGTTGAGAACCACTGCCTTAGACCAAGCTGAATCTGCCTCTATAATTTCTGCAAATTCCTCCTAATTCTTCCCTCTGGGGTCAAGCAGAAAAAGCCTACTCTCTCTCCCATTCAGCAGCTCTTCAGGCAGTAGAAGACAACTACTTTATTCTCCTTCAGTCTTCTCTTCTGTAGCTTCAATGCACCCAGTTCCTTGAACCAGACCTCAGGGGCCTCTCCTTCATCCCCCTCCCTGAACTAGTTGTCTTCTTGACTCTCTTTTTCAGGTAAATGATCTCCTAGGTCTTCAGATGGCCAAAGACAATCTGGGCTGAAGTCAAAGGAAGGTCCTAAGTCATCAAATTTCTCCAGAAAAAAAGAGAAGGAGAAGCCAAAAGAAGTACCTGGAGCACGAAGAGCTATTCATTAAGGGGAACCCCACATTGGGCATCAGAAAGGTAATGCCATAAGAGTTAGAGAACCTCAATGAGGAAACAGATGGAGTAAGCCTGAACATAAGCTCCATCTAGAGCAGTGGTTCTCAACCTGTGGGTCGCAACCCCTTTGGGGGTCAAATGCCCCTTTCACAGGGGTTACAGGGGTCGCCTAAGACCATGGGAAAACAAATATTTCCGATGGTCTTAGGAACTGAGACACTACTCCTCTATCTGTCTCCAGGTAGACCCGCCCACAAGCAAATACGTCCACATATAACTATTAAAGGTTTGCGGCATTAGGAAGGTTGAGAGCCACTGTTCTAGAGAGAATGCCTGCCCAAGGCCTGGCAAGGTTTCCTGTTTTGGTCTGTCTCTGTAGGTTTGTTTCTGCACTTGACTGAGGGCAAATCTGAGATTCCAAGAACAAACTTCCAGCCCTAAGGGCTACTTTTCAACACAAAGAATGACCCATTGCCTGCCTCCCTTACTCAAAAGATAAACCCATGGGTTTGAGTGCACACTGCTGGATCAAACAGCTCATTGATCTCTGGTGCCACCAAAGACCTCCTGAAGATAATCATTATACTAACAAGGATTGATTTTCCTCCCTTCCTCCCTGGTGATCCTCCAGGCTGGTGCCTGTAGAGCGATGGCTCCTGAAGCACACACCTGCTGCTCTTGTGTGCTTTAGTACTGGAGGTTCTTTGTTCCCAGTCCTTGCTGACATGGTTTCATTCTTTACTCTGTTATCTTGTATTCCCTGAGAAGACTGTAAGCTCGTGAGGGCAGGGACTGCCTCATTTTTGTGTCTGCAGGCCCATTGTTTGGCCCATAGTAGGTGTTTAATAAGTACCTACTGAGTGATTGATGGTAGTATATGTTTCTCTGTTCAATGCATAAGCTTTGCTCAGTTGGCACCAACCCAATATTGAGATCAGGGTAGAAAGCTGGTTGTCCCTGGGGGTCAGTTAGTTGTGCTTCAGAGCCCCAGCCTACAAATGTGGGCCTTTGTTAGGAGGAAGAATGACTGGAGATATCATGGACAGATGATTCAAATCCTTTCATGCAACTGGGAGAAGGAGGCTAGCAATAGTTCACAGAATATCTTTGTATGTGAAAGATGGCCCAATGTTATATTGACATGCCTTATTTAAATGAATTCCATCCTTCCAACCAGCTTTGGCTCACTGGCTGATAGCCACTGGGGCTGTTTCCTCTTTGCATCCCTGCAATCACTCAGAGTGATGGATGGTGCAGGGGGTAGGTGACTCTCGGTCACACAGAGCTAACAGAAATTAATCATTAATCACTGCCAACATCAATGACCACTAATAGCTGTTGCATGAGGATCCCAGCTAAGATGTAGTCATTAATTGTATGTGGTGACCAGCCATGAACTCACCTTTGTGGTGAGGTCAAAGCACAATGGTGTTCCTGAAGTCTAATCCAGTCCATTCAGTGCTAACCCAGAACGACAAGAAATACTTGGATTCTTCAAGGATTCACGATTTCCTCAGTAAGGCAATCTCTCCTCCATGGTGGTGCAGTGGATACAGCACTGGGTCTAGAAGGGGTCAAGAAGACCTGAGTTCAAATCCAGCCTCAGACACTTACTACTCACGTGATGCTGGGCAAGTCGCATTGTCTCTGTCTGCCTCACTTTCCTCCTCTGTGAAATGGAGATGATCATAGCATCTCCCTCCCAAGGCTGTTGTGAGGATCAGATGAGGTAATATTTGTTATGTGCTTCCCACAGTGCCTGGCACATAGTGGGTGCTTCATAAATGCTTGTTCACTTCTTCTTCCCCTTCCCCACCAAGATTATGTCTCTTCTATGGCTTAGCAGATGGCATCTGAGATTTGTAGTGGCCAAAGACTTAATTAGACTGCTGCCAGTCTGGGAAGGAGCCTCCCTGGACTTTGCCGGAATGGTCTTTGGAGGCAGATGTGGGTAGACCACCAGCCCACTGAGTGGCAGTGCTCCCCATGTGCCCAGTCCATCTCCTGAGTCATGCAGCTCTTCAATGAGATCTGTATGACCCCAACTTCTTGTATGCAGTTTTGGGTATTATTAGGCTGCTGGCTCCTCATGCCTACCATGGACACCTCCATCAGTATTCTGAGCAACCTGCACTTTTGATTCTTTGGAGAGGTGGTGCTCCATAATTCACAGTCACATGGTAGGTGTAATAGTAATGTAATCTGATCTCTTTGTATTAGCAAAGCTAACAGGTACTTAGTACCTAGTTTGAAATTAATTAGATCAAGCCTCCATTAAGAAACAAAAGGCGTGAACCCCTTTTAAGTTTCTGATGTAACAGGAAGGGGCAGAACAGGGAGGAGCTCATAGGTATATAAGGAGAAGCCCTAGATGGAATTTCAGATCTTCTTGGAGCCAGGTTCTGGAGGCTGAGGAAGAGAGGCCCAGGCTGGAGAGAATGATTTTTATTTTGAGAAACTGGATGAAGTGATTTTGATTCTGGGAACCAGCTGAAACTTCTGCTGAGTCCAAGGCCCAGCCGGAGCTGCTGAGGAGCTGCTGAGAAGCTGCTGCGTCCAACGGCCAGTCAAGCTGCTGAGAATTTCCAAGGACCAGCCAGAGCTTCAGAAGACAGAGGAAGCATGACTGTGGTGCTGGTATTTTGTCTGTTTGTGGCTTTGTTAAGCCTTGACTTCCCAGGAACAGAGACTGTGGAGGATTTAAGGTGGATTGGACACTGTGAGCCTCAGCATGGAACAGGGACTGCATGGAGAGCTGGACAAGGAACTGGGAGCTGTCTGCCTTTGAACCCAGGTGACAGTTTG
>CM053583.1:420596332-420607608 GCA_028627135.1 Pseudochirops cupreus | reverse complement strand
CCCCAGCTTTGAAAACCCAGATGTTGGTGCTTCCCTGTCTGGTAACTAACTAGGTATGGATGCAATGGTGAGATGGCTGGAAGCCCTGTCTGCTAAATTGTGTAATTTATTTGTGATTGTACTTTGTGATCGAATTAAGGACTCTGTGATTGACTAAATGAATGTACTACACAGGGGTAGAATACTTTGACTTTTGTATTTTGTGTCCCTTAAGGAGGCAAGCCATTGTACTTTGTTCAAAACCATGTGACCATCGTGGTGAAGACTATGTGGCCATTTCTGTGATACATTGTTGTGAATGCCGTATTTTGATTTTCTATGATAAGTTGTAACATTGTGAATGCTATACCTTGATTTACTGTGAATGTTTTGCTCTGATTTGTTACTGAATAAGTAGTGTTCACTATACTATGTAATCAGAACCTTTAAAAGCTGTTCACAGCAGCATTCTTCTTGAAAGCTGCTCAGGCTTTGCTTTACAGTAGGAGAGGGAGAATATTGGCATCAACCTTTGGCCTTGTTTTAGGGAGAAGCTTGGGGGTCATGAAAGACACAGCACAATGTCCGACTCATAATCCTTCCAAAAAGTAATTCAGTTCACTCTCTAATTCTGGCCCCAACCTTGTGTCCATCTGCTGAATTTGTCCAAGATATTCTTAATGTGGGACCAGTTTCTGTGGAATGTCCATTCAACTGAAGATCACCACTGGACAACAGGCATTCTTCGTCCATCTGGTTTTTGAGTAATTATTGCTCTAACTCTTTGAATAGCTATCAAAATAATCTTCCTAAGCTTCTGGTCTGCCCAAAACATCCCTAGCCCTCCCACCCTCCAAACAAACCAAACCAAATCCCTAGGAGTTTCCTTTTGCTTACTGAATTAAGAACATAATCCTGAGCAGAGCCAAGAGAGAAAGCAGAGAAAGCACTACAGCCCAAACTCTCCCAACATTCCCCTCCAAAAAACTTTCAAAGAATGCCTCAAATTTAATTCTGGACTGGCAAAGCCAAAATAAGACATTTTTTTTTCCTAGCTCAAGAAAACTGAGGTCTGAAGAAGTATATGGCATTGGGGTGGGGGTTGGCCCAGAGCCCATGTGGTGGCAACACAGGCCTTGGTGGTGGCAACAGCAACAGCAGCAGCTGTTTTGCTTTTACCAGAGACGGTAAGGTGGCAGGGGTGGGGGGTGGGGGTGGGTGGGATTGAGGCAGTTTGTTAGAAAGAGATTACAGGGTACTCCTTTTCCAGCACTGGGCATAGGACTGGGAGCTGTTTGGCAAATCCATTGCCTATTCCCTATTCTGGGTCACAGTTCCAGGGTAGAGAGGGGCATTTGTGGTTGCAAAGCAGAGGTCCTGAGGAGCAACAGTGATTTCAGCTGTAAAGGGTCAAAGGTAAGGGCCTGGGTAAGGACCAAAGGCAGACCAGGAAAACAGTGACCACACTTCTCCCTAGATCATATCACCTCAGAAGCACTAAAAGACCCCCCCAAAACTAGCTCTAAAAACAGCAGCATAAAAAAGTTTGAAGCTCAGGGCATTCTCCCACAAACCACCCCCACCTCTGGGAACACAGCCCAACCTGTGACATAAAGTGAAAAGCACCAAAATGAGCAAATAACAAAACAAGAACTTGATCATAAAAAGCTAGTGGTGATAGGAAGATCAAGACACAAACTCAGGAGAGGACAACAACGTCGAAACAGCTAAAAGCAAAGCCTCAAATAAAGATGCAAATTAATGTTTCTGCTTTTCCACATTTGTTCCTGAGGTTTTTATGCCCTAATAGAGGGTCAATTCTTCCAGTGGCCTATTGCATCTAATTTTCTAATATTCTATTCATCTCCTTAACTTCTCATTTATTTTGTGGTTAGACTTATTTAGCTCTGACAGAAGCTAGGTGACCCATGCTGGGCTGTGCATCTGGTGGCCTCTGGGATCAGAGGAGGGGCCCATCTCCTAGCTAACTTTGCTCTGTTTGCCAGCCACAGGCCACACCCTGGACACCAAAACAAAACAAGGTCTCATTTTTCAAATATATAAGGAAAATGAACCAAATTTATAAAAATAAGACCATTCACTAATTGATAGATGGTCAAAGGATATGAGCAGGCAGTTTCCAGAAGAAATTAAAGCTATCAATAGTCACATAAAAATGCTCTAAGTCACTATTGATTAGAGAAATGTCAGTTAAAACAACTCAGAGATACTACCTCACTCCTATCAGATTTGGCTAATATTATAGAAAAGGAAAATGACAAATGTTGGTGGGGATGGGGGAAAATTGGGACACTAGCACACTGTTGGTGGAGTTGTGAACGATCCAGCCATTCTGAAGAGCAATTTGAAACTATGCCCAAAGGGCTATAAAACTGCATACTCTCTGATCCAGCCATACCACTGCTAGGGCTGTATCTCAAAGAGATTTTTTAAAAAAGGAAAAGGACCAAGATGTACAAAAATATATATAACAGTCTTTTTGTGATGGCAAAAAAATTGGGAATTGAGGGAATGCCCAACAAATGAGGCATGTCTGAAAAAACTGTGGTATGATTGTGATGGAAAACTAAAAAAAAGTAATGAGTGTAATGATTTCACAAGAACCTGGAAAGACTTATATGAATTGATACAAAGTGAAATAAGCAGAACCAGAAGAACATTGTACACAGTAACAGCGATGTTCAACTGTGAATGACTTAGCTCTTCTAAGCAATACAATAATCTATGACAATTCCAAAGGACTTATGATGAAAAATGCTATCCACTTCCAGAGAAATAACTAATGAAGTCTGAATGAAGACTGAAGCATACTTATAAGCAAACAAACAAACAAACAAAAAAACCTTTATTTTTCTTGTTTTGTTTTTGGTCTGTGTTTTCTTTTACAATATGTCTAATATGGAAATGTTTTGCATGATTGCACATGTATAACCTATATCAAATTACTTGCCTTTTCAATGACTGGAGAGAGGAAGGAGGAAGAGAATTTGGAACTCAAAATTAAAAAAAAAAGAATTAAAAATGTTTACATAGGATTGGCAAAGTTTTTAAAAAGAAAAAACTGGATCAGACAAAAAAGAAAGGAGGAAGGAAGGGAAGAAAGAAGGAAGAAAAGAAGGAGAAAGGTTGGCTGGAATAAAAAAAGGAAGGAGGGAAGGGAGAGTGTGAGGAAAACAATCAAAGAAAAGAAAGAAAAGAAAAGCTATCATTTTGTCAAAAGCTGTATGGCAGAACTAGGAGAACGACGTACATAGTTATAACATTTTGAATGCCTTTTCTCAGCAATACAATGATCCAAGACAATTCCAAGGGTCTCATGAGGAAAAAATGCTATTCACATCTAGAGAAAGAACTGATGGAGTCGGAATGCAGATCTAAGCACGCTACTTTCACTTTTTTTCCCTTTCAGTCTGTTTCTTCTTTCACAACATGACTAACATGTAAGTATGTTTGACATGCTTGCACACAGATAACCTATATCAAACTGCTTACTGTCTTAGAGAGGGGGGAGGTGAAAGAGGGACGGAGAAAATTTGGAACTCCAATTTTTAAATGAATGTTAAAATTTGTCTTTACATCTAATTAGAGAAAATAAAGTACTAGAAAAAAATCTTTTTTTTTGGCGGAGGGGGGGTATGCTATCTTGGGCTGCCATCAACAATGTATCTTCTTTGAGTTAACTTTACCATTCAAACCTGATATTCTTTCATCTATATTCTTATAGAGATTGTTCTCTTCTAGTCAAAAGATAAAAATTTCATGGGCCCATTACAGAGACAGAATTATCTCAAGCACTTCGAAGAAAGATAATTTTGATTTTCAAAAGCATTCCTCTCCTTAGATAGTTGGACTCCAGTTGACCTAGTTATGACAAGCCTTAAGAACAAAATGCATGTTATCTCTGGTTGCTCCTTCTTCAAGGCAATCCCAATTTGGTAATGTGGCAAACTCTTATGTAATCTTGCACTTAGATCCCTTGAAAACAGTGTCTTTTATAAAAATACTTAATGTCAGAATAGGGTAAAAATTTTTAACCATACATTCATGACGAAGTAGGGCATTATTAAATAATGCTAAGTTTCGCACCCTGGCCTGCAACTATTGCGTGCAAAAAATGACGATGACCACGATGATGGTGGTGCCAACTGTGATGACAATGCCAATGTCTTCTTGACCCAGGGCAGACATTTGTGAGCAGCCCCCCACAGCACCCTGAGAGCTGCCACTGGGGGCTCAATCGAGCAAGCATGCTTTGAATGCCCCCTCTGGGTCTCTAGACACTGCCAGCGGCTGGGGTTTTCAAGGCTAAGTAGTAGCCAGTCTTCTCTTCTTCTTCTAGAGATTCTCTTCTTGGGAAAATGGATGTTTTGTTTTGTTTTTTTTTAAATTAATGATTCCCTATTGTTCCTTTCAGGTGCCTCTTTTGCCTCCATCCTCTGGAAACCAGCAGCACACAGTAGGCATTGAGGCTAGGCCCTCAGAGTTATACCCTAGACCCCGGCTAGCCCCTCACTTCCCAGTGTTTAGTTAAGTACATAAAAGGTTTGGCTCCATGTCAGTCAGGCAGAAAAGAGTATGCTAGAGTGAACCAAGCCATTTCTGACTGTTTATTTTTGGATTACAATTTTATTTTACTTTCTTGGTCATTATGAAAGAAATTTGCTGTTTGGTACAGAAAGGTCCCAGTAGAGAATGGAAATCAAATTCAACGTGAAGACTGTAGGTATGAAATGGGTATTTTGTATAGGTCTCTGCTTTTAATCTCTTTTTATGTGCTAGAAATGCATTGCCCCATTTCTTTCCAATGCAATCAGGAGTTGGCATCCGGAAAACCATGAGCCAGGTGAGGCGTTACATTTGGAAGGAGGAATCTGTTTTAAAACCCACGAACAAAGCTGCCAGCCCCATCGATGGGCTTGCCAAACAAAAGCATCAACATAGGCTTCTGAAAATGTTTGTTAAATTCAATATATTTTCCTTAGCTCCAGTTCAGTTAAACAAACACCTGGTCCACATCCAGGATCTGCCACTTGTGATACTGGCTGAGCGGGTTAAATAATGCTAAATTTTGCATGCTAGCTGGCAATTATCACATACAAAAAATGATGACAATCACGATGGCGGTGCCACATGTAATGATGCCGATGTCTTCTTGACCCAGGGCAGTCATTTGTGAGCAGCCCCCCACAGCACCTTGAGAGCTGCCAATGGGGGCTCAATCCAGCAAGAATGCATTGAATGCTTGGGTTAAAATTATATTAAATTAAGGGGGTTCTCCTCATTAAGCCTGTTTCTTCCATAAAATGGTGGGGTCAGGCTGGTGCTTTCTGCATGCCAGGCAGGCTCTGGGCTATGCAGGTTCCATCCTACTCAAATCTCTGATTTTCTCATCCTCTATCCAAAGTAATGTGATAGGCCCTTGGTAAAATGGCCTTCAGGGAGCTCCTCGTCTCTAGGGAGAACATGACGTGTAGACAGGTAAGCATAACACAAGATGGAGTCTGACCTGGGTAATGGGGGACCCAGACAACTCAAGGAACACCTCTTTTGGGGAGAAGGGGGCAGGTGATCACTTGGGTTGAGCCCCAGTGAAGAGGAGGATTTTGACTGAGGCAAGGAAGCAGAAGCCTCTTGCGGGCATGAGGAATGACCTCGTATGCATTTGAGGATGTCTGAGGTAGTATCTGCAAAGCTCGGGGAACAGCTTACAATCCGGTATGGCTAGAATGTAAAGCAGGTTATGGTGCCTGAAAGAGAGTAATAAGGCTAGAGGAGGCGGCGGCCAGACTCCCACTTAGGAGGGCCTTGAATGCTAGGCTATGGGATTTCTATTTTATCCTAGAGGTAAAAGAAAACCATGGGAGACATTTCTTTCTTTCTTCCAGGGGAGTCACATTGGTCAATATGTTAGGAAGAGTAAGCGGAGGACGTATTGAAGGACAGGGAGATGGGAACCCAACTGGGAAGCTAACAGAAAAGTAGGGGAAGCAGTGTGAGGAAGATAAGTGGGTGAATCAGAGATCACGGACATGGGATTGGGAGCGAGAGTGCCTGAAGTTGACCTCCTGGGCAGTGAGGGCACCCACAGGAACAGGGAAGTTATGAGGAAGGCCCAGCATGGGGAAGGTGGGAAGGAGGAAGCATCAGTGTAACATCTGGGGGACACTCAGGAGGCAAGTGGATGTGAGATGAAGAGCTCAGGGGAAAAACTAGGTCACAGAACTTGTCTGAACAGGATTGTTTTTGGCTAAGTACATTAAATAGAGAAACCATCGTTTACTGCCCTAAGCTGGAAATTCCCTGAAAGTGAGAACAATGTTCAATCTACACGTGGCGTAGGGACTGGCAAACCCTGTGATCTGTCAACCAATGGGGCTCCTTGGGGGTACAGCATTCAGTGGACAACCTTTTTAAAGTGCCTGCAATGTTTGGGGTCCCAGGGAAGCAAACACAGATGCTACAAAGTCCTGGGTTTCCTTACCCACTTTGATCCTTTCTGATCAGAAACACAGCCTGGATTCACAGACCCTGAGCTGGGAGGACCTTTAGAAATGCTCCCTTCCACCCCCATCCGAGGAGAGCAGAGGACAACGGAGGTGCTGGAGTCTTGAACCTTAGATGCAATCAGCCTCCTAGCGGACAGAGTGCTCAAGTAGCTCCACGAGAAGACCCAGTTCTAGAACCACCTCATGTGGGACTGTGGCTAAGTCGCAGAATACCATTTGGGAGGAAACACAGAAGCCATCAAAACCAAAGGTGCCCCCAAAGCACTGCCACTGTGCACAACAGGCCGACCCTGTCTGATGAGTGGTCACTGGGGCTCAGCTGCCTGGCCTCCAAGCATGGGGTTCACAGAGCTTTCCCTGACTCCTGCTGGAGGCGCCTCTTGTTGGGACGCTTTCCTGACTTCAAGCCTCAATTTCCCCCCATAGCTTCTGATCCTGGGTGCTGGGCACCCCCACATGAGGACCTGAAGACAATCAACATGTCTTCTGCTTCTCTTTGAAATGACCCGTTCTTTCCCCCAAACCCCCTCTGGCACAGACTCACTGTCCTGCCCCCGCACTTCCTTTCTAAAAGGAACTGTGCTCTAGATCTGACATGATGAAGGCTGAGGACAGAGGAACCGTCTGCCTCATTCCTGAAGAGACGGCTCCTTTATGGCACTCTCCAAGACAGCGTTATCCCTCTGGGCTGTCCTGACTGACTCACAGAGTTCACCATCTTCTAAGATCCCCAGATCTCTTAAAGGCAGATCGCCAATAAGGCCTCCCCCCTTTCTGTAATGACCAGCACAGTGTTTAATAAATGCTTTAACTCATTTACCTATTTGTCAGTTTTTTGAAGCAAAAGGTAAGATGTCACATTTATCTCTATTTCATTGCCTGTGATTATTAGCTCCAGCCTGACCCTCCGGCTTGCTGAGACCCTTCTGCTCTTGGCAGCCAAGGTCTCATGCACTGTCTTTCCCTGGCTTCTTGTCATCCGCAAACTGGATAAAGATGCCACCTCTACCTTTCTGCCTCCCTGCTGGCTTGTAGGCACCTGGGGAGTCCAATGGACAGCGTTGGACCCGGAGTCAAGAAGAGCCGAGTTCAAATCCTCTCTCATTTACTGGTTGTGTGATGCTGGGCAAATCACTTAGCTCGCCTTCTTCTGTTTAGCCACCTGTAAGATGGGGGCAACAGCAGCACCCACTTAACGTGGTTGCTGTGAAAGTAAGATGAGACACAGTAAAGTGCTTGGCAAACCTTCCAAGTACCATGTGATGACATGCCAACTACTGTTCACCCATGTTACGAAAATCCACCCACCGGCAATGTCCTCTACGTCACACCTCAGCACGTCCTCCAGAGAACACATCACATATTTCATCAAAAGCTGAAATCTAATCAAATCCTCTCTATGACGTTCCCCATCTTCTACCAGGTGGTGGGGAGAATGTATGAGTCCAAAGACCTGGGTTCAAAGTCTGCCTGGCACTACTCAGTGACCTCACTAAATTCCTTCAAATCTCTAAACCCATTTGCTTGTGTGTAAACTGAGGGTGATGGCCTAGGCCTTTGGCTCAGAAGATACTGTCCTATTTGGCAGATGTCATTTCTCCAAATGCAAGAGTTGTAGCCCTCAGGGATAATTTTTCAGGAAGGAACAAAGAGCCAGGTGACTGTCCCGGACCAGGGCCTGCACCCCGATTAAGAAGTCATGTCTGCAGGGCTGATCTCATCAGATTATTATTTACTTGGGGGAAGATGAACGCTGCATTGTGTAAAAGCAATTGAAGCTCCACAATTCAAATTTCCTGATTTCACATTTATTTTAAATCTTCTCAGTTACAGTCAGCAAAATAAACGTTTTCCCCCAAAGACAGAGGACACTTGCAAACGTCAGCATTTCCTGACAGCAGGACCTGCCCTCGGACCATGTGCTATTTAGTATCAAAAGTGATTCCAGGGCCGAGGTGCACTAACAGAGGCAGATCTGGAGCTGCAAAGAACAGTTACTGGGCCCAGTCCCTTAATTTTACCAATGATGGAACCATGGTGCAGAAGTTGGGTGACCTGCTTGAGTCCCCTGAGGTGGAGTCTGCACCCGGGTTGTTCTGACTTCCAGCCCAATACCCTCCCCACCAGACCACACTGCCTCTTGAGAGAACTTCCTTGGTATTCTGCATAGAAAGAAGGAAAAAGAAATGACACAGCTCAAGTTCCTGGAGTCAAGTTTTAATGTGGAATGACCCTCTCTGAACACACCTGCAGCATTAATCCCTGATGAACCAGGACGGTCTCTTCCTGTCTCGCTCGATGATTCTCTTGCCTTGATCGTCTGCTGAGGGAACTTCTCCCTGGTATAACACCACAGTCTCAACAGTGGGGGCCTTAAAAGGACCCCCTTCCTGCTTCCCTATCTGCCTCCTGACTTGTGCAGTTTCCTCGCGAACTTTCTTGTAGCAATAACCGCAAAGGACATGCTTTTGTTTCAGATGGCCACATTCAGGGCACACATCTATATTATTCTAAAAAAAGAAACCCAGAAGAAATGATTAAAAGATTGCACTTTAAGAAAATGGCATTTCATGGCGCTTACACGTTCAGGGGAGTGTCATGGAGAGCAGAGAGGATACAGAGCCTGTCAAAACCTAAATCTAGTGAAGTCCAAATGCTTCCAACAACTGCCTTCCTCATACTACTGACTGTGCAGCAGAAAGCATTATTTCTGAGCACAAACCAGAGACAGAAATGCATGGCCGGGCACCTGATTTCTCCCCAGTAATCTAGCTCACATTAAGTACAAGATGGGCTGGAGGTACAAAGGAAGGAAACCCAGCTCTGCCCCTGGGGAGTTCCTTGTCTTCTGGGGGAGACAATGCACAAATGACTTCCAGCAAACAAGACACAGCCAGAGTGGCTGGGGGAGCAGTAGGAGGAAGGCCCGAAGGGGCACTAGGAAGTGCTTCTAGCGAAAGGTAGAACCACAGCTGAGGCCTGAAGGAAGCAAATGAGGAGAAAGGCCCCCCCATGCAGGGGCAGAGCCAGGGCAAGGGTTCAGCCTCAGGAGGAGGGTCTTATTTATGAACACCCAGGAGGCCACAGGCCTTAGATCTCAAAGCACAAGAGGGGAACAGGGTCCAGGCATGAAGGGCTGCGGCAGGTGGGAGACAGATGTGGGCAGCTCATCTGAGGAGTTTCTGCTCCAGGCCCTGCTCTCCTGTTGTATGCATGTACAGACCCGCCGGGCAGCTCACACCTGCCGCAGTTCAGGACCCACAGCTGGGACGACAAATAAAATCACAGACTGTCAGGGGCCTCAGGGGCCCTCTTGTCCAGTCATGGCCAGAGGTTTTAGCGCCTTGTGAACTTACTAAAGATGGCCATCAAGTGAGTGCATGTGGCCAGACGTCTTGTAAATCACAGTGATGATAATCTTGCTGTGGGGCTGCAGCCACATCTAGAATTTGGGTCTGGGAGCCTCAAGTGAGGATAAACGTTAATGAGCTGGATGGGGGCTGGGGGCCAGGAGACCCACCCAAAAGCATCTGAAGGGACATCCCAAGGAAAATGGACTCATACTTGTTCTCCTTGGTCCAAGAAGGCAAGTCTCTGAGAATTGGCTACAAGTCACCAAGAGACAGACTCCTGGAAAGGCCCATTTCCTACTAAGTAGCCCTGGGCCAAAGTAGGAAGGGCTGTGGTAGGGGGAGGGGCCTGTCCTACCTCCCTGAAGGGCTTTAGGCAGGGGCACCCAGGAGATGGGTCAGGCTGGACCGCCACTGTCCAGCTCCAGGACTGGGGCATTTCTGGGCACTATTTTTGTCTTTCATGATGGCAAAGCATCATGGAAGGTTTTCACAGCCGGTCCCAAACATTTCATATCCTCAGATAAGCGAACCATCTACCAGCCCTGCTGGGCTCCTCTGCCCCCTGCGGGGATGACTCTGGGCTGCCCATTCACAGGCCACACAGTCATAGGGGACCAGGCAAAGCAGAGAACCCTACGGCGGCTGGTACCTTCACTTTAATCAGCTTCCAGGGGTTTCTCCTCCTACACCGATTCACTTCAATGGTCCGTCTGTTCTTGGGGGCCGCCATCCAGACCACGCTCTCTAGGAAGCTGGGGGTCTTGGTGGGGCCGCAGGCATCGGGCAGGGGCTGTGGGAGGCCGGGCCCCTGCACAGCTAACGCTGCTCCTAGAAAACCCGACACACGGGGGTCATTCACTGAAGGCCAGGCTCAAGGAGGCCGACCCTGCCAATGGGGTCTGGCCCTTCCCATAATGAGGTGATGCTGCGGACACCGGACACTGACCCCCGAGCCAGGCTCTGGCTGCCAACGGGGCGGAATCTGCCGTCACATCTGCAGTGGAAGACGCTGAGCCCAAAGGCGGGCGAGGAGGAGGCCCTGGAGAAACTGAGGCAGGATCTCGCCTGCGGCACCACAGACAGAGGGCGGCCGTCAGGCCAGTGGGACCAAAGCCCAAGGTGTGCCTGGCTCGAGGCCCAGGGAAAGCAGGCTCTGGCCGGGCTCGGCGGGGGCTGTCACGGGGATCCCTCTGGAAGCCTCAGCGGGTGGGAGCGGGGGACGGGGACACATGTGGGACACGGCTCCGGTGGTGGCCACTGCCCAGCTCCCCGTGCCCCTGCTCCGCCGGGCACGTCCCCGGGCGCCCCGTATTTCACCGCGGCAGACACCATGCAGGCGGGGACACGGGGCTGGCTCTGAGCCCGGGCCCCTGTGCCCTGCAAGGCGGGGGTTCTGGGGCTCAGCGTTCCAGGGACA